>OY998179.1:141613591-142213591 GCA_963921935.1 Galeruca laticollis | reverse complement strand
ATACACACAGGAGTTTTTTTCTAAAAACTGTTTTTTCGTGTTGTTGTTGATGGAAAACGTAAAAATAACTCAAAACATTTTTCAAAATTCCAACTTTTTTTGGGGTAAACCAATACTTTTCTCGCATGTAGAAAGGTTGGGCGGAAAAGTAATAGCTTTTAAAATTTAGTGTCAACGATGAGTGAAAACAAATTAAAACTTTACAAGATGAGAATGGAGAGAAGTACATAAAAAATCAACCCAGGAAACTAAAGTAATAAAAATAAAAAGTTTTTGTTAAGTATTAAATTTGACATTTTCACACAAAACAGAACGCGCGTCGTTCGGAAACTCTGATAAAAATCTCGTTCTTGGTTAGAATCCACAATCAACTGATAAGTGATCTATCTGATCTAAGATTACCGTTTCCGAAAAGCCCTTATGTCAGTTGTTGTAATCTCATCGCAGCCAACGTTAAAATAATCATATTTGTTGTGTAAATTCAACGAATAATAAATCAATGTTTAAAGTCAATAAGACCTCCTAATAACATTGTTTTCCTGTCATTTTATTTTCACTTGAGAAGACCGGGCCTAACATTTACAATCTAGTATAGTATTAATTTTTTCATGTCGCTATCATTATTGGAATTATGGGAGCCTGTAGAAAAAAATGAACTCTACTCAATGAGAATACAGGATATTGACGATTTGGGTTCTGCAGTAGTTATTAATGTTCCGTATACAAAAACCAGAATCCCCAGAAAATTCACGATTACCGGAAAGTTTTATCACATATTCAAAAAATATGTTCCTTTAAGACCTCCATATATTGTGACAAACAATTTTTTTAACAATTTTCAAAAAGGACGCAGCACAAAACAAGTTATAGGCATAAATAAACTTGGGAATATGCCTGGACAGGTGGCACAATTTTTAAATTTATCTGACTCAAATTTATACACATGACAATGTTTCCGCAGGACCTCAGCAACAATGCTTGTAGATTCTGGGCCAAACATAGAAACCTTAAAACGGCACTGGGGCTGGAAATCCACAGAACTTGCAGAAGGGTATATAGATAAATGCTAACGGAACCGCCTAAATGTATCGACAGGCATAATGTGGCAAATTGATGAAAACCAAGAGCTATCAGTCAGCGAAACTAATTTTCATGAACAAAATTTGCCTAATTCACATATTGGGCCTTCTTGTTCCAACCAGCAGAAACAAAATATATTTGCCTCATTTCACACCAAAAATATAAGTGATTCACATAAACAAGTCACATTTAAAAATTGTACAGTTACGGGCGTAACTATAAATAATTATATATATATATATATATATATATATATATATATATATATATATATAACACAAATCCAGAGAAGGAAAATTAAAAAACTAATATAAGCAGATATTTTCAATTTTTAATTATTAATAAAGTTATATTTGTTCGTTTGTTTTTTATTTGATAGTCGTAGAAAAAGTATAGTCTAAAACACGGGTGGAATTCAAAATTCTACACTCGTAGAAGCATTTCCCTCGCCTACGGCTCGGGAAACAAATCTTTCTACTCGTGTAGAATTTTGCTTATTCCACCCTTGTTATAGAATATACTATTTCATTGCATCATTCAAAAAAATAGTTTCAGAAAAATCTTGATTCGATATTTACGAGCAAAAGAAATGGATAATGAGCAACTTAAGTTTTCTTGGAATTGTTGGTGATATCCATACTGTACACATTGCCACTACACCAACCCTTACATTACCTTTTCTGGCGAGTGTTTCGATAACCAAGTATTCATCTTCAGCGACATAAAGAAAACAGCAGCCGTGAGTCTTGGTTTAATGGTAGTTCAGTAGTGGTCCATAACTGAATAATTTGATAGGTACATTATCACTTCCTAAAGTCTATTTTAATGGATTTTCCAAAATTCTGGAACTAATAATAGAAATAAGGATTACAGATTTACATGCTTTTCTTTTAACAACACACAAATGGAAGTTATACATAGGAATGTACAATCTCCAATTTGTATGTGCAATCTCTTAACATATAGACCTTATAAAAATATTGCAGGTTTCCGATGTACAGGATGTCTGATGGTTAAATTTGTTGTGTGAATTTCACAATTTTTTTATGTTTCAGTAGTTTGGAGCTAGAAAAAATTGGATTCTTGTTCTTCAATATATCTCTGTTTAGTAATGGTTGAAGTAATGAACTAGTATATAATTAGGTAGTTATCGAATGCTCTGGAAGTGTCTAGTACTGTTCTGTCTGTATTCGAAGAACAGAGAGAATATTTGAGAAACTCTAAATGGCTATAAAAGCGGCGCGCAACAAGGAAAAATGAATTTGACAGTAGTTTGTAAACGTCAAGTTTGAAGGTACAAGAAGTGAAAAATTTCATGATCATTGATTTCTGATAATAAATAATCTGAAAAGATATCTTCATCTGTTACAATATCTACTAAAATGAAGTGGTAGGGGTGAGTCAATGTTTTTGCTGTAACTCTTAAACGACTGAACAGATTTATATAATACTTATTGATACCGCTACAGCGCGTTTTTGATTTAATAACAGAAAATTGCAAAATTTTCTAAAAAATTAAATGCAATAATATGACTTCTTTCTCGTAAAGATGTAGTGAAGTGATAGTCGTAGCTTAGTGGAAACCGTATTTATATTCCTTATTCATAGCCTAAAATATCAAAAAAACGATAATATAGTTATCATAACGTTTTAAAAGACGCTGGTATTTTTCCTTGGTTATTGGTCCGTTTTCAATATTCAATTATAAAACTTCTACATTTTTAAATAACAGAAGTATTCTTACTTAAAAAATTCAAAAAATAGTACATGTAGAAGAATATAAGAAAAAAGGACCGATTTTGAAATAAAACTCATGCCTCATTAAATATTCGAACAGTCAATGCATTGTTGGAGCCGCTCATACGTGGACATCGCAGCAATCTCAATTTCTGCTCTTGGATCTTTCAACAAAGTGGCAAATGAAGGAAATAATTCACAATGGAAAATTAAATCCCCGCAAGAATGGTGACAAAAGATAGTAGAAGCTACAACCGTAATAAAAATCGTTAGAGAAGGCTTATTTGATTTAAAGATCTTTTCGAAAACGAATTATAATCTGTATTGAAGTAAATGATGGGAATTTTTAACACTTACTTTGGATATTTATAATACTGTTTGTTAGTTTGATTTGAAGTTTTATTATTATTGTTTATCAATTGGTTATTGTAGCTTATTTGGAGAATGATCCTTTCTATACTTTCGAAATGTAATGAGTTAAACAGGAGTGACTTTCTATGTGGAATTGAACACTTTTCCGTATTTTTTATTATTTTAACTTTACTTAGATAAAAAAAACAATACCGTGAATTAGAATTATTATAAGAACAAATATAAAACTGGTCATTGTCAAGTAGAAATTGGTGTAACATGGAAAATTATTGTGAAATTCAACAACAAATTAGAACTCTTAAATCGTTGTGTTTGGGAAACCTGCATTTGCTCTATAATAGGCAGTTTTGGAACGTAGGGTTTACAGTTTAGTGATTGGACGTAGTTGATGAATAACCTTTGAAGTTTTAAAGTTTAATTTGTTATTTACTTAAACTTCAAATGAATCGGCATGGTAATTTCCATTTGTGCTTCATGAACGGAGAAAATACATTTAAAAACCGTCAATTTCAAGCTTGTTTGTAGCTGTTCAATAAAAATTAAAAGGAGTTTTGCGGCCATATGAATGGGAGATTAAAAAGTACTGAAAATTGTCAATTGGTTACTTGGAGATAGGCAGAACGACCGAAAGTGAATATCCATAACCGTTATAAAATCGACTAAGTGAAGGAATCGAAAGACCGCTTTAGAAAGAAATGCTGTTTCGCCGAAACAATGGAGCATGTCACAAGTCGATGGAAACGATGGTGGAGTTGAATTATTCAATATTTCACTTCCAATTACTTCGCCACTCACTATACAGATTCTTTTGTTGAGGTTGAACAAACAAACCTGGTGGTCAATTTGTCGATTTAGATGTATCCTCCGAAGGTTATTAATCAGGCTAGCGTCCAAGTTCGCCAGCATTAGGTATTGCAAATTGTTCAATATACTAACATATTTTCACTAACCATGTAGAAAACAAACAAAATACTTTACCAGGTATATCGCTCACACCAGAAATAACTATAAATAACTAAAACTAAAATTATTATGCCAAGGAATTTCTTTTATTTGCTTATTATTTTTTACATCTTTGTTAAATACCAAAAAACTGTCCCTTCCCCCGCTCCGGCTCACCTCTTCCCCGATTATCTGCTGTCGGCATCAAAGTACTTGTATTAGATGGGGTGGTGATAATTTTGATAAAAACTTGTAGATTTTTTATATGCATTTGAAAATCTTTGCTGGTTCATGAAAATTTTAACATTTTTTTAAGCTGAATTGTACATGATTGTTTCTTACTAAGATTGTTAAACACGATTTAAAAGAGAGTTAACCAAAGATGTTCTCATTAAACATTTTCAATTTTCAAACACAATTTTTTTCAAAATTTTCGTATCAGTGTAAGTTTTCTTATTATTGAATCAAAAACACCTTTAAAATTGAGTTTCTCATGGAAAACAACTTTTTTAGTGCATTCGTTTGTCTTTTTTTTCATGGCTTATCCTTATGCTTTTTCAGGCTCAATTTTTATGACCTACCCACCATTTCAGTTTGTTCAATCCTCTACCAAAGACCCGGTATAGTCCACATATGACCACAATTCTTCTGGCCGTTACCAAATGTCAAAGGTAAACTCTAGCGAAAGAGGTTGGACTGGTACGAAGGACCAGTTGATGAAGTGATCGTCTTTTTTTTGAAAGTAAAGGCAAATCGTTCTACGAGGAGAGTTTGAAAAAACTGAACTGGATACATAGCTTCTGAACGGGAGTGTTTTGATATATTCAGTTTAAGTTTGTCCAAAAGTTCTCTCAATAATTGTGAGGGCATGTTAAGTGTCACTCCGATAGTCAAGCAGCTATCCGCGCGGTACAGGAGCCATTGGTTACATCGTATACCGTGAGAGTGTTAAATTTCATGTCCGCAGGTAAAAAGAAGCGATACTCTCCACATACTTTGGGTACCGAGCCATTCCGGTCTAGCCAGTACCCTTTTGGCCCACAATCCACTCTTCCAATTTCCTGTGCACCTGTTGAAGAAAACACTCCCAACTAGCAAAGTTGTTTTATAACTTTTGGCGTATATAACAATTTTATTTCAATATTGATTTATTGTTGCCTTCAAGAATGCAACTTATTATATAAAGGTTCCATAAGAGCAAGTTTAGCTTTTTGTAACAAAATTGTTTTATAAATTTATCACATTTTGGCAAGAAAATTATATAATATTTATGAAGCATTTTATATATGCTAAGTAAGGGTTTCATGAAACATTTATGGTATACAAAATTTAGTTGTCTTATACCACTTTTTTAAGAGAGTTTGGCAGCATTTATAAATCAGGTATAAATACATACATTATAAAACTATTGTTATAAACACTTTTAGTAGCTTATAAAATTTTTTTATTAAAGCGGCGGATGCCCCATTTTTTCCCATTGAAAATTGTAGTCACAGACACGGTTATGAAATAATTATATAATTAAATTAACTGTCTCGATCCTTACTTCGTGGAATCTACTGATCTAAAACAGTAATTATATAATTATTAGAATGGAAGTTGTTATATAGCGTTTTTAAAATACCTAATAAATATATTAGTTTTGGCTTGTCAGTTTTAGGAAAACAAATCGCGTAGAAACTCTATGAAAATGTCGGGATTAAGGGAGTGGAAGGAAATCAAAAGGAGTGGGGAGGCTTTTAGAGCACCATATTATGATATATTTTACTTCACTTTAAAGTTTTAAAAAGTTAATTCAAAAAGTAAATTAGAAGAGACAAATAGACTAAATGCAGATATATATTACTCATATGAACTCTACTTTTACTTTCCATATTGTAATATAATAACTAAATATTCTTACCAAACAGGCAGCTGCCGTATTATTAAAATTATCCATTTGTGAGTTCGTTTGTGACAAAACTGTTCTAGGTCTTATTCTTCCTCGTTTTGATTTGAGTCAACTTCTGTTTCGGCCAGATCTGTGTCCGCTTCATCCAACATTCTTGATAATTCTACATCGGCCACCTTGTCAATAATTAGGTAATTTCGTCTCAATTTACAATGCATTGTAAACCATCAAACCCCAGGAGAAGAATTGACGTTTAAAACCAATTTATCAGCAACCTTTTTTGGCAATACCAATTATCATTTTTGTTCTCATGCAGTTGGAATAATACTTAAAATATCTAAACCTTTTTCGGTAGTTTGAACGATTTTAAACAAAGAGAACAAGAATTATTAAAACTGACCTAACCTTTACGAATGTCAACTAAACTGTAGCAAACTACAGAAAAGTAAATAAAATTCACTCCATATTGCAAAACAAGTGCTGAATGCAAACATTCAAAATAATAACTAATTGTCCCAATAAAATCACGTCCCAAAATAACGTAATATGTACTTCCATAATTCATATGGCGCCATCCTACAAATGATAAACAATAAAGTTAGAAGTTAAAAGAAATATTAAAAATGTTTTATAATGTAAGAATGGGCACAACGTCTGCTAGAAATTGAGTTTGTTTGATTTTTTTATAAAATGACGTTGACGCGAAATAAGGTGATTTATTTTATAAACATCGACAAAATACGTTGATGTACCGAACAACAGAACGAACAGGACCGTAATGGAAATTTTTAATACTATTTAATAAAAAATTTCAGAATAGTATCTATTTATAATCTGTACATGGAGTCTCGTCTCACTAGATTTAAAAAGTGATTGTTGTTTTCTAATTTCTAAATATACAAATTAATTCCAAATTGTAAACCTGCGTATTTCTTATATAGATAAAATTTCAATAATTCCTCTAAAGATTAAAATACCTATCACTATTTCAAATAGCTTTATGTGAAAATAACATCTAGGATGCACAAATTTAGAAGAAAACAACTATAATTTCAAATATTAGTACTAAAACTTATAATTTTGAATTGTTTAACTATTAAAATTATTAGAAGAACTTGATAAAATTGGAGCCCATGAAAAATGCACTGCTTTTATGTCATATAAATCACGGTACAATTTGTTTCGCAACATTTTCTTTCTGTCTGAAACTAATACTTGCACAAAAATCAAATCAAGTTACAATAGTTGAACATTTTTATTTTCTTTCTAATGTTGGCGCTGTTCATGTATGCATTTATTTATTATCACCAGCAACTCTGCAATATAATGATTTGAAAACAATGTACCTTTTTACAAACATAATAATAAAACATAGTTAATTTATTAATACGGCTACAATAGCAATAATATAGCATGTAATTTAATTATAAATCATATATACAATCTTTATATAATAATCTTCTAATTATTATACAAGTATCGCATATTAAAATTTAAGAAATTTTCTAGCACATTTACTAAACAATTATAAATCTTTTATAAAAAAATTTTATTGTATTTTTATACACATTGAATATCTGTTTTATAGTAGTTGCTATAGCACTTATAAAATATGTTATATAATCAAAATGTTTTATAAATTGTGCCCATTTTATGTTTATAGATATTTTATAAACATTTTGAAAACGTTTCTGAGACTAACATTGTTTGATAATATTTATCGCCAAAACATTCCTACGACTATTATAAAATAGTAAATTGTTAGTTGGGCTCTCATGCAACTCAACACAAAGTTCTGCGATTGGTGGAGAGGCTTGACCAAGATGCGGAACATAAAACCCTGTATCGATGGAGCCAGCTAGAAATTATCAAGAGAATGTGTATCCCGTAAGAAAAGAGGCTCGCGTACCATTACAGCTTTCATGACCAGCCTTGGACAAATCAACTTCCACCTACCTCAGACCGGGGCCAAGAAAGACCATCTGGAGTTTGCCGTTTCGCATTTGAGATTAGTCTTTGATATTAGATCACGCTGGGGCTATTCTATGTTAGACGTGGCATTAGTCGACGCCTCATAGAAAATTACTACTACTTAGAGTTAGATGCTAAATTAGTTTTCAATTCAATTTGATATTCAAGCAATGTTTTACACATTGTTATTTAACTCATTCTGAGGTTCATACCCTTATTCATGTCTTGCCCTTTTTGCCTCATTTTCATGACAATTTGAATTAAACTGTATTCATCCAACTAGTACCATCTAATTCTGAGATAAATAAATTCACTTCAACGACAGCCCTAATATTGCTAATGATCAGCAACAATCGGATCACTTCATATGTATTAAATTGATGGTATTCGTTTTCAACCAATCTGAATATTTCCAATTATGTTTTCATTTTTAACAGATTTTGTTTATATGGAATTCACCCAGTATTAAACTATATTATTTTTGGATATTGCCTAACTAAGCGCTCCTATTTATTCTATTTTCAGATACTAAATGGTATTTTGCAATAAACTCCGGAAGTTACTCGATGCTTGTAAACAATTATTTGCACTCAATTATTCGCTGTGCCAAGTAGAAAAGCAATTTTCTCCAAGTTATTAGTTCTTGGAGTCAGATCGTTTCGTCAGAATGATTTATTTTGACGTACGTATAAAGATCGGGAAGTTCACCAACTTCATACTTTGTTCCGATAATTTGTACGCCTCTAAAAAGCAAACTGCCGTTTCTCTTCGAATTCAGAATTTTATCTGTATGTAAAAGAAACAATACCTACAGTTTGGAATGAAAACCTCCTAGTATCTATAGACACTAGAATATTTTGTAGAGTTTTATCAATGTCACAACAAAAAAGGGGAAACACATAGAAACCAATGGTTGCTGTCCTGGAACGGTAGTACCAAATTATTGTAATGTTTTTCTTATTTAATAAAAGTTTTTATTACACTCGGTATGGCTACTTACTAATTTATTTAAAACACTAAACTAATCACTAACACTTAATTTATATATACTCAGTATATTCACTTAAACTAATTTATATGAGCACTTTATATTTACTGTTTGCTATTTCGGTGTATTTATTTCACGAGATCACTTTTATTAACTAACTCTTCCGCTGATCGGTCCTTATTTATATTAAAGCCATTTTCACTAGTAAAGTCTGGGCTGCGGCTCACACACACAAATAATTTTTCTCGCCATTTCTAGATAAGTCTGTTTACATAAGATAGTCGTGAACTCGTAAACAGTTTTTTATAACTGCGTATCCACCAAAATTTTAACTTCTATACCTGGCTTAGACAGAGTCGGTTTTAGGGACTATACCAGTGTGCTGTTTCGTAACATTACCCCCTCCTTAAATGGAAGTTCCTCCTGGAACTTTTGTGTAGCCGAGACTGGATGTTTGAATCGGCAACTGGCCCCATTCCTACACTTTCCGATCTTATGGAAATAGCAGGGCACCGTCTTCATCGGATACTGATAACGGGGGTTGTAGCTGCAAATTAATATCTGGACACCGGTATCTCTAAAGATAACCTCTACCATGTTCCTGATAACTCGCCAATCCAACTGGTTACTCGCTATCTTAGGCATAGTCAGTTTCTTCACGCTGGATTCTAACACATGGTCTCGGAGGTAACGAAGTGCTTCCCACACATCGCGGTAGGTAGATCGATCTTTAAATTCATCTTTAGTTACCACGTAGAAGACGTACCGCGAATTATGTTTCAGTTTCAGTGTCTTGCCAGGGGCTGGAATCTGGTCTTCAAGTTTTTCTAATTGCCCGAACTTCTTTCGAAAGATGGTTGCCAACCCTCGTGCGTTCTCGATACGGGCGGGGATGTTGTATGCCAGTGAATAATCTTTCGGGAGAGTGAACAAATCTTGTTGTTGTTCCGAAGTGACTCCATATCTAGCATTCCCGGTACCTCCATACGCGCCCATAAATGCATCGAAGGTGGGGTCAGACACATCTCGAATAAGGTTTACTCCTTCCTCTATGTCATGGTCTCCTTCGAATGGCGCTAGTCGGTTTTGGTGAACTACTTTTGGTTTTCCGTTGGGGATCTTGCTTATGCGATATATAACATCATTGATCCTGTTCTTGATTAAGTATGGACCTTTCCAGGATTTTTGTAATTCTGGAGAAAATCCTTTTCTCCTCGTCGGGTTGTGTAGCCATACTTCGTCCCCTTCTTCAAAACCGCCTTCTGTGGCCTGCGTGTCGTACCGACTTCTCATTCTGTCGCTGGCAACTTGAAGATTTGTTCGAACTAATTCATGAATATCATCCAGCCTTCTTCTCAATTGGATTGCGTAGTTTTCGCCTGCTAGATCTTCTCCAGGCCGGCAGCCAAATTTCAGGCCACACGGAAGCCCCATTTTACGTCCAAACAGGATTTTCGCCGGTGTTTCACCGTTTGCTGCCGGCCAAGGTGTCTAGCGTATCGTCAATACGAGGCAGAGGATAGCTGTCTTTCTTCGTCACGTTGTTAAGCTGGCGATAATTCACGCAGAATCTTGTAGTTCCATCCTTTTTCTTGACGAGCACTACTGGAGACACCCATGGACTAGTAGATGGTTCTATTACTTTTTCTTCTGCCATCTCTCGAATAATTCTTTCAGCTTCCTCTCTCTTCGCTCGTGGAAGTCTTCGAGCTGATTGTCTAATTGGCTTAGCATTACCCGTATCTATTTTGTATTTGACGGCTGATGTTCTGCCAGTCTTTCCTCCTTTTGGTACGAATAAGTCTCGATACTGCAAGAGAAATTCTCTCATTCTCTTTTTCTCAGCTCGATCCAAAGATTGACCGGCTACTGATAACATCTGTTCGAATCTGGCATTAGAATTGTCAGTGGTCGTTGTCTGACGAACTATTGACGTCACTGGTACGCAGGATCCAATCTTGGTTTCCTTCTTGATGGTAATTGGGTAATCGTTCACGTTTATCAATCGTACAGGGATCTCCTTCGCCGACGTCACCAATCCTTTCCCAATTAGTACTTCTTTGCCAACCTCTTCGTCGTGGCCTTGGTTCCATCATAACCGGTGTACCTTCCTCCATGATTCCCTGTAGCCGTGCTATTATCATGGTTTCGCTTCGTGCAGGTAGAATGGTATCTTCCTGTACAGCTGCCAACACCGCGCTGCCTTCATATGGATGCAGGAATACTTCCTCGGAACCCACTTTAATGGTTCTGTTTCTAAAGTCTAATTGGAATCCATGTACATTCATTACGTCCATTCCCAGAATCACGTCTTCTTCAATGTCAGCTACGATTACCGTATGCGTGAAATTATCTGCTCCAATTCCCAATTGGATTTGTGTCTCACCGTGAACGTTGGCGCTCTCACCTGTGGCGGTCCGCAGTCGCAGTATCGTTGGTAAAAGCTTCCTCTTGGAGTTTATTAGTTCTGGTCGTATAATGGTTCTAGTTGCTCCAGTGTCAACCAGCAGAGCATATTTCTTGCCATTTACTTCGCCATCCACATATACACTGTCCTTGCGAGATCTGAGAGAAGCTATCAGTATGAGAGGGTCTTTGGAACGATCATGGGTCGGTGCTGCCCCCCCGTAGCCGACCCGTTCTAGTTTTCCTGTGACTGGGATTCTTGGTTTGCAGGAGTCTTGGGGCTCTTACATGAACTACGTACATGCCCTAGCTCTCCACAATTCCAGCATCTGATCTTTCTCGGTTTCTTGTCCATCATTTTTTTCAATAAACTGACAAACTGGTCAAATCTGTCTTCGTCACCTTCTTCTTGGATGGTCCTGATTTTGTTATATCCTGAAGCCTTCGTTGCTGCTTCATATTCAAGGGCAGCTGTCAATGCGTCGACTAATGTTTTCGGATGGGCTAAACGAAGCGTCCTCTGCATATCGGAGTCACGTAATCCATCAATAAAGGCCTGTATGCCCAGACATTCCATCATGTTCTCTGGTGCTGACGGATAAGCAAATCGAACTAGTCGGGCAATGTCCACTTCATATTCTTGAAGGGATTCATCACGTTTCTGCCTTCGGTTCTTCAGCTGGGATTGGTACAAATGTTCTAGATGTTCATGACCATAACGCATGTCCAACCTCTTCTTCAGCTGCTCGAAGTCATCCGTTTCTTCCAAAGGTATCGTCTGGAGTACATCTAAGGCATCTCCGCGAAGCGCGATGGTTAAGTTCACTGCCTTTTCTCTATCGGACCAATTATTCACTCTAGCGGCTGCTTCAAATTGCTTCACATAATTGGTCCACGACATTTTTCCATCGAACGTTGGGGCCTTGACTCGGGTAAAACTAGCAATGTCTTCAAACTTAGATACGGTTTCTGGCTTGCAGGGTTTCGTTTGCTCGATCTTCTTTTCTTCCACTGGCGTGCTTCGCGTTCTTGAATCGGCCATCTTTTCCTCCAACTCCTTGATTTTCTCGTCTATCGTTGTAATCTTATTCTCGATTTTCTCGTCCATCGTTGACATTTTATTCTCTATTTCAGATTTTAGAGACGAAATTTCATTTTCAACGTCAGCGGCAATGTCGTTTTTCATTAATAAGATGTCGGCGGATATATTGTTCTTCAAAGTAGAAATCTTCTCGTCCATATTAACAGAAATGTCGATCTTCATAGCAGAAATATCGTTCTTTATAGCCGAAATATCGCTTTTCACATTCGTAGAAATCTTCTCTTCCATGCCAGAAATCTTCTCGTCCATGTTCTCTTGCATGGCAGAAATCTTCTCGTCCATGTTCTCTTGCATGGCAGAAATCTTCTCGTCCATGTTAGCAGAAATTGACGAGATTAAGGTGGAAGCCTCGTCATTAAATAAAACTGTTTCTGGATCAAAGCCGTCATTTGCCAGTGCCACTTTAAGTCTTTCTACTAATTCACTTTTCTTACCGGACGTTTCCAACTCACGATCTTCCAATTCCGCTCGTAATTCCGCCACTTTCAGGTCCCTTAATCTCTTGGCCATTTTTACGTAGATATTTATTTATATCACCCCACACCTGACACCAATGTAATGTTTTTCTTATTTATTAAAAGTTTTTATTACGGGTGGGATAAATTTCAAACACTCGGTATGGCTACTTACTAATTTATTTAAAACACTGAACTAATCACTAACACTTAATTTATATATACTCAGTATATTCACTTAAACTAATTTATATGAGCACTTTATATTTACTGTTTGCTATTTCGGTGTATTTATTTCACGAGATCATTTTTATCAACTAACTCTTCCGCTGATCGGTCCTTATTTATATTAAAGCCATTTTTACTAGTAAATTCTGGGCTGCGGCTTACACACACAAATAATTTTTCTCGCCATTTCTAGATAAGTCTGTTTACATAAGATAGTCGTGAACTTGTACACAGTTTTTTATAACTACGTATCCACCAAAATTTTAACTTCTATACCTGGCTTAGACAGAGTCGGTTTTAGGGACTATACCATTGTGCTATTTCGTAACATTATATACAACAAACGAATAGAACAAGTGGACAAATTCAAATACCTAGGATGATGCCCTTGTCGTGAAGGAAGTGCATTTCTTGGAATGGAAAAAATCCCACTCTGTAGTTACATATTGGGTACATCAAGACATATTTACAATTTCCAATATTTCCAATGAAATAGTTTTCGGAAAATTGGATATGGATATAGAAATACCTATGGTCCGAAAATTGAAGACAAGCTCTTTGGCACATATACGTATACAGTTACCCTAAATATTAGTCCTTAAGAGGCTTAGTGGATGGCAAAGTGAGGTTATAAGAGGTCAGGGCAGGAAAAAGTGTTCATGGCTGAAGAATGTGAGAGATAGACACTGTTCAGATTTGCACAAGATGAGGGTAATAGATGTCAGGGCAAGAGGCAGAGTTCATGGATGAGAAACTAAACTGACTTCAGTTGAAGCCACATTACTTAGATTTGCACAAGGCAGTGAACGGTTTGCCAAGGTTATGGCCAGTCTTATTTTAATTATTGTATAATTGACATCAGGGAAAAACTTCGAAAGAAGTAATAAACGCATCTTATTGATTTGGCGAAAATAATATTCGGGAATAACTGTACATATTCTTACAAAGAATCTATTGAATTGAAAATTACAGATATAAGTGAAATGCTATATGATTACGTCTGTGAATTTAGGAATCATGTTTCTATTATATAAACAACCACAATTCCTGAAAAATCCTTCAGTGAATATAATGTATTGTAGTCCCGGTGCCCCAGTAAATTTTTATCGTAACAAAGCAGTGTGGTGTGAAATTATCTAGCAATTTTTCGCTCAATATGACCATTAACAACTTTGCCCATGTTATTGTGTATTTCAAAGTACATGGTGTTAAAGATATCATCAAGTGCAAGATGTTGGATTATTTCTTCCGCTATATTGCAAATTCTACACTTGATCGATTCTATCTTGTTGTTTAAAAAGATATGCCGTATATACACGCCAGCGGAAGAAAAGAAGACCGAGCAAACGAAACCTTGCAAGACAGAAACACACCCTAAGTTAGAAGACATTGGCAGTTTCACCCGAGTCAAGGCCCCAACGCTTGATGGAAAAATGTCGTTGAACAATTATGTGAAACAATTTGAAGCAGCCGCTAATAATGAAGAAGACCAGGACAACAGCATTACATCCACAGTCAGATGGAATGGTCGAGAGAATGAACAGGACTATTCGAAAATACCTGTCGAAAGTAGTTATATTGAGTGGAAGGGAGGATATTTATATGATTTATCCACCATTTTAGACGATTTTTTATTATTCTTTCGAGAACATTTAAAACACACAGTAGTAGCGATATGGGCCTATATAAGAGTCAGCATCCACTGGATTTTTGCAATGTTTTAAAATAGGTATGTCTACAATCTTCTTCCTTTCAGTGATACTTTCGCCAGACAGTTAAATGTCGTTAAATATTTGTTTTAAAATTTGCTTGGCATTTAGTGGTAAATGGTGAAGCATGGGATATTGAATTTCGTCGTAACCTGAGTTTTTCCTATTTTGCAGTGCATAATCTATTTCATTCAAGTTAATAGGTGTTGAAAAAATGAAATTATTATTTTTGATTGTCTGTAGATTGTGGCTGATGTCATCGAGTGGCATAGGTGGTGCAATTTTATCAAGGAAGTCCTCCTGCCGTGCAGTACAGTAATTTTTTTCACACTATTTACTTTTCTTTGCATTCTACTTGCTTGGTTCTAGAGTTTCGTCACAGATGTGTTTCATTAAGTTTTGAGCACCATCTCCTCCAACTGTCCTTGGCTAGGAGGTAATTTATTTTTGTGGTTGAAGGGTTTGTTAACCAAGATTGCCACGTCGCCATAATAATTCCTTGGATAAGAAAAACATATTTTTCTTCCATAGTATGCATTCTTCGGCAGTTTTGGGTAAAATAAGTATCAGCTGCATCCTGATATAATATCCAGTTGACTTTCTGTAAACTCCATTTGATTTTTGGGAGATAATCTTCATAAAAGTAAATGTTTTTGTTTATTCCTATTATAAAAGGGAAGTGATCTGATCTTATAACGTCCGCAAGTGTGTACCAGCGCCAGATCGGGCGTGGAGAGCGTGAGGTCTATTATAGAATGATTGTTATTATTAGTTAATCATATGGGTTGCCCAGTATTTGAAATTACAATATCACTATCGTCAAAAACTTCTTTGATTTGTTTACCCTTGGGGTTGTTGTTATAAGAGCCCAAAAACTCGTGATGTGCGTTGAAATCTCCACCTACCATACTGTTTGAAGCCAGTAAGCCAATCACATTCTGCCAGTCAGTATAATTTGTGTTTATATTCGGCAGGCAGTATAGGGAAAAACAGTTGAAATTTACATCATTCGTGTTTAATATTTGAATACCACACATTAAGATTCCTGGTGCGAAATTTTGTTGAACGTTGATTTCCTTGAAACCGTAAATATTTTTAATTAAGATTGCAACACATGCATGTCAATCAACCCTGTCCCTTCGGATTATATTATTACCCCTAAACGAAATTGGTCTGCTGGGCTTGGAACATGTCTGAGATATAAGTGCTATGTCTATATCATTTACATCCAAACTACACAATTTTAACGAATGTGTTGTAAAATTGTTTGATACAAGTGCAACTGTTCAAGGTGCTGGGTTGTTTACTTGATTAAAAATTAGAAGGACAACTCAACATTCTTTATTATCACTGTAATTGGTCACTAATGAATTTTTCTTAAAAATACAATACGAAATCAAGTATTTAAGGAGTATCTATTGTCTCTCTCGTGAATCTAGTGAGTTACGACGTGAATTGGACTAAAGAAGGGATAAAATGCGACTCAGTTCATCCGACAAATGGTCTTGCGTAAATTTTTGGCCAATTAACGCCTTTATGCCGATATGCAATAAGCATAACTGATTTTTTTGTAAAGCTTGAAATTAAATAGTAAATTTTGATTTTTTTGTTCAAATGGCTGTGGAATTTGAACACAAACATTTCACCAAACTTAATTTATTTGAAACTGCTGATTTAGCGTTCCTTTGCAAAATTTTAAAGTTACTTTCGACCTTATTAGCCATTGTAATAAATGCTGCTAAATTTGTTTTTTACAATTGTTGGATTTATTTTTTTAATTCATCGAATGAGTTTTCATCATCTAGTACACTTTGAAAAGACATTAAAAAATAATTTTACATTAGTGTTTTTAAATGAAACTCACGGTCTCTAGTTAATTCCCCAATAGAATACAAGTTATTGAAAATTCTAAAAAATTGACAATTGTTTCGATAAATCAATATCATCGTCAGAATGACAGAAGTTACATTTCATTTTATGCCTACCTGATGTTTAGTAGTTATTTTTGGCTAGACCAAGAAGTAACCTAACTTGTGATTGGCTTAATATATGTTTATAGAAAAAAGAAGAAGATGTGATATTACAAATATTGAAGCTTAGATATTATTAGCCCTATGGTGATATCCTGGATATCATTTTTCCAATTAAGATCAGTATAACTGTGCAATGATATAGAAAACTATGAATACTATATCTGCTGATCTTTACAATTATCACTTAAGAAGACAGTTTATTAGTGGAAAAATCCCTAGATTCAACTGTTCATTGACAACTTCATATTGTGGGTTTCTTAAATGTCTTCTAATTTCCAGTTCTTCGAGGAAATCCAGTTCTTGTTTCTTTTCACAAATATGCAGCACTTCTAGTTCTGTGTTAGGTGTCAATGAATGATTGGTGTCAAGTAGATGTTTTGCGTAGTGGGATTTATCTGGTTGTTTTAATCTGTATGTTCGTAAGTGCTCACTGTATTTCAAAATTCCTAAGGGTCCGACCCAAATAGGCAGCATTACATTCTGGACATTTGAGTTTATATATACCTGACTTCTTTAATAGTGGTATTTTTGTTTTTACATTTAACAATTTTGTACTAACGTTACTTTCTGTTTTAAAAGAAATTGTTGTATTCGTTGCTGAAGATATTATCTTTGAAATATTATTAGAAATATTTCCTGCATATGTGATGGTTTTATAAGTTTTAATTCCATCAGCTTGTTTAGGATATATTAGTTGTAATGCCACTTTTTCCTCTTTTTTACTAATTAGATTATTTATCATATCTGATGGATAACCGTTAGATGTTGCTATTTGTCTAATTGTATTAATCTCTCTATCAAAATTACATTTGTTCATAGGAACTACTAAACATCAGGTAGGCATAAAATGAAATGTTACTTCTGTCATTCTGACGATAATATTGATTTATCGAAACAATTGTCAATTTTTTAGAATTTTCAATAACTTGTATTATATTGTGGAATTAACTAGAGACCGCGAGTTTCATTTAAAAACACTAATATGAGCATATTCCACGAAGTAAGGGTCGAGACAGTCAATTTCAATAATTTTACAGTTTCATTGGCATTCTGTTCATATGTTGATCTATGAAACGGAGGGAGGGGACGTCCGGGTCCGAATATGAAAGGAAACATGGATTCTTCTGGTATAGGGGAGGAAGCTTTTTTTCTTTTGTTGGTGGGTCTCTTGTTTCGGGGCGTTGTTGAGAATGAGATGACATTGCTCTGGTTTGGTTGGATGTGAATGGTTGTATGGGTTCATTAATTTTGTAAGTATTTCCAGGATTTCTCTTTGTTTTTTGTATTAGTGGTAGAAAGGATTCGTTGTTTTCCGTATCTAATATCAGATACTTGTTATTTGTAATTATATTTGCATAGGAATTTTTTAGACCAGTTTTTGCATCTAAAAAAGTTAAATTTTGTTCTGCCATGTGTTTTTTTTTATTTTATATTGCTCAACAAATTTAGGGCATTGGCTTTTGAAATTGATTTGTGTTTATTGCTTTTGCAGTGTAGACAAAAATTGTCTTGTGGATCCCTACAATTGTGCTCGCTTTCTTTTTCTTTAGAACAATTAATACAGAGTATTTTTGTACTTCGATCATTTTTTGCAACGTGACCATGTTCTAAACATTCAAAGCACTGTATGACTTTGTGTACATATGGTTCGACTGCACATGCTACGATATTGATGAAAACATGACTGGGTGGTATGTTCCCTTCAAATGTTAATATGACCATTTGTGGTGTTTATGTAGCAAGTGCCCCTCGTATATAATTCTTAAGCCGTCAAGCCATTAATCTTCAAGAAACACTTACCATTTACTCCTTGGGGTTAAATAATACCATTGTTTATCAAAATCACTGGGATAATATATTTAACACTAAGTATACAAATTACTGACCATGGATAACTTACACTATGAACATTGCTACCATTATTACTGTAGAGAAATAAACTCTTCTCTTTTATAGAGAAAATTCTACATATACATTCTTAAACCAAACATAAGCAGTCGATGATCTTTCTTCAACCTTGTCGTACTTAAATTATTTATTGTTAAACCGCGTCGTTATTATATTTACAAAACAGTTGTGATTCCTCAATTTGTTAATAACCTTACTACACCTTGTCAGTGACCTTCAAGTTCACTGACCGCTAGCAATACTTGAAATTAAATTAATTAAATCTAATAGAGTCTTTCGGGATTGTCACATACATCCCCTCTTGGAAGAGAAAAATTATCCCTGATAATTTTCGATACTAATTATAACGTCTTATTAACGATTCTCCCATTATTTGTTTATTACACTAATTGGCTTGTTTTGTTTTTAAATACTGCTTTGTTTGTTTACGATCTCACTTTACTTGATTACAAATATTGTCATTATTGTATTTATACAACCGATTTTTATGAACGATTTGTTTTTTATTGTTTTGAGATACAATCTCACAGTCTACTCCTCTTACTTCCGTTATTTTGCACGGACCTAAATAATATGGATCGAACTTAGTTCTTTTTTCATTTTTGAGAATTACCGAATCCACTACCCTAAAGTTTAAGGGTGACGATTCCTTTTCGCTTTTATTTACTCTAATTAGCTTATTTTTTATCAAATACTGTTTGGCTCTTTCATTCGCGTACTGTAACTTATATTTAAATTCTTTATCATACCTTTCAAAATTGTAACATGGTTCTACTTCTACATTTAAAAATTCTGGTATGTTGTGTTTTCTACCGTATAACAACTCAAGAGGAGTGTATCCGTGGTACGTGTTTGGTGTTGCATTATAACAATATGCAAACATTTTAACAAACTCACACCAGTTATCTCAAGAATCTTAAATAAAGTTTTTTATGTACTCATTAAACGTTCTATGTAATTTTTCACAACTGCCTATGGGTTCGTGATGTTATACCGTTGAAAAATTGTGTTTCATTTTTAAAAGTTCCGCTAAGTTCTTCATTATTTCGTTTTTATATTCTGTTCTTTGATCCGTCCTTATTTGTTTCATCAAACCATAGATTGGTGTAAAGTTGTGAAATATAGCTTTTGCGATTGTGGCTGCCTCTTTGTTAACGACCGGTATCATGACCGCGTATTTTGTCAATTCACATAATATTGTGATGCAATAACGGTTCCCATTGTTATTTTCTACAAAAGGATCTATTGTGTCTATATATGAGGTCTGATAAAAAAATAACCGCTATTTTCAATTTTTTCTAAAAGTATTTATTTATTCATCAATAATTATTTTGTCCCCTTCAAACAAATCCCCCTCAGATATCAAACACTTATGCCAGCGTTTTTTCCAATCCTCGAAATACTTCTGGAACGCGCTTTTTGATATTGCCAACAGCTCCTGTTTCGATTTGTCTTTTATCTCCTCTCGTAGCAAAACGCTTTCCTTTCATCGGTGTCTTCAGTTTTTGGAAGAGGAAAAAGTCAGCAGGGGCCAAGTCCGGTGAATACGGTGGTTGAGGCATGATAACGGTTTTGTTTTTGGCCAAAAACTCACGCACAAGCATCGATGTCTGAGCTGGTGCGTTATCATAGTGCAAAATCGATTATTGATTTTTGCACAATTCTGTACGTTTCTGACGAACTGCTTCGCGCAAACGGCGCATAACTTAAAGGTAGTATTCCTCATTGATCGTATGACCTTGTGGCAAGAATTCATGATGCACCACGCAATTGCAGTCGAAGAAAACAGTGAGCAAAACCTTCACATTTGACCGAACTTGACTTGCTTTTTTCGGTCTTGGCTCTTCTGGACGTTTCCATAATTGAACTTTTGTTCTGCTCATAGTAGACTCGCCAAACGCCAGTCAATATTTCAAATGTCCTTGCGCATTTAATTTCATTTTTTACACAAAACTTAATACCGTTCCTTTGATCCATTTTTTCAAATAGTAAAAAATCGAAGAGCATACCAAAACACGACTAACTTTTTTTATCTGTCAAAAACAAACTGACAATCCAAAATAGCTGATATTGCCAAAATATATAATAGACATGTGTATCTACATAACAGAAAAAAAATGCGTTAATCGAACATACGTAACTCACGAAATTTGAAAATAACGGTTATTTTTTATCAAACCTCGTATATATAATATCAAATGGTTTTATAGATGTGTCCGTGATGACAAATTTCTCTTTATAACTGGGTTTTGCTTTATTCACTTGACATTCCTGGCAGTTCTTTACATACTTCCGTACATCTTTTTCTATTTTTTTCCATCTAAAATTTGTTCTCAATTTCTTTAGTAGTCTATTTTTTCCTATATGTACTCCACACATTGTATCGTTGTGTTATCTTTCTAGAATCTCTTCTTTTCGCTGTACCGTCTTTGGTACTTCGCATATACATACTTGTATGCTTTTCAACCTTTTATTCCCTTCTATATATTCTTCTATTGTGCACTTTTTAAATATATAATCATTTGCATATATCTTCATTCTTTTTACTTCAAATTTTACCGAAAGCTCTTCAAGCTATTCCAACGTTCGTTCTAAGTCGAAGTTGTGTATTCCGGTGGTAAATAAGGCTTCACTAAATTTCAATTCATTTTTGATCCGAATGCTCATCCTTAGGGAGATACGGTCATTTTCAAAGTGTAAAATTGACAATTTATTCACCTCTTAGTTGTTTTAAACGTTTATCATTGAAGGTTGTATTAAAAGTTTTCCGATTGGTTTCGTTATTTTCATTACATGTTGATTTATTCCTTCCTGTATATATTTCTAATTGATTTTTCCATTCTTCTAGTTCTTTTAGAATATATACGTTGTTATTTATCATTAATGTATTATCGATTATCTTAGCTTTGGCTCCACTTTCTCTCGCCTGTTTCATATATCTTATCAACTGTTTTCTCTGTTCCAGTATATCTTTTGAGTAATATTCATTAATATATATCATCGTTCTCTTTAATTTATTCGTTCCTTCCAAAGTTTCTACTTTCTTGATCACGTCTTTCATTATTATTAATACTGGCCTATTTTTGTTACTGTTTCTGTTTTCTATTCTTTTGCATTTCAATATATCTGATTCAACATCTACTGCATTATTAACCTTTTTCTTTACATCTTCTCATTTATTTCCTAGTTGTTCCTCATCTTCTTCGTTGCCTTCTTCTATACCACATATAATCAAATTCTTGTCTCTAAAATTTTTCTGGGTCTGTGTCATGTTTCCTTGCAAAAATTCTGTTTTTTCCATATTTTCCATCCTTAATTCGTAGTTTTCTTTCTCTAACTGTGCTATTTGTCTGCTTATTTCTTTAAATGTATCTTCTATCTTGCATATTCTTTGGTTATTATTATTGTGGCTGTTGTAATTGCCACGCCTGTTAAATTTCCTCTCCTTGTTGTAATCTATGTATCTGCTATAACCGTTTCCTTGGTTGTATTGTCTGACTGTCCTTCCTTGCGAGTTGCCGTTGTACCGTCCGCTGTTGCATCCTCTCCTATGATTGTTTCTGTAGTTAAAATCTGATTTCCTGAAGAAATTCCTATAGTCCTTCATGTGTAATACTTGTTGATCACTTACTATGCCTTCTACTGATACCAACTTAGATAGTACTTCTTGCGTGTTTTCGAAGCTTCCCGCTGCTATGATTGTTTTCGTTGCGATCGATGTGGCGTTCATCGTCACTACCTTAATCGTTGCTTCTGTGGTGTATTTTCCTGCTAGACTTTCTGGCATACCTTCCGACAAGTAGGCTGCCTGTAGCTTATCTGCCAGTCTCTCTATTTCTGTCGCGTATTGCGTTATGTCCTTCCCATTTTGCCTTAGTTTCGCTAATAGAAAGCTTATTCCTCATTTGAGCTTGTGCCTAATTTCTGTGATAGAATTTTCTGTCGTTATCAGGCTTTTTGCTTTTCCAGTCAGTCTTGTTCTAGTTAGTAGAATCGCATTTTCTTCATTACCAGTCGCATTTATATGTAATAAATCTAACAAATCCAAAAACGATTGTAACATGCTTGCTTCTCCATTGAATTCGGTAGGTAATATCGTACTCGCGAAGTTAAAAAATTCATTCATACTCGTCGTCATTTTCAACTGTTCGCTTATTGCTTGTAATACACACGTATCGATTTCCTCAAATATAGATGTTATATACGAAAAAACGCTTATGTTTAAGTAATATTACGCAATGTCAAACATCAGATTACGATTTCCGTATTTTCATGAGAACGATGCTACGTTGCGTTTTTATAAAATAAACACATTAAGTAACACAAATATTATGTTACAGAAAAATAATGATTTCTGCACTTTCTTGGGAGCGACGCTACATCGAATTCTCCATGAAAATAAACGCTGACGTTGATTTAACAAATTCTATAAATTCTTTGACTTTATGTAAAATAGTTAGTTACAATTATAATTTCAACCTATTACTTCTTTTTTATATAACATAAAACTGTGTAACTCAATAAAAATTGTTTTTAAAAAGTTTAACGTGAATTTGTGAATATAACAGTGGCGCAGTCAGTAGGATTCCTAAACACATTTAGAACAAGGATTGCCTAACTAAGTGTGGTGGTTCCTAAACCTTTAAGGAATTTTCAAGTACCAGCTCCAGATCTTCAAGAAGCAGACGGTCTCTCCGGCACCAGGAACACGCAAACTGCTAACCAGGTGTAGCAAAGCTCACGGATAAGGATTTCAGCTGCCAAGGAAGGAATGAAAATATTTACGTAAGAATCATCTCGTTTTATTTTTATTTAATATTTTGCAATTTATTTTTTATTTTTACCAAGTTCTATTGTCATAATTTACTTTTTTTTGAATACAATCATTTTAATATAAAGCAAAATGCCTGAAACACGTAGTGCAACAAACGCTAATGCCAATGCTAATACTCCAGTTGCTCAAACCGATCAAGCGTCGAACCTAGAACCTTACAGATTATCAGAAATATTTCCAATAATTCCGGAATATGACGGTAATCAAATTTTCTTAAATACTTTTATAAATGCTTGTAAAACAGCTTACAGAATGGCCGACAACGACCAAAAAGTACTTTTAACTCTTCATATTAAAAACAAACTTAAAGGAAGAGCCGCTGAATTAGTTAATTCACGCGACCCTTCAAATTGGGAAGAAATTAAAACATTATTAAATACTCACTTTGGAGATTCTCGCGACTTAAATTCGTTGATTCAAGACCTTCAAAGAATGAAACAACTACCAAACGAATCGCCTTTAATTTTTGTTTCGAGATTACAAACTCTGGAAGCAAAAATGTATTCAGCTATAAGTAAACAACAGCATTTAACAATAGATCAAAAAGTAGCACAAACACGTCTTATAGAATCATGTACTTTAAATACTTTATTAACCGGTTTAGATCCAAAAATCGGTCAAATTGTTAGAGCTAGTAATCCAATAAGTGTTTTATCAGCTATTTCACGAATCAGAAGAGAACTTCAATTAACATACTATGAAAACCACAAACCTCAGACTAATCGTAATACAAATAATATACCTACTCGTAGATTTAGCCAAAATTCACCAAAACAATGTAATTTTTGTCACAGAATAGGACATACTATAAATGAGTGTCTCACACGTCAAAGACAATCTCAAAATTTAGCTCAGGGTTCCTTTAGACCAAATCAAACTCCTAATTCACATAACCAAACAGGCCAAAATTTTCAACAAAGGCCACAATTTCAAAATAACCAACAAAATCAAAATCGCCCATCTGTAATTAGACCAAATCCAAGTTTTAGACCTCAAGGACCACCGGGAAATCGACCCAACACAAATTTTAATCAACAAAGAACTTTTCATTTCAATCGAAATCGTGATTTTAACAAACACTCTCATAACAGTTATGACTATTATACAGATGATAGTCAAAATTATTATGAAAATCAAGAACAATACTCCGATAATTCACTTGATTATCAAGAATATTACCAAGAAATTAACCCCAGTGCTCCTGACTATTATACTGTTAATAGTGAAATAGAGGAAAACTATTATACGGCTGATAGTGATCCTAACTCTGATAATGGTATACCAGTTTGCAATACGAATGAAGACGAAACTTTCGATTATAGCCATATCGAACAAGACAATTTTAATTATAATAATGAAAATGTTTATAACTTTGATTCTGATAACCTCCTAAATCCAAATCATGATTATTATCAGGATTTTCGACAAGGCCCTTTACAAACGAAACCCCCAGATCCGCTAAACGACCAAACTTCAAATTTGCCGATCCCAGACCTCAGTTCACAAATTCAAACCATGAGTTTGAACAGTCCAGAATCGGACTGCCTCGAACAGATGTTCATGTAAAAAATACCTTACCGGTAAATTCTAAAAACTTATACTATATTAAAGACAGAACAAACACTTATAAAATTCTAATTGATACAGGTGCTGGATTATCAATTTTCAAACCCAAAACTTGCGAAAATTATAGAAATCGATCCCCTGAAAATGTAATTATTCAAGGTATAACGAACCAAAAAATAAGAGTTAACGAATCAACCCTTATTCCATTTAAACCTAACGATCCACACAGAGTATTCATTTGTAATTTAGATATTGATTTTGATGGATTATTAGGCATGGATTTTTTGGAACATTATAATTGTATAGTTGATCTAAAAAATAAACAACTTATTACTGATTTCAAGATTGTACCATTATTTAAAGTAACAGATAATGAAACTACCAATATTTCAATTGAAAACCAATTTCCACAAATTTACAAAAATACAATTTCCATTGAACCTAGGACTGAACAAATATTTAAACTAAAATGCGATTTAGTTAATACTGATGCTATACTGGTAGGTCAAGAAGTAGAGAAAGTTAAACTACCAAACGCATTAGTTAAAATAAATGAAAAAGGAGAATTTTTTGTTTCAGTATTAAATGTTAATTGTATACCTAAAACTGTAACATTTTCAAAACTTAACTTAGAACCATATGAAATAAATAATGTAAATAATATTCAACTAACCACCCAAGAAGTGTGCACCGACAGAACATCGGAATTAAAAAATCAACTAAGACTTGATCATCTTAATGAAGAAGAACGAGACTTAATTTCCCAACTTTGTCATGATTTTTCTGACATTTTTTATTTAGAAGGAGACATACTTACTTTCACCAACGAAATAAAACATTCCATAGATACGCAAAATTCTAAGCCCACTTATGTAAAATCATATCGCTATCCCCAAATTCATAAACAAGAGGTGAAAGATCAGATCAATAAAATGCTTTCACAAAACATTATACAACCCAGCAATTCCCCATGGCCATCGCCCGTGTGGGTTGTGCCCAAGAAGCTCGACGCATCAGGTAAACAAAAATGGCGTGTTGTCGTAGACTACAGAAAACTGAATGAGGTTACCGTAGACGACAAATACCCGTTACCAAACATTGGAGATTTATTGGACCAGCTTGGTAAGTGTCAATATTTCACGACACTAGATCTTGCATCAGGCTTTCATCAAATTGAAATAATGCCTGAAGATATACCAAAGACCGCCTTCACAGTTGAAAACGGACATTTCGAATTCCTCAGAATGCCGTACGGTCTAAAAAATGCACCTTCAACATTCCAGAGGGTCATGGACAATGTCCTTGCTGGAATTCAAAACGAGCGATGTCTTGTCTATATGGACGACATCATCGTCTATTCACCGACAATTCAAGAACATATTACCCGCTTAACGGAAGTATTCAAGAGACTTCAAAAAGCTAACTTAAAACTTCAGCCAGACAAGTGTGAATTCTTGAGAAAAGAAGTCGCCTACCTTGGACATTTAATCACGGAAGATGGCGTTAAGCCGTTTCCGGCAAAAATTGAATGCGTCCAAAAATTCCCTCAACCTACGAACCAAAAGGAAATAAAATCCTTTTTGGGACTCGCTGGTTACTACAGAAGATTTATACCGAACTTCGCTAAAATTTCCAAACCAATGACAAAACTTTTACAGAAGGATGTCCCATTTAATTTTGACTCCGAATGTCAAAAGTCATTCCAAGAATTAAAAAATGCTCTTACTTCTACTCCGATATTGATATACCCAAACTTTGAAGAACGATTTCTTTTAACTACCGATGCTAGCGCATTTGCAATCGGTGCAGTTTTGTCACAAGGCCCAATAGGTAAGGATTTACCGATAGCCTATGCGTCCAGGACATTGTGCAAAGCAGAAACCAAATACTCTACGATAGAGAGAGAACTTTTGGCAATTGTGTGGGCAGTTAAACACTTTAGACCCTATTTATATGGCCGAAAATTTACCCTTATAACTGACCACCGTCCACTTACTTGGTTATTCTCTATAAAAGACCCCGGTAGTCGTCTAGCACGATGGCGCCTCAAATTAGAGGAATACGACTATCAAATTGAATTCAAATCTGGCAAATCCAATAAAAATGCCGATGCCCTTTCTCGAATAAAAATTAACCACATAAATGACTTTGATTCATTTCGTTCAAAATTAGGAAACTTTAAATATTTACCTCACCCAATTTATCCCGCTCTTGAAGATGCAGGGCCATCCCAACAAACTGAAAATAAACCTGAAATTGACTGGGATGTCGCTGCAGAAGAATTTTTGTCTTTTGAGGAACTTTATAAAACAAAATCACTGATTGACTATTCTAAAATAGAATATTCCAATAATCATCTACTAGACAAACAGAATAAAAACATTTTAACCTTTTTTCAACAAAACAATTTACAAGATTTTCATGAAAAAATAATTGAGGATATATTTGAGGAAAACCCCGACTTTTCTTATGCAAAAATTAATGTACTTAGCAGTAAAACTGTCAAAAATAGAAAATACCTTATTATTGCTATACCATGGGATCCAGACAGTATTAGTGAATACTTATTTGCTGCAATTTACAGAAATCGAGATTTATTTAAACCTTCAGAAAAATATTTTATCGAAAATAATCCTGACCTTCCAATACTAGAAACACTATCATTTCTACTTTCGGAAGTTGACGTAAAATTCACTATTTGTCAAAATATTACTAAAGAGCCAGAACAAAATCAAATACCTATCATCTTAGATCAATTCCATAATGGCAAAAGCCACCTTCACCGCGGAATTAATGAAACTATTAGGCGAATACGACA
The DNA here is from genome assembly GCA_963921935.1 of Galeruca laticollis. Taxonomy (NCBI): domain Eukaryota; kingdom Metazoa; phylum Arthropoda; class Insecta; order Coleoptera; family Chrysomelidae; genus Galeruca; species Galeruca laticollis. The sequence goes on along the minus strand of OY998179.1, from coordinate 142,185,551 downwards.
AAAATATAATTGGGCCGGCCTCAATCGAGATGTCGAAAATTATATTAAGTCATGCCGGGCATGCCAAGAGACAAAAATATGTCGCAAAAATTTGGACAGTCCCCTCGTTATAACTGAAACGCCTAAAACACCTTTTGAACGTATTAATATTGATATTTTAGAGGTACCTCAAAAGAATTATGCTCTTACAATAAGAGACGAACTAACAAAATTTTCTCAAGCATATCCGCTTGAAGATAAAAGTGCCAAATCCGTTGTCACTTCATTATTAGCTTATTTTCAGCATTTTGGTGCACCACTTCGCATTCATTGCGATGCCGGTCGCGAATTCAATAATGCGTTAATGAAAGACCTTTGTAATATGTTCGATATTAAGTTAACATATTCAAGTGTCGGTCATCCGCAAAGTAACGGATCTCTAGAAAGATTACATGCTACTCTGTTAGAAATGATTCGATTACATTTAGCAGACCACCCCAATGAACACCCCTTCAGTATTTTACCATTTGCTATTATCGCTTATAATAACTCAATAAACAAAACACACGGATTCACACCATACGAACTTGTATTTGGACACACGTCCAGTAGACCTCCCGAAAAATTATACAATGAACAAGAATTAATTACTAAATATATTAGAGATCTAAATAACCGCATATCCTATTATTATAAAATAGCGAGAGAAAAAACCATAAAGCAAAAAGAAAAAGCTAAAGACCGATTTGACAAACATGTCTCCGAAAACAAACCAAATTATGAAGTAGGTGACAAAGTTTACGTAAAAGAAACTCAAATAAAAAACAAGTTAGAAAATAAATTTAATGGCCCTTTCGAAATACTAGAGATACACAGAAATTCCGCAACAGTATTAAATTTAGAAACAAATAACAAATCAAAAATAAATTTCGATCTTATGAAACCCTATGTTGAAAATTAACTTATTTTCAGGTTTCTGCTGCTGATCGGAACAGCAACATGTCAATATAAAATCGAACCCATAAACAATACAGTTGGAATCTACTACCACGACGAAACCGAAATAATGGTTTCGAACGACGAATGGACTTTATTAGTGCATAAAAATATATCAGCTTTTAAACAAACTTTTGAAAGAAATAATAGAATTCTTGACACAATTCAAAATACCTTTACTTCAAACTACTCCAGTATGAAGTCCTTCCGATCCGAAGTAAAATCACATTTGGCATTATTGCAACAAATTACAAAATCTATTGGTGATAAATTTAGTGAAATATCTTTCGATGTTAAAAGACAAAAACGAGGGTTAATTAATGGTATTGGCACCATATTTAAATCAATAACCGGAAATCTCGATGCGTCTGATGGTGAATATTATATGGACTGCATTAATAAATTAAAAACTGATCAAAACCAGATAGAAAACTTATTAAAAAATCAAATGTCAATCACAAGCTCAGTCATAACAAATCTCAACAGTACTATAGGACAATTAAAATTAAATGAGAAAATATTTAACTCAGATATAGAAAAAATTGAAACCACCATTCGACAATCAACAAACGAAATTGCGCTTATCGAAGCCAAATTAAATTTCTTTGAAATTTGCGAACAACTAATGGAGAGTTATTCGTATCTTGAAAATACTATTAATGATATTCTAAACTCTATCACTTTTGCACAGCTTCAAATAATTCATACTTCTATTATTGAACCAGAAAATTTGATCACTGCTCTTAAGAAAATATCAGAAAATACAGTAAGAAAAGGTTTACCGCTACCAATAAAATATTCTGAAATTTCACAGTATTTGGAAATAATCGATCTCGAAGCATATCAAACAAATTCAGATCTTGTTTTCGTTCTTAAAATACCTTTGATTGAACCACAAGTATTTACTTTATTCCACCTATAACCAATACCAATTTATGATAATAGAACTGGATTTCACCACATTTTATCATTTTCACAAAAATATTTAGCGCGAGATGATAATTCTTTATCCTACATTCCAATCCACGATTTACAAAAGTGTAAACAGTTATCTACGCATCAAAAGTTGTGTCGCGATGTTTACGCGTACCCTATAGACGATAACGCGATATGTGAAGCCCGTTTGTTAAGACAATATAAGACATTTCCTGCGAATTGTAAAAGTGCGGTAGTCAACGGACAAGGTTATAATGTGCAAAAACTCGAAGAAAACGTGTGGCTAGTGTCGATTGCCGAACCGGTACACGTGACCATAAGTCTTCCAGACACAAAAACGAAAACATTAACCGTAAATGAAAATTCTATTTTACAGCTATACTCAGGATGCTCCGCTTTTGTTGGCATTACTAAAATACAAGCTACTACCAGAAAAACTATAAACATTCCTCATGTACTTCATCCCGTAATAGTTGATTACAACTGTTGCCTAGACATTCCAAACAAAGTAGAAGTACCCAAAATAGAACCACTAGATCTTAATAACATTAACTTGAATGATCTGCAAGTGACAAAACACAAACTGGACCAATACTCAAAAAGTTTGGATGAACTCATAAACAAACCGTTTGTTGAGAAAAATATTTCGTGGTTCACATATACTACGATCTCACTCATCGTTGCTTTGATCGTCCTCTACACCTGTCATAAGTGTAGAAATATTAAATTCAACAAATCGCCAGGAAAGCCTGTCCCGGACCAACCAAATGATGTTTTTATCAAAATCCATAACATTCTGCCAAAAAGAAGACCCAAACTTGACACCGAAGCCTCTGAGGAAGTGGAAATCGAAAATTGACAATTTCATGGTTTAATGTATACCTTTATATTTTTATTTTTTGTATTTTGCGTATTTTCCTTTTAATCTTGAAATCTCTGTATATATTGTATTGTCTATTTTATATTTTATGTATTTTGGTTTTTATTCTCAAAAATTGTTGTTTATTAAACAACAATTTTAATTAAGGGGGGAGTTGTTATATACGAAAAAACGCTTATGTTTAAGTAATATTACGCAATGTCAAACATCAGATTACGATTTCCGTATTTTCATGAGAACGATGCTACGTTGCGTTTTTATAAAATAAACACATTAAGTAACACAAATATTATGTTACAGAAAAATAATGATTTCTGCACTTTCTTGGGAGCGACGCTACATCGAATTCTCCATGAAAATAAACGCTGACGTTGATTTAACAAATTCTATAAATTCTTTGACTTTATGTAAAATAGTTAGTTACAATTATAATTTCAACCTATTACTTCTTTTTTATATAACATAAAACTGTGTAACTCAATAAAAATTGTTTTTAAAAAGTTTAACGTGAATTTGTGAATATAACATAGATGTAGGTATTTTAACAGTACAGTTTAGCGCTTGAAATGCCCTAAAAGTATCCCTTATCTTATCTGAATAATTTTTACAACTTTTTTGTTGCACTAAACTTGACTTTTCCCAATTTTTACCTTTACAACTTAGCAAAATTATTATAAAGAATTATTATACAATTAACTACTTCATTACGTATATCTGGATTTTTAGGAGTTTTCTTTTTCAAAACCCTTTTTTCCCTGTTTATTTATTTCTTCTACTATTGCTTATCTTCGAAATCTTTCCATTTAAAAAAATCTACCATTCGTTCATAAAAATAGAGTGCATAAGTACTTACAATTGTATACAGTCAAAGTTCCCGTCGTCTTTTGCGCTGCTATGCCTCTGTTGATGTCTCTTTTTAATGCCCTCCGATGTGTTTTCCGTAGGGACCACATGAATTTTAGAATAAACGCTACCGTTATTATATATAATAAGACCATTATTTGTGTTGCAAAATTGTCTAGCTGCACTGTGAAATTGTTGTTTAACGTACCAGTTTCTTGTACTCCTTGCTTACCCATAGTTCTGCTCCTCCAAGGTCCAAAATTCAAATAAAAGACCATATACCTTTGCTCGTTTGGATTATCATCAGTTCCCAGGACTATTGTCTCATACTATCATTAGTTTGCAGGATTATTGTTGAATATTACCATTTAGTTTGCAGGATCATTGTTGAATATTATCAATTAGTTTGCAGGATCATTGTTGAATATTACCATTTAGTTTGCAGGATCGCTAGGTGGTGTTTATGTAGCAAGTGTCCCTTATATATAATTCTTGAGCCATCAAGCCATTAATCTTCGGGAAACACTTACCATCGACTCATTGGGGTTAAATAATAGCATCGTTTATCAAAATCATAGGGGTAATATATTTTACACTAAGTATACAAATTACTGACCATGGACAACTTACACTATAAACATTACTACCATTATTACTGTATAGAAATTAACTCTCCTCTTTTATAAAGGAAATTTTATATATACATTGTTGAATCCAACATTATTTATTGTTTAACCACGTCGTTGATATATTTACAAAACATTCGTGATTCCTCAATTTGTTATTCACCTTACTACACCTTGTCAGTGACCTTCAAGTTCACTGGCCACTAGCAATACTTGAAATAAATTAATTAAATCTAATAACGTCTTTTGGGATCGTCGCCGAGGTACAAAAACAGTTTAGCTCTCTAAGTCTATTTTTCTTTTGAATCTATTTTGTTCCAGGGGAAATTATGTTATCAAAAATATAATCGTCTTTGAATATTGTGTCAATATTTCTTATTATTCCCTTTCGTTGCAACAAATTATTATGGATGAATGCTGTTAACTCTTCCTCACTTAATCTTTCATAAGTTACTAATCTATTCGAGTCTTTTATAGTGGCCTACCTTCATTGGATGCATTTTACCTATTCCTTCCTCTTCCCTGTTTGTTTTTTCGATGAATACATATACCTTGTCAGAGTAGAGATAAGCTTTCTGGATATTGAATAATTTCTTTGTTCGCTCCTTTTACAGGTTTTTGTCGTTTCCAGGTTTATCCGAGTTGTTATGTATTATGTATTAAGAATATCTGGCTCCAAATCGATATGTCCTCTTTCGTAACCATCATTTTTTGCTACAGTTGAAAATTTACCGTGTTCTCTAATGTAACTGAATACATTAGAAAATGTCCTATCTCTAGGTAACCGCCGGCCAGGAAATCGCTGTGCATATTCTCTTCGGGTAGCTTTTCCATTACAATTCCATTTCACTTGAATATCCCCGTCCGTCAGGGGGATCGTTTTCACTAATTTCAATTTGGTTGTTTGTATTTTCACCAACAAATTTTTGGTTTTATCGCACCTCTATTAGTAGTCAATTAATAAGTATAGTTTTTACACTAACCGGTCGATTTACAACCAATATTTATCGATACGCACTTGCTGAGAGACCGATTCGAACTGTCTCCTCGATTGGTCCCATGTTAATAACCCTTTCTTGCTAGATTTCTTCATCTTATCTTAAAAGTATTTTTTCTATATTTTCATCATTCCCAAAACTTTTTCAATTGACTTTCCTCTGTGACTTCCTCATCCACATTCTTGATAATACAATGAAATAACTTCTAATTTCTATGGAAAAACCCTTCCATTTTTGTACAAAAATCTCACCAGTAATGTCTCTTACTGCAAACATCACATATTTTACTATTTTTCTTTGCAAGTTCATTATAGCTATTTATCCCATCATCTTTCGAATGTTGTTTCTTTTGTTAATTTTACCTACCTACCACAATGTTCGCTAGTGCTGCTAATTTTTATTGTATCACATACCCTTTCTTTCGAAATTCTACAATATTTCCTCCAATATTTTTCGTATAATTAGATGATTGAGTTCTAATTATTTAACTCTTCATATTCCATTTTATTGCTTCCAACGTGTTAATTTGTATTTATTTATTTACTGTAATTTCTGTATCAATTATACAATTAATGGACTGAATATAAAACATATTTTATATTGAGTAAACATGAGCCAAACATATTTGCTCCGTTCAGTAGTTTATTGAATAATCGATTTCAACAACTGTAAATATTCCCTAACTACACACAAAATATTATTAAAATTTTTCTATATCTTATTCCGAATATACTCACGCTATATTTGGAATTCGATATGGTGTTTTCATTTCAACTTGCCTTTTTTTATCATCGCCTGTGATCTCTTGAAATTATTTGTTTAGCCTCTACTAAAATTCCAATAAACATCCTCTAAAAGGACGACACAATAAACTTGGAGTGCTTAACACCGTACATTGGAGGGCGCTCTTTGATATCCTTTTTGTATCTACACTTTAAAAACCATGTTTGAAATATTGCCACTTCAATGGGATATTGTATAGTGCTTTTTGATAATTATTGTCAAAGAATCATGGATATGATTGACCCTCAAAACTGATTATATAAAAACTTCCTTAGCTTATCTTCTTTTGAAGATATGAGCTCCCAAAGGTGAATAGGAAAATTGTTTTCTTTTTATTTGTAAATATGGAAATCTCGAATATAGTCAAGCAAATGTAATTGCAAAGGTCTGCATTGACAGCAGTGGTCTTGGTGTTGAGATGTTGATTAGGGTGTACCATAGTTAAAGCACCATAGGTTAAGCAGAGGACACTGTGGTGGTTTCAAATAGACTTGGTTAATTGGTTTAACATAATTATTAACAGATATACAGGGTGTTTTATTCATTTAGTCCAATGCTTTTGAAGGCCATACATAACTTTGGAACCACACTATATATTTTTTTCATTTTTGGTAAGGATAATATTGCATTGATAACACAATAAGATAGTGTAATAAAAATAATTATAATCCAGGTCTGGTTTAAGGAAAATTTGCAAAATTCGATAATCTCCAAAACAACACCCTGTATATAAGAATTTTGAAAATCCAACAGATTATTTGAAGAGAACAAATAGAGCGACACTAAAATATTTTTCGAAGTGCACATCCCGTTTTACTGCTTAACTTTTAATGTCAAAGTTATTTAAATGTATCATTGACATTTTCGTACGTAATAACTTTAGAACCACCCTATAGATTTCTTTCAATTTTGGTAGGTGTGGGTTACATAAGCATCAATAGTTTATTCCAAAAGAACAGAAAAAATTGAATCACACGAAAATGTTTTTTGAAGTGCACACTTACCAAAATATTTAAGTCAAAATTATTAACAATTATCAAGTAGGTCTAATATTCTAAAGGAACAGAAAAATTATCAAATAGCCGTAGACTGTTGAAGTACGGAAAACTTTGACAGTTCGTTTTGTTATTGGTAGTTAATTGTTTGTTGTTAGTAAATTTCGCACGAAATAATAATCAATTATGCTTCATAAACTTACAAATGTAGAATATGCAGACATACTATTTGTGTATGGCTTTTGTAGCGGAAATGGTAGAGAAGCAATAAGGGAATATGAAAGACGCTTTCCTAATCGTCTCACTCCTCATTACCAGGCATTTGCGAGAGTATTTGATTACAGTCGGCAACATGGTAGATTTCCTACAGCGACAACCAATGATTATGGTGAAAGACAACAATTGGATGTTGAAGATGATATACTAGGTAAAGTAAAGATATTAAATTTTATTTAATAGATATTAAGACTAAGAGTCGATTAGAAATTTCCCTTTTGTTCATTATATTAATACATCATTATGTGATACTAAATTAGTCTCCTTCAGTGCCATAATTTCATTTTGTTTCCGATATGGTTGACCAGAACCCAACAATCAGTACAAGAAGGATTGGCCACGCATTAAATGTGCCCCATACAACAGGTTCAAAGACTAGAACCACGTGATTTGGTACCGCGATTAGACTTTAGTGGGTGGATACTTAGAAGGATAAGAATACTTAGCAGGTGCCTCTTCACTGATGAGGCCACATTTACAAGGGATGGGGTTCACAATCTACGAAATTCCCATGTTTGGGATTATGAAAATCCTTCTGCTACAAGACAAACACATTCGCAGTATAGGTTTTCGGTTAACGTTTGGTGTGGAGTTTTAGATAATCACCTTATTGGACCATATGTCCTGCCCCGTACATCAACAGGGGACGACTAATTTGCTTTTTTGCAAAATATGTTACCAGTGCTATAAGAAAATGAGGAAATTCGAGGAATGTATTTCCAGCACGATGGTGCATCGCCTCACTTTATGGTAAATTGTGCGAAATTTTCTAGACAAGAATTTTAGAAACATGTGGATAGGGAGGGGCGGGCCCAATAATTGGCCTTGTCGGTCGCCGGATTTTAACCCAGTGGACATCATATTTGGGAATATCCGAAAGCCAAAGTATACTCTACTGAGATAAACAGGTTAGAAGATAATTGATGACGCTTGCGAGGAAATCACGGCAAATCCATTAATGATAAGACGAGCAACACAAAACATCTTAAAAAGAGCTCGTAAATGCATAGAACAAAATGGTGTACATTTCGAACAATTATTATAAATAATTTGACTCAATTTTTTCTGTTCCTTGGAGTAAACTATTGATTTATAAAATTTCTTGATAAATTTTTTTTTTCTTAACCCGAACCTGGATTATAACGGTTTTTGTTACATGATAAGATTTTGATGCTTATGTAACTAACACCTTCCAAAAATGAAAGAAATATATAGGGTGGTTCTAAAGTTAAGGCCTTCAAAAGCATTGAAGTAAATGAATAAAACACCCTGTATCTCTGTTAATAATTATGTTAGACCAATTATCCAAGTCTATTTGTAACCACCAAAGCGTCCCCTACTTGCAGTTAACCTATGGTGGTTTAACTATGAAACACCCGTATAGAGCATTACAATGAAAACTATCCAGCCTATATAAATAGGAAGATGATACTTTAAACAAAAATTGAGGCGAAGCTTCTTTTTGCTCACATGTACGCTTCATACCAATAAAAAGCATCAACCACAACGAGTAGTTAATAACCATGCCGTTTTAGGAAAACTTACACGAACAGCAATCAATATCACAAACTTCCAGTACAGGAAATATTTCTTGCATTAGTATTTTCAGAATTAAATATGAGCAAAAATTCTATCCTTACAGAATAAAATTAGCCCAAGATAGCTACATGAAGACGATTTTGACCGGCGTCTAATCTTTTGTGAATTGCTGAATGAACGACAATTCTGATATATTGTATAATATCTGCTTCTCCAGCGATTGTACATTTGGATTAAATGTAATGTATCAAGTTACCATGTAATAAGTGCTTCTTAAGATATTCCCAAAATTTAAATTAAAGGAGGAATCAAAACATCGAGTAAAATATATCACTGGGATTTATTCCAACTAGATACAAAATAGATAACACTTACAGTGACTGACTTACATTGTGAAGCATACATTTTTGTAACAAATAGTACAACCTGTACATTGCTTGTACTCGCATCAGTTTCTGTCGAGTATACACTGATACAACGTTCTAGTGTACTGGTGTCATCAATTAAATATTAATGAGATTGACTGCTTCGACCCTTACTCTGTGGAATCTACTTATATTACTTTTTCAATGAATCTAACTGTTTCCAGATAATTCCACAATACATTGAAAAAATGTTGAAAATTCTAAGAAATTGACAATTGTTTCGATATTGGTATCATCGTTAGAATGATAGAAGTTATATTTCATATGATGCCTACCTCATGTTTAATAATTATTTTTGGCTAGACCAAGAAGTTATTGTGACTTAATATATATTAATAGAAAAAAAGAAGAAGATATAATATTACAGGAATTTTAAAGCTTATATATTATTAGCCCTGGATATCTTTTTCCCATTTAATATCAGTATTACTGTACTATGATATAGAAAACCAGGAAAACTATATCTGCTGATCTTTACAATTATTACTCAAGAATACAGTACAAAAGTGGAGAATTCCATAAATTTATATATTCATTGACGACTTCATATTGTGGGTCTCTTAGGTGTCCTCTAATTTCTAACTCCTCTAGGAAATCCAGTTCCTCTTTCGTATCACAAATGTGTACTACTTCTAGTTCTGTGTTAGGTGTCAATGAATGTTTCGTGTCAAGTAGATGTTATGCATAGTGTAATTTCTCTGGTTGTTTTAATCTGTATGCTCGTAAGTGTTCACTGTATCTGATTACAAAATATCTAAGGGTTTTATCCAAATAGACAGCATTCCATTTTGAACATTTAAGATTATATATGAGGAGCGTTCATTCAAAACCAGACAAATCCACTTTTTTCACAAAAAACGAATGAAATAGGTTTAGAATAATTTTTCAAGATTTTATGGATTCCTTATCTAAAAATCGTTCAAAATCAAACAAATTCCATTTAAATTTGCATGAAAATATCAGTAGTTCAGTCAAAATCAGACATATCCATTCATACTTCAATAATACATCTACAAGAAATAGAACAGAACAAGACATATCCATACCAAATAAACCATGTTTTGTTTAATCAAGCTCATATTGTTTTCAATAATAATAATACCAGTGGCCTTGGAATGCAGGTATGGTGGGAATGACTGCATCTACACATTATTTCGGTTGTGTGGTGTGGGGTGGGGTCTTATTTTTTAGTATTTATTTTGTACTAGAGCGGAGAGAACAGGCAGCTTCGGTTTAATGCGACGTCGAGAATTCTTCGCAGAATTTACTGTTTTATCGGTAACCACTTTGTTGTGAATGATGGATACTACTGTTGGTGCTATCAATTGGGGATCTACAAAGAAAGAGTCTAGACCTTCACAACGCAATATTTTGAAAAGGCAAAGGTAAAAACGCTTTTTTTTAATAGCAATTTGCCGTACTATGTTTTCTTCCTTTTGTAGGTACTCCAATGTAGACCACAACGTGGTTTCCAGCGTCATTGTGACCATACCACGAAAGCGTTTAGATTCAATTTAGTGAAAATAGGGGATATGAAGGTGAGGGAAAAATTTTATGAGGAGCTCTGTCAGCTTATATCAGTAAGTGAACCAAAAAGAAAGAGACCGAAGCATGATGTTCCAGCCGACAAAAAGAAGCCAAAATCCTTACAAGCAACTTATTTTTTTCCGGTTAAAGGAAAAAAACCAATGGTCCCAGTTTTACGAGCACTGTTTCTAGCTTCTTTTGGAATAACAAAAAATAGAATAATTCCTTGACTGTCTCGACCCTTACTTCGTGGAATATGCTCCTATTAGACGATGATATTGATTTATCGAAACAATTGTCAATTTTTTAGAATTTTCAATAACTTGTATTATATTGTGGAATTAACTAGAGACCTTGAGTTTCATTCAAAAACACTAATAGAATAATTCCGATTTTAAAGGACATTCAAGAGGGAAACATTCCTAAAGAGAAAAGAGGTGGTGATAGATATGGCCAACGATCTGGTCCCGTCAAATAGAAGATAAGGAATTTTCTAAATGATTTACCAGCATCTGAAAGCCACTATAATAGGAAAAAATCATGTGGGGTATACATCTCAAGTGACCTAAATTTAGCAACTTTATTTAAATAACAGTGACTGTTGTTTAAAAATCAAAAAAGTCAAAAAACTATGACTGATTAATTATTTTAAATTTTATTCTTTCTTACGACAGACTACGTTCTCAGCAATTGATAATAATGTTTGGTAATTATATAAAACTGAAATCCAAATAATGTTATCAACTTTGAAATCCACTTTACTATCTTGAAAAAGATAACAATAAATTATCGAAAGCTTGGTAGTGTGAAAATAGAGTCTTCTTAACCACCCATACATTTTGGCTGTACCCCATAATATTTACAACTTGGTTATATATTTTGAAATACGATACAGTGAGCACTTACGAGCATACAGATTAAAACAACCAGATGAATCCCACTACGCAAAACATCTACTTGACACCAATCATTCATTGACACCTAACACAAAACTAGAAGTACTACATATTTGTGAAAAGAAACAAGAACTGGATTTCCTTGAAGAACTGGAAATTAGAAGACATTTAAGAAACCCACAATATGAAGTTGTCAATGAACAGTTAAATCTAGGGAATTCTCCACTAATGAACTGTCTTCTTAAGTAATAATTGTAAAGATCAGCAGATATAGTTTTCCTGGTTTTCTATATCATTGCACAGTTATACTGATCTTAATTGGAAAAATGATATCCAGGATATCACCATAGGGCTAATAATATCTAAGCTTCAATATTTGTAATATCACATCTTCTTCTTTTTCCTATAAACATATATTAAGCAAATCACAAGTTAGGTTACTTCTTGGTCTAGCCAAATATAACTACTAAACATCAGGTAGGCATAAAATGAAATGTAACTTCTGTCATTCTGACGATGATATTGATTTATCGAAACAATTGTCAATTTTTTAGAATTTTCAATAACTTGTATTATATTGTGGAATTAACTAGAGACCTTGAGTTTCATTTGAAAACACTAATATGAGCATATTCCACGAAGTAAGGGTCGAGACAGTCAATTTCATTATGATAAAGTTGGTTAAAAAGTATATACAAAATGTATAAATTAAATTAAAATTAGGTAAGGTATAGATATTCATTTATAATATTAAGTTAGTATATGTACAACTTAAGTTGTCCATGTCAGTTCTGAAATTGATTGTTTACGATAATTATTTAAATCCAAGGTACTTTCGATTTTTTCATTATTATTATGCCTGTGTTTTGGATGTGATGATTGTACAGCTCTATCAGTGAGGCCAGTGACAACACTCTTCTTCTGTTTTATGGGAGCGTATGAATTATAGTTTAACTATCGTTGAGACCACACCTTTTCTGTGAACCAATGTGTTGATATCCGACCATTGTTGTCATATTCTATATTCATATCTGAAAAATGAATAGAGTGATTTTTGTCCATTTCTAGGGTGAATTTATTGAAGTTGTTGAAACGTTTTAGGATATTTTCAGTTTGGTCAATTGGTACAAAAAGGATACGGTCATCGACGGACCTTTTGAAAAAAATTGTTTTTTCTGGTAAATATGCTAAAATATTAGATTCTAAATATTCAAGTACTACGTTTGCAATCGGAGCCGAAATTGGAGATCCCATTGCTGTTCCAAAAATTTGTTTATAGGAACCGTCACCCAATTGAAAATAGGTGGAATTCAAACACATATTAACCGCCTCGTAAAACGCATCTAAGTCTAACGGTGTGAAGTTTTTGATTTTATTTCATTCATCTTAGATACAATCTATTGCTAGATCCGTAGGAATGCCTGTGTATAACGATACAATGTCTAGTGAAATTATCCGGTGATTTGGAGGAATAATTTGCTTTTTAATAAAAATACAGAATTCACACGAATCTTTTAAATGATATTTTGTTAGTCCAGTTAGGGATGATAGGGTATTAGATAAAAATTTAGATAATTTATATGTGGGAGCATTAATGTTACTAACAATTGATCACAGTGGAATACCTGGTTTATATAATTTGGATAACCCGTATATGAAAATGATTTCTGATTTGATTTTGAAATATATCAAGTTATTTTTCAACCATTTTTAGTCAAATTATTGATTTTAACCTGAATAGCACTTGATGGGGCATTACCAATTTTTTTGTATGTTATATTGTCACTTGAAAGATTAGCCATTTTCATAAGATATTCCTCTTCTAACATACGCATTTAGAATCAATAAGTTTGAATTGGACTTATACAGTTTCTTTAAAGTAATAATAGATTCCATTTTCGGTAGTTATTCTTACTTTATTGCATTTGTGTTTATAATTCGTTAATATGTTCCAAATTTTGTTTGTAAGTAATTTTTTTTCAATTTATACTAAGAAGTTTATTCCGTTTTCTATATTTGCAATAATTTCATTAATCAGAAAGAAATTGGTACAGATACTAAACTTAGATCCTAAACTCTAAACATATTTAAGGTGGGTTGGACTTTGTATGTGTTAAATTATGTAACCATTTTTGTGATATTTTTTCATTCATATCTGTAGTTTATTAATGTTTTTCATTTTGATTTTGTTGAAAACAAAATCATATCTTTTACTTTGAATTATAAAAAACTGTTGAAATTGCAAAGAATTATAATTTTGCTGAACGTAATTTTTGGTGGAAAGAATTTTGCCTTTTAACTTATTTATATTTGAAAAACCAACCTCATTATTAGGTTCAAACATTGCACATTGAATTTGGTAACGATTTTTTTCAGTTTTTTTCCATATATGCAGTGACAAATATTAAAATTTATTAAAAAAATTGATATTTCCCTTAATCCGTAGAAAGTTCGATGTGATATTTAAATTTCTACAACCTAAACCTCACCAAAAAATGCTTCTAATTGTTTTCTCTCGCCACTTGTACTTGCATCTTCTCATATTCCTTAAAGACATTGGTATTGTATTTATGAATTTGTTTTTCCAATATGCCTTAAGTCAAATATATATATTATTTTTAATGACCGTAATTTCTCAATTTCCTATATTTTCATGAATTTCGGTCAGAAATAAAATCACTTGTATTATCACATGAAATAAACTTTTATCTGGACTAAAACCTGATAATAAGAACATAATAAACTCAATATATAAAATAAATTGTTCAGATTGCAATGGTACTTACATTGATCAATCCAACCAATATTTACATAAGAGAATTCAACAACACCAGCAATCAGTACGAAATAACAATGAATGTACTGCATTATCAAAACATTCACTTTATACAAATCACCCGATTAATTTCAAAAACGTAGAAATAATAACTACAGAAAAAATTATATTAAAAGATTTTTTTTCAAGAACTGTATTCAAATAATGCTACGAGAGTTACATGTATATCACAATATTAATTAGAAATTGAGATAGCAGCACTATCCAGAAAAAGGTTATACCTTAACAGCACAGTACGTGCTGGTCTCGAAAAAGTGGTTAAACAATAATAATACTACTATATAAATTACAACAAAAAACAGCAATAGAATTAAAATTCACTTAAGAATATATCTTATATTAAAATCTAACATATCTAATAATTGATAGTTCACAAAATAACAAAATAACACAGTTATTCCAGTCTTATTCAATTTTGTAATACAGAAGGAAGAAAATGAAAAAGAAAAGAAAATGATGTCAATCATTCGTTTAGTATATGATAACTCTTGATTTTATTCTTAATTATACTGATATTAGAGCTGTCTTTTATTTCCTTGTGGAGAGTATTATAAGTTTTAATGCATAGTGTAATGGGATTACTTAGGTCAATATTAGTACGTATAGGTTCTAAAAAAACATTATTATGCGTTCGAGTATTGTATTCATGGAGCTGATTCACAAATGTAAAGTTGGTATTTCATTTAATTTGTTCGTTTATATCCTTGTAAGCAAATTTACTTTGTTCAATTTCTAGAATATCCTGAATAGGCAGTATCTTGATTGCTCTGTATATGGTATCAGTTGAGGTGTAATCAAGGCTGAATACAGTTTTCACGACTTTGTTTTGAAGTGTTTTTATTTTTTTTAATAATGTCTGTCCACATGATCCCCATATAGGAATCAAGTAGCCAAATGAAGATAAAAAATATGCATTGTATATTTGGGGGAGTGAAGATGGGCATAGGTAGTTTCTACAACGATATAGGGCACAAACCATTTTGGAACTACTTTTTTTTCTATATGGGTGACATGATTATTCCAGCATAGGTTTTCATCGACTATTAATCCCAGATACTCAGCATTATGGATTATCGTTATTTCTTTGCCACATTTCTCCAATATAATGTATTGTAGTTTCATGTTTTTCTGAGAGAAAATTATATAAGTAGTCTTTTTTACAATGAGCTGAAGTTTATTTTTTGCAAGCCAACTGTGGTATGTTTCAAGGTCAGCATTTTCTATCGTTTCGAGTTGTTTCAGATCTTTACCCTTGTATACAAGTACAGTATCATCTGCAAATTCAAAATATCTACCTATAATGTTAGCAGTTTACATGGACATAACATGTATTGTATGAAGTCGTGGTCCGAGGACTGAGCCTTGGGGCAAACCTGCTTTGATGTTTTCAGTTTGGCTCGAACAGCCATCAACTACTGTAAATTGCTCGCGATCTAGAAGTTATGTTTTTATTAATGAGAGAGCATTTTCCATTATTCCCAATTCTTCAATTTTTGTGAGAAGTATTGAGAAATCAACCACATCAAATGCTTTTCGTAGATCCACAAATACGGCAAGAGCGTAGTATTTATCATCTAAGGATGAAGCAATGTGGTTAACAAAGTCTATGCTTGCACTCAAGGTGCTACTATTTTCTTGAAATCCGTACTAACATTGGTCAAAGTCAATACATTTTTTTATGTTAGTGATAATACGTCTTTCCAAAATAACTTCTATGAACTTTGATGAAGTAGGAACTACTGAAATAGGTCTATAATTATCTATGATATTATTTGGGCCAGATTTGTGTATGGGTGTTACTTTGCTAACTTTGAGTATATCTGGGAATATACATTGTTTGAATAATTCATTTATTAATTTTACTAAAATAGGTACAATGTATTCCTTGACTGTTAAAAGATCTTTGGTATTTATGTTATCATAACCAGGTGCTGCATTTTTATTCAATTCATATTATGCTCCTTGAACTGCTTGGCCATTTGTTTTGTAGAGGTGCATTGAACAATTGCCACTGATTTCCTCAAAATTAGCAGATGATGCTGATTGTAAGTTTACATTATTTATTATTGATTTACCTATATTAACAAAATACAGGTTCATTTTTTCAGCTTTATTTTTGGGATCATCAAGGATTTTTCCCTCAATTTCTAGATTAGTGATCTGATTTCTTTGGTTATTGCCTTTAATAAAACTATTGATGAGTCTCTATTGCCTTCTCTGGTTATTACTTGTATTGCTCCATTTCTTTTCAAAATATTCCCGTTTCAGTTTTTTGCGTTTATTCTCGACAATATTTTCCTTGTTTTTAGACTATTTAGCTGTATTCTGATTAAATAGGCGTTTCATTTTTTCCATGTATAATTTTTCGCCTTTTTTATTACTTCTAAAAATTAATGTATTTAAAGAAATGATATATATTAGGAAGAATACTAACTCAATCAATTTCAGGACTGACATAGACAACTTAAGTTGTATATATTGAACTAAAATATAAACTCTCAAATTAATCTGATTCTATACTTATTATTCATCCAATAATTTGTTATATCGATTTTAATTTTAATCTATTTTAAAACTATCAGATAAGAAACTTTGAAGTGTCCAAGTGTAGTGCGCTAGGTCATTTAGTTAAACTATAAAATTGGAAGTTCCATCTAGGATGAATATAGAAAAAAATGGTGATGGTTGCTAAGCGGGAAATGAGGTTGGTTGTTGATTTTTTATCTAAAAAGGAGAAGAAAAAATTGATTACGGATTTCTAAAAAGAAATAGAAAAATTCAGGAGAATCAAATAAGATTATAATAAGAAAACTAAAGAAAGAAGATAAATTTTGAAATATAAGAAAAGCTGTAGAAGAAATCATTCTTAAATATGAGTAAAATCAACTATGACTTGAGAGTACAATGACAGTGGAGAATATAGATTAAATAAAGAGGAGGAGAAAAAGTATTTGATCACAATACAAGTAAATATAATAAAACATGACTTAATGGAACTTCGGAAAAGCAGTTTTCGGTATCCAGAAAGAACATAGAACTGAGTTTTAGTTCAGTTCATTACTACACATAATTAAATTAAGAAACATCGACAAAAAATCCAGTGCATAATTACAAACTGTAAGGTGAATATATAAAAACTATTAAAGTTACAATCATAACCTTTCATCTGACTAGTGTCAATTCAAATTGTAATTTGTTGATAAATTTCACATAAAATTTAACGACCAGATAAAAAGTTACTTAACAAATTTTAGATAAGAATCTTTTAACAAATTTTACTGAATAGATTTATAACTGATATAAATAAAAAGAAATAACTTTTCGATAATTTGAATAATATAATTTCACGTCATAACCTCTAAATATTATTCAGTAAGATAGCTAAAATCAGTGGCCAAGGTATTTACTAGTAGTACAGAGACGTTTTGAGTGCTATTTGGATCTATATAAAGAAATATTGGAAAATAATAAGTATTAGTTAGTGTAAATATTTATTTTTCTTATTAATTATATAATATCTTAATTATTTTGAAGTTTAAATTTAAATATAAACGTATCCTCACTCACGATAATTCCCTACAAATAAGTTTCATCTTGAGGACTGAAGTTAGCTGGCCTTTTACTTTTTAAACTAAACAAATATTCATCTTTTACTTCATTAATTTCATCTGGCGTTCAACAACTAAAATTATAATAATATAAACCTAATAAATAATTAAAATTATAAATAAATAAATAAAATATCATAACAATATACCAACTTACTATTATAAATGAATAACTACACATTACCTATTAAAAATAGGTCTCTAAGTCTATTTTTAATTTAATTTGGACACTGTATATACTTTTTAATCATCTTTATCAGACAAGCTATTTACAACAAACACTTACCAGAATACAGTGATAAAAATGTAAAAGAAAAGCTCTGGGTAGAAGTATGTGAAGTTACAGTACCAGAATGGTATAATTTACATGCAGAAGAAAGAAAGAAGAAAGGTAAGTGCGTAGTTAAGAAAAACGTATCACATTGTTTTGTAACACAAAATACTTGCATAAATGGTCACTCCATATCAATTTGAGCGTGGTATTAAAATAATAAACAAATGATATAAATACTTTTTGTAGTTTATTCTTGCAGTACATATAACATCAAGATGTCGAGTTAAAAATAATATTTATGTATCTAGACTATATTTTCTCATATTGCCAAGGTACACAATTCTCTGGAGAAGTGAAGTAATGAGAAAAATAATCTCTGATATCACTCCCTTTTAGGGTATTTTGAACTCCAAGTGCTGCTATATTGTCCATAGAACATGCACGCAGAGTATCTTCAAATGTTATTCCATCTCGTCTCCTAACAAAATTATGAAGACTGCAACATGCCTTCACTATATCATCACAAACAGATGGGTTAACGTTAAGAGCACGATGTTAAACTCGCCATTTATTGGAAAATATACCAAATGCACATTCGACAATTCTTCTTGCTCTTGTTAATCGGTAATTGTATACCATTTGTGCTATTGTCAATTTTTTACGTGGATATGGCCTTAGAATACTTTCTGATAAGGCAAAAGCTTCATCTGCTAGCATGACGAATGCCATAGGTGTTCCCTTGTCATCGCCACGTGAAGTACTACGTGCTGGAATGTGTAATTCCTTCTTTTCAATTTTTGGTACAAATTTGAGCGTTTAAGTATATTCGCGTCACATTCCGCACCATAGGCACCGACATCAATATATGTAAAACAGTAATTTGCACCGACTACCGCTAAAACAACCATGGAGAAAATGATTCATAATTAAAAAACAACGAACCACGAAAATTGGGTTTTGTCAAACGTACTCGTATATGTTTCCCGTCGATTGCGCCAATGCAGTACGGAAAATTTGTCCGTTCTTCAAATTGGGTTGCACGTCGTTTGCACAATCTCTCGAATAGTGGAAGCTTAACCCGAGAACGCTCGCATCCTGGTCGATTTGCCGCCAAGGATGTGTTTTCCCCCTCCCACATTTATTTGGGCCGCCATTTTACGACGCGCTTTGGAGTCTTCCTAAGTCGAACCGGCGGGTCAGTCTACTTTTGGTTTTTGTTAGGGAGTGTTGCTAGAAGCTGAAAACTGATAATTGGCCGTTTTAACCGACGCGCGAGCATTTTAAGGTTTGTACCAAATTATTAATTGTTTACAGGGGGTTATAATCAAATAAATGTGGAAAAATCAAATAGATAATAGCAGATAACATATTATAGAAATCTATTTATTTTGTAGAATGGATCATGAAAAAGAAATCGAACGTTTACAAAGATTGTATGAGGAAATAGAAACAGACGAAGAGATAGTTGGAGGTGATTCGGACCCTGAAGAAGATATTCTAGAAGAAAGCGACCATGATACGAACTCGGAGCAGTCAGATCCTGATCAGAATGATAGTGATGATGATGAGTCATACGACGATGTGCCTTTGTCTGAACGCCTTGAGAATTATGTGGGAAAATCTGGGATGTTGTGGTGTAAATATCCTCCGATAAGCCGTGTCGCAAAAGTAAAACCAGCGAATATTGTAAGATTTCGGGAAGGTCCCACAAACAAATCGAAATTTGCTGTAAGACCACTAACCTCTTGGAAGTTATTTTTCCCTGATGAAGTTATAGAAGAAATAGTGGTATGTACAGTCCGTTCGTGCTAACTATACACGGGAAAGAGATGCCAGAGATACAGACGCTATTGAAGTAAGAGCATTTATGGGATTGTTGTATTTGGCCGTCGTTTCACGTGCTTCACACCTAAATCTTTCGGATTTATGGGCCACCGATGGCACCGGAATAGAATACTTCCGATGTGTTATGACTTTGTCTAGATTTCAATTTATAATGCGCTGTATCCGGTTCGACAATATACATGACCGAGAAGCTCGAAAAACAGCAGATGAGTTAGCTCCCATTAGGCATTCGTTTGAGGGATTTGTAAAAAGATGTCAACAAAATTACACTATTGGAGCAGATACTACAATAGACGAAATGCTGGAAGGTTTTCGAGGACGTTGCGGTTTCCGGCAATACATAAAAAGTAAACCTGCCCGATATGGCATTAAAATTTTTTCTCTAGCGGACTCATGTTCCTATTATACTTATAATATGGAAATTTATGCTGGGAAACAGGCAGAGGGTCCTTTCTTGCTAAATAATAGTCCTGCCAACGTTGTCAAGCGGCTTGTTGGCCCTATTCTGGGGTCAGGGCGCAATATAACCATGGACAATTGGTAAACTTCTATTGACCTGGGTCAAGACTTACTAAAGGAAAAATTAACAATTGTCAAGACTATCAGAAGAAATAAAAGGGAGCTTCCAAAAGAATTCGTCAATTCTAAACAAAGGGAAGTGAAAAGCACAATTTTTGGATTTACAAAGAACATAACTCTGCTTTCCTATGTACATAAAAAAAGTAAGACGGTTGCTTTGATATCGACGATGCATCATCAGGGTGAGGTTGAGGAATCTGTGAACAGAAAACCATAAATTATATTGTATTATAATAAAACCAAGGGTGGTGTAGATAAAGTCGATGAGATGAAAGGCAGTTATTCAGTTTCGCAATTTTCTTCTGTGAAATGAATATTGGCGGAATCAACAGCCAGGTCATTTATGAGTTCAACACCAAAGCAAAGAAAATCAAGAAGAGACGTGAATTTTTGAGGAGCTTTGCTCCGGAGTTATGTTCTGAGCATATACACAGACGGTTGACAATGGATATACCTTTGAATATTCGAACCAGTATTCACAACGTACTTAGAATTCCTGTGCAGCCAACCACAAGAGCTGATTGTGTTGTAGGAAGATGTGGATATCGTAGCTCAAAGAAAAATAGGAAAACCACCACAACCTGTCAAACTTGTTCAAGATACGTTTGCAAGGAACACAGGGTAGATATTTGTGTAAGGTGCGTAGGAAACGAAGAAAATTAGCACCTTTTTTTTGTTAAGAATATCACTTTGGTTTTTTTATTGCATTAAGACTTTGTCATTTCAATTTTTGCTCAAAAACATACCTACTTTATGTTTATAGCCAATAAAGTTTCTATTAAAAGTATATCAATAGCTCAATACTTTTAATAAACAACACAAATACTGACATTTTTAAGGATTTCCTAGTCGGTCAAAACGACCAGCCGCGAGCATCAACGTAACTTTTCAGGCGCGAGCGTTCTCGGGTTAAAGTAAATATTCATAATGTAATGAATTAAAGCTGTTACCTGTTTCTAAGCATCTGAAATGAAAAATAATTTAGCTTTTATTTGTATGCAGGTAACGACATCCAACGTAAATGGAAAATTTTAAGGGACAGTTGTCGGAAGGAACTGAATCTGCAAAAGAAGACTACATCAGGACAAGGAAAGCAAAAAAAAACGTAAATATCTGTATTTTGAGCAACTGCTAGTTCTCTTACCTACAAATAAAGAACGAGACACAACTATAGTCCATTACCAACCAATGAAATACAGGAAGACACAGCGGATGCCCCTATAGCAAACGCTCTCCCAAACAACGATCTTCCAGTCTCAGATGATGTGCAAAATAAAATAGCCAATACAAACAAACGACGTAAAAAACCTTCTTACGAAGAATCATTATTAGCAATTCTTAAAGACCAACAAAATGACGATTTTGATGAGGATAAAAGTTTTTTACTCTCTCAATGGCCATCAGTAAGAAAACTTTCTGAGTGGCAGAAATTACGTGTAAAATTGGGATTTTTACAAGTTTTGCAAGATGTTTCTTATAATTCACTTGATCGTACAGATTTGACTCATTCCGTTAACCAACGTATACCCACAAGCTTTCCTTATTCACAACACGTGCACTCAGGCGGGAGAAACTCCAACCAAAACTGGATTACAGCACCTTCAACCACTCATTCAACATTCTCACACCATATTCCACACGTATCAAATACGTCTGCAGATGTGGCTGCTGTTGGACAATATTATTCATCATTTACACCCAGCCCGCAACAATCACCTTTGTCAGCAGATAATGGTTCGTTCCTATCGACATCTCATTCAGAACTACTGGAACTTCGATAATATGTGTGCAATATAATATACTCAAATTCTAGTAGAATATGCAGTTATTTTTTTAAATATCATGGTGCTCAAGTTTCAATAAGTGAAACTTTTTTTCTTACCGGAGAGTTACTGCTAACCTTTCTTCTGCTCCTATAGCTATTCTCATGTTTGCATTCTTGTATGTAATATGAGGTCGTATAATATTCAATAGTAGATCAAATGAACTCTTGCTCATCCTAAAATAACCAAAAAATTTCTTCGGGTGATGCAGCACATAACGTAGCTATCTTGACGAATTTTATGGTCGAACTGCGACGCGGCAGGCGGTACCTACCCGCTTGTCAGCGCATCTCTCATTGAGCTAGCGGTTTCTCGCCGCGCCGGCTTCCCAACCGCGCGGGCTTCACAACCGCGCGCTTAAACATCTCGTGCGCGGGTAGCCTTGAAAGATTCGAAGATGGTTTAAATCAAATGAACCGAAATGTTACCACTATAAACAAGTGATTTAATTTCTGACCGAAACCCATGAAGATATGAGAAATTGAGAAATTACGGTCATTAAAAATATATCAGCAAACATAGTTTTCCTGGTTTTTTATATCATTGTACAATTATACTCATCTTAAATGGGAAAAAAATTTCCAGGATATCCCCATAGGGCTAATAATATCTAAGCTTTAATATTCGTAATATCACATCTTCTTTTTTTTTCTATTAATATATATCAAGTAAATCACAAGGTCAATCCAAAAACAATTATTAAACATCAGGTTGACATCACATGAACTGTAATTTTTGTGATTCTGACGATGAAAGCAATATCGAAACAATTGCCAATTCCTTAGATATTTAAACAATTTTTCAATATATTGCGGAATTACGAGTATCTGGAAACAGTTAGTTTAATTTAAAACAGTAATATGAGTATATTCCACAGATTAACGGTCGAAACAGTAAATTCATCCGATCAATTATTATATCCGTATTTTTCATTTCACACTAATCTTCAACTAATCAATTAACTTTGATAATAATCAATCAATATTAGAGAATTCACCACGCAACCAAATTGACTTATCGTTAAGTGAAAGAATCAAGTTGCGGTATATACCAAATTATTAAGTAATTATTTGTACAAATAATGGGCGGTGAATCGAAGCTAGTCGCACGGGCGTGGCTATCACATCAATATAATGCCGCTTGATTAATATATGTTTGTCAATAAACTCCACAGTGGGCTATAAATAAGCTGATTACAGGAAATTGTAGGGCCATTTTGGAGGGTATAAGCCGCAGAGGGCTTCAAATTAAATAATATAGCAAACGTAGTTTTATGAAAAATATCTAGAATAATAAATTTGAATTATGACCAAATTTTAATTAATATTAATGATGATAATAATAACAAACTCCAGATCAAAAAGTTTTGAAAATTCCAATAATTGAAAAAGTATATAAAATAAATACAATGCTCAAGTTTGATTATACAGGGTTTGATGTAGGTCAATCAAACGAAAATTGTAGGCAGGTAGAGTCATTTGGAAGATTTTAAGTCCATTTATCTTTGTCAACAGTTTTACCATTTTTTAGATATTCACCATTTTTTTTGTAAATTCATTAAAATTAGTCATATAAATTGAGTGATTGAGAATACTATGTACTGAAAATGGTTTTTTCATTTACAACTCAATATTTAGCTTATTTTTGAAGCAATAAAAAAAACTAATCTGAAGATAAACTAACTAAACTCGTCTACCTACCATCTGAGTTTTTTAATCCTACAGATGATTATAGTACAAACTTCAATTGTTCACAATTTACTAGGATCATTGTTCAGGATATTCACAACGCCTTTAAAAAGCTTAAACCAAAGTTCTCAGCCTGACCCGATGGCATTCCGGGATATATATTTAAAGCCTGTCGCGATTATCTTACATACCCCCTCATAATTGTATTACAAAAATCACTTAACAATAACTACTTTCCAAAGGCGTTTAGGGTCACAAAGATTACTCCGATACATAAAAAAGGCCCAAGGGACGAGTTCAGTAATTGCAGGCCGATTGCCACAGCAAACTGTAGCGCTAAAATTTTTGAATATATATTATATGATAAACTATATTCGTATTTTCAAACTATTTTATGTAATCAGCAACATAGCTTCTGTAATAAGAGGTCTATTGAAACAAAGCTTCTAATTTTCTCCAATTATGTAGTTGAATCCCTGGATAAAGGAGAACAGGTTGATGTGGTATATACAGATTTCGCCTAGGCTTTTGATAAAGTAAACCGCGATATACTTTTAAGTGAGTTAAATTTACTGGTAATGAGTTATCTTTTACTAAAACTTTATGCAACTTATCTCAGTCATAGGTGGCAATGAGTGTCTTTCATGGATGAGAAGTCTGAGGCATTTATTGCGGAATCTGGTGTACCACAGGGATCTAATCTAGGACCATTACTTTCTATGATTTTTATGCGTAGTGCCTTCCTTAATTACGTCTGAGTGATTATTGTTTGCGGACGATTTGAAAATGTATACAAAAGTGAATAACTCAAATGATCATCTACAATTACAGCACGACATAGATAAAATATATAATTGGTAGCTAACTAATAAATTACCATTTAACACTAGCAAATGTGTTGTTTTGAGATTCAGTCGCCAAAAAACCCCTAACCATTTTTATTATACAATGGGGGATTCTCCATTAAGGAGAGTAAAGGAGATAACAGACCTTGGTATTTTACTCACTGGTAAGTTTAGCTTTAAACCACATATACATAACATTGTTTCTCAGTAATATAAATTACTTGGGTTTATAAAACGTACTACCCATGCTTTTACCAATGTTAAGTCGATTACAAGTATTTTTAATTCGCTTATAAGAAGCAAGTTGAAGTTTGGTAGCATCATCTGGACTTCACTTATTAATATACACTTCACACATCACTTTATCGCAGCTTTTCTCGTTCTATCAAACTCGCATGACTCCTCTTGGAGATATAATTTGATTTCACAGTTCAAACACTTTGGATTTAATGGAAACCTCCCTATATACATATCAAATTTCTCAAAACAAAAATCCTTTTTCGTAAGAATCAGCAACCACGAATCGACCTCTGCAACACTCTAAAATGGAAGTCCACAAGGTTCCGTCCGCAGATCTACACTTTTTATCATATCCATCAACTCCATCTCAAAATACATTCCTGTGCCCATCTGCTACGGACGATCTATTATTCTATCATTTTTCCCGTACCAACAAAGCGACTGAAAGACTACGTTCAAATATACATGAATAACCTATATAAATGGACACAAAATCTTCCTTCATCCATTTTTGTAGAAAGAGAAATTGCTCCAAATTTGATTCACGCGATAAAAGTGACGATGATATTCCCATCAAAGATAATATACAAATACTAGGATTGCATTTTAACTACAACTTGAACTGGAAATCACACATATGCTACAGTTCAATCCACAGTACATCACAACCTCAATATCCGTAAATCCCTAGCTCATCACACTTGGGTTTCAGATAATGCAACACTCATTAAAATATATTGGGCGTTCATCCTTCCAAAACTAATGTATGGTGGCTTTATAAAACCAGCCCATAAAAATTGGTTCAATCCAATTCATATCAAGCACTAAGAATTTCAACCGGAGCCTTTCGAATCTCCTCCATAGAATGCCTACAAAATATCACAAACTCCCCTCCACTCATTACACTTAGACAAGTTCAATTAATGAAATATTCTGCCCCTGTAAAACAATGTCTGTTTATCCAAAAAAAAAAAAATAATATACTAACTAAGGATACATATCTATATACCCCATTAAAAACTAAATAGAACTAATCAAAAAATTATCAACTTACAAGATAACTCTAAACTCATTTCATTTGATGATACCAATATGTTCTATAAAATTCCTCCAGAAGAATGCTTAACACTTGTAAGAAAATTACTAGAAGATGAAAATATTTATCAAGGAATAATATCAGATATACTTAATTGATTTTATGTATATATTAATTAGAATTATTTCACTTTTGACAATATGGTATATATTCAAAATTAAAGTTTACCAATGGAAAGCCCTATATCACCAATTTAGGCAAACATTTTTGTGGAAAATTCAGAAAAAAAAATCTTTGAATGTAACATATCAAAAAATATCTTAGTTTAGTATAGAGATATAGATGACATATTAGCTTATTTTATAGGTAGTAAACGACAATTAATTAGATGTATTTTTCAATCATATCACAGGCAACGGTGGTTGCCGCGTGACGTAAGTACACCCCTCAAAAATCACCACACCATAAAAGCCCAATTCAGACTGTCTACAGCGTGTAAATCAAACCATGAAAAGTCACTCTATACATATACAGTAATTTTTTTTCATACAAAATGTCAATTTTCAAATGGCCGAAGAAATAGGAACGCGATCACAGATCACGATGAAATTCTATCAGTTGAAGTGATGTTACAGTAACATTTTCAGTTTCCTAGCTTCCTAGCTGTACTTAGCTGTACTGAGCTGGTTTTAGGTAGTTTGTATAAAAAATATGTACGAGTATCGCGCGATATGTAAACAACAACAGAGAGATTCTTGGGTAATTCGCACAGAGAGAAAAAGGGCTACCGAACCGGAGTGGTAAACGCAGACATATATATTTCTGGCTCATTAGCCGTCACCAGTACGGTATAACTAAGTAAGGTTGTAAAACTTGGGAGCAAAGCTGTTGATCGACACATGGGGAACACTAAACAACGGATTTTTATGAGGAAAACCAAATGCAACTTTTGAACCTTTAATTGGAGCCTCTCGAGTTTTCGAGACAACATCCAACATCGACACGGAGACGCATATAGCCCTCCCGTCTGGAACTTCTGATCCAGAGTAAACAACAAACAATATGTACGAGTATCGCGCGATATGTGAACAACAACAACAAAGAGATTCTTGGGTAATTCGCGCATAGAGAAAAAGGACCACTGAAACGGAGCGGTAACCGCAGACATGCATGTTTCTGGCTCATTAGCTGTCCTCAATACGGTATAACCAATTAAGGGTGTAAAACTTGGGAGACAAGCTGTTGATAGAAACATGGGATAACACAAAACAACGGATTCTCAACAGGAAAACCAAAAAACACCTCTAACAAATTATTAAAAACATCTATAGGTATTACTTTTCTCAAGAATATAAGAATATAGTTTAAAAGCTGTACAAAAAGTATTGACATCACTCCAAAAACCTCTTAACGAAGTAAAAATATGTGACACAAGTACACCCCTTACAAAAGATGTGATATCAAATCACACGATATATAGGGTGACACAAGTAATATATTCACTTATAATCTTTTTAAAATAAAAGTAAGCTATATTCACACTTTATTCTTTATTAATTTGAAAGTTCCAAATAATTGATGTACTCGCGTGCAGCCTGTTTAGATATTTTTAGTATTGGTTTAAATCTGACTTTTTTGTTTTTTTAAATTCCACCACAAATATATTTTAGACGAACCTACAAATTAGGATCCATTCAGTTCAGACTATTGGGAGTATATATGATTACATTGTATAGAAAATGATTCATCCAATATACACTACAAAGAAAGATTCAATCCTATTTATTGGTACTATCAAAACACATAACAAACAAAGGACCCCATCCGATTAATACTTTTAAAATACAATAGAAAGAAAGGGCCCCATCCCAATTACCACATATACTTCGCTCGAGTTATCAAAACTACAAAGCAAACAAAAAGCTTTTTTATCTGTGGAAAAATAAAATGCATTCAAATGAAACTGGGAAAAACACAAACAAGCATTAAAATTTTTTAAACAGGGCTGAATGCAAGTACATCAATTATTTGGAACTTTCAAATTAATAAGGAGTAAAGTGACAGTATGTAGCCATAGCTTCCCTTTATTTTAAAAATATTATAAGTAGATATAATACTTGTGTCACCCTATACATCGTATCATTTGATAACACATCTTTTGTAAGGGGTATACTTGCGTCACCTACTTTTACCTCTTTAAGAGGTTTTTGGACTGGTTAATAATTTACAGTCAAAAATCAAAATAACATTGCCAGTTGAAGAAAATTACTTAATCAAATTCCTCGTTATAAAAATTCAAAGAGTTAATAATGTACTTGATTATTCAATTTACAAAAAACCAACACACGTTAAAGTGACTATACCATATAATTCCAATTATCCAATGTCACATAAATTAAGCAGCATACAATTCAATGATACATACACCATTTTCAGATCCCATGAACAAATATCATTTTGATACAGAAATTAATAAAATTATATAATGACTGTTTCGAGTGAAACACCAGAGTTTCTGGGAAACGCATAAAAATGGACTGTAGATTGAAAGACAGATGTATAGAAAAAATAGCAGTGCTTACCACTCTCCTGGTCTTCACTTATAAAGGGCGCCCTTTTGCTGTTTGCCTCTAGATGAGTGGTGCACAGCGCGAAAACCCCGTAAAAAATGTGTTATTAAAACTAATAGGTCGTAGACCGTAATTAAATTTTTGTATCGACGTATACACTATCGATGTCGGTATTAATCTGTTCCACTCCTTCGTCGCCGTGGCAGTACTTCTAAATTGACTATACAGCCTGTCCTTGCAAATATGTCATATATATTTTTAATTTGGGAAACAGAAATTAAAAATTATTATAGAGTATTGAACATTCCACCCACCAAAAACAAGCTTGTTTTTTCCGCTGTAATTAAATTAAGCATATAATAAAAAAAACTATTAAGAATTCTACTAAATTAAAAATACTAAAAAAAAGAAAAGGTAAATTATTAATCAAGTTATTGCCCTGGCAATGGGCGAACTTTGACGACCGAACGCTGTAATGTACCGTTTTGCGTCTTTAACGTTACAACTCTAATTATCCCATCTTTTCCGGGATGTAACTTCGCTACACGTCCAAGAGACCAATAAAGAGGAGACCTTTGTTCATCTTTTATTAGAACCAATGTATTTAATGTTATATTTGGGACTGATTTAGTCCACTTACTACGCTGCTGTAACGTATGCAAATATTCTTGGCTCCAGCGTCTCCAAAAATCGATATGCAATTTTTGTAACATTTGCCATCGTGATAAACGGTTAATTGAAACATGAGACAAATCTGGTTCCGTAAAGGATGAGAGGGGCTCCATGGTCAGAAAATGTCCTGCAGTTTAGGGTGCAAGATCGTTGGGATCTTCGCTAATAGCCGCTAAGGGATGTGAATTTAAGAGTGCCTCAATTTGAGTTAAAAGTGTAGAAAGCTCTTCGAAAGTCATAAGTTGGTCCCCTATGACTCGATACAAGTGCGTTTTAACTGATTTCACACCTGCTTCAATAAGTCCATTGAAATGGGGTGCTCCAGGTGGGTTAAAATGCCATTTGATTGAAAGCTTCTCAGAAGCTTGTTGAGCGGAAAAATTTGATCGATTGTAAGCGCCCTTTCAAATTAGAGCCTTGGTCAGAATAAATGTCGGACACTCGGCCTCTACGGGCTATGAAACGTCGAAAACTTGCAAGAAACGTATCAGTGGACAAGTCCGACGAAAGTTCTAGGTGAATAGCCTTGGTTGCGCCACAAACAAATAAACATATATATGCTTTAGATACCTTTGCCCCTCGATATCTTCCCATCGTAATTGAAAACGGTCCAGCATAATCTAGTGAGACTTGAGAAAATGCTTTCATTTGGGACACCCGAAACGAGGGAAGATCAGCCATAAACGGTAGGTAAGATCGAGGTTTAGACCGAAAACATTTTATACATTTGGATATACATTTAAAAATTGCATTACGAGGAGAAATTATCCAAAAATGTTGTAGCATTAAATTTTGTAACGTTTTTAAACCAGGATGTAGATTTTTCCGATGAGTCTGTTCTATGAGGAGATCAGTAAAACGATGGTTTTTAGGCAACAAAATAGGATGCTTAGCGTCGAAAGAAAGAAATGATTGTCTCAACCTACCACCCACCCTGAGAATACCTAGCTTATCTATGAAAGGTGCTAATTTTCTGAAATGTTTAGGTAGGGTAGTGTCTTGTTCGCAATTGCGAATAATATTGTTGAAACATTCCTTTTGAACGTCTTTAATTATGATTTGAAATGTAGTATCCATTTCAGAGAAATCTATACTTATATTCTTATGAATGCGTTCGGTTTTTCGCATAATTGAAATAAAACGTAAAACGTAAGCGAGTATTCGCTGAATTTTTTTTAGAGAAGAAAATCTTGAGAGTAAATCACCAATAACGGATGGAGTTTCAACTGAAATACATAAAGTTGTTTTTCTTCCTTCCTGAATTATTTCAGGAAATTTGTCTACAAGAATCGTAGGTTGTTTGGGCCAATGTTCTGGATTCAGCAAAAAAAACCGGGACCCTGCCACCACAATTTGTGTTCGAGTAATTGCAATGGACTTAAACCACGAGAAAGACCATCGGCGGGAATCATTTCAGAAGGGACATATCTCCAAGAGGACATAGATACTGTCTCTTGAATAAAGGCCACTCTATTAGCTACAAATGTTTTCCACTGATGAGATGAAGAAGAAAGCCACGCAAGAGTAACTTGCGAATCTGACCAAGCGTACACAGAGTTCAAAGTTAATCGCTTAGTATATGAATTCTTAATAAAATTTAATAACTCTGTAAGCAGATATGCTGCACAAAGTTCTAAGCGGGGTAATGAAACTACTCGAAGAGGTGCTACTCGAGATTTTGCAGAAATTAAGCGAGTTTGAATCTGATTATCAGAGGTTATATATCTGAAATAAATTACACAACCATACCCCTTCATGCTAGCGTCGCAGAAACAGTGTATTTTTAGTCGAATAACTGTCTTGGAAATAAGCATTCTTGGTAACTGAACTTGATATATGTTGGGTAATTCATATTTGAATCGATCCCAAAGTGCAACAATGTCATCAGAGGGTTCATCATCCCATCCCAATTTCGATAACCAAAGCAATTGGATGATATATTTGGCCATAAACACTAGGAGTGCTATGTACCCCAATGGGTCGAATATTCTAGCTGTTTGTGACAGGATAATACGCTTCGTACATTTTGATTCAATAGAAGTGAATTTATAAGAAAAAACATCTGACCTGGGATTCCATTGCAATCCGAGGAGTTTTACGAATCTAGGACCTTCATTATCAAAAGTAAGAGGTATTTGAGCATCTGTTAAAGGAACAGCTGATAATAGTGCAGGATGATTACTTGTCCATTTTCCTAATTCAAGTCCTCCTTAATTAGGTCTGATTGAATATTTATGGCTGATTCGACGGAATCTGCGCCACTTACAATATCATCAACATAAATTGATTCCTTCAGTACTTCCGAGGCTAACTGATGATTTTTTTGTTCAAGACTAGCTAACTCTTTGAATGTTCTAAGGGCCAAAAATGGAGCTGAAGAGACTCCGAAAGTTATCACATTAAGGGTATACTCCTTAATTGCGTCTTTGTTTGAAAAGCGCCAGAGAAACCTTTGATATTTTCCATGTTCAGGCTTAATATAAATTTGACAGTACATTTGTTTAATATCACAGCTGAATACAACTGGATATGTACGAAAGGTATGTAAAATAGTCGATAAGTCTTGATGAAGCTTAGGACCAGTATATAATGTATCGTTTAAGCTTATCCCCTTTGTATCTTTGGCACTAGCATCAAATACTACTCGAATCTTAGTAGAGATGCTATCTGGCTTCAAAATACAATGTTGAGGTAAATAATAGGCTGAAGAGGATTGACAATCTGAAGACGGAACTTCGGGAATATAATTTTTTTGATGATACTCATTTATAAAGTCTGAATAAAGAGTTTGAACTTCGGACATTCTATATAATCGATTTTCCAGTGATTTGAAACGTCGGTATGCTTGAGTGTATGTATCTCCAAACTGAGTATTTGAGTGTTTAAAAGGAAGTGGTACAACAAACTTACCAGACTGTTCTCGGTAAGCAGATTGTTTGTATATATTTTCACATTTTAAATCATCTGGGGATATAATATTAGAGACAGGAGGTTGCTCTATCTCCCAGAATTTTCTTAGTGTGAAATCGATTTGAAATTCTAAAGAAACATGGCAACTGAGTAATGTATTTGGAGTAACACATGTGGTTTTACCCTGTAAAATCCACCCAAAAACGGTTTCAAGAGCAACGGGTTGACCTTCTTGGCCGAAAACCCGAGAAGAACCTAAAAGAAATGGTACAATTTCAGCTCCAACTAAAATGTCAATAGGACCAGGAGTGTGGCATTGATTATCTGCAAGGGGTAGATTTATAATATGTGACCAACTTTGCGTACTAATAGTTAGTTTTGGCTGTTCGGAGCAGACCTTTGGCAAAACAATCGCTTCAATAGTGAAGGTAGGCTCAGGTTTACCACAAGGTTTGATCAGGCATTGGGTGATACCTTTATTTGAACTGGAAGTTATATCGTTAATACCCTCAATAGGTGTCGAAAAGGGGTGACGCCGTAAACCTAAACGATTGACACATTTTTCAGATATGAAGATAGCCATACTAGCAGTATCTAATAAAATTCTAACATTTTGAAAGTTTCCCCAAGCATCTTTGATTTCTAATACGGCCGTTGACAGCATTACCGTAGAGTTGCTAAGACTATTTGTGCAAGCAGAACAATGAAGTGTATTAGTCGACTGAGACACATTTGGTGGAGGAGGTAAAGTTTCAATCGCTGAAGACTGCACATTCGTATTCAGATTATCTGGACTTAAACTAGAAGAGCTTGAACTTGAAGAATCTGTATCTAAGTTTTTTATTTAAATGAAGTGTGCTATGATGGGGCAATCCACATGTTTTACACCTTGAAGAAGAAGGGCATTGCCGCACCGAATGGTTAGGACGTAAGCAATTGCGACATAACTTACGCTGTTGTACGACTGCTAGTCTATCATTAGGATTTTTTTCCAGAAAATACATACACCGATATAGTGCATGAGAAGAGGCACAAATGACACATTTATTATTGCGTTGTTGATCATCAACAGTATTTACATATGCCGAAGGCATACTAGATGTTTTAGAAGGATATTGAAAATTAAAATTTCTGAATTTTGAAGATTGAGAATTTTGATTTGAATTTGTATGCTTTTCTTTACTCAAAGATGAAGGGCCCGTAGTTTGAATCGATTCCAGAGCCTTACAATGCTGTTCCAAAAATGTAACTAATTGTGTATAGGTAGGCATATCGATGTTGCTATGTTCAATTTCGAAATTGGTTCTAGTCTTTGAATCTAATTTTTGTAACAAAATATTAAAAATAATGAAATCCCAAGAATCCGTATTAAATTTAAGAGCTTTTAATGCTGCAAGATTTTCTGTAAAGATGTTTAATGAATGTCTAAGTTCTTTTGTAGTTGCCTTTTGTAAACACTGAACACTATAAATTTCATTAAAATAGGTTGTAGCCAAAAATCTAGCGTTTTGATATATTTTTAATGAAAATAGTAGTCCCTTCTAGAGGTAAGGGAACCTAACTGTTCTATCCAGGTTCAAATGACCAAAATGTTTCGTGTGAAACACCAGAGTTTCTGGGAAACGTATAAAAATGGACTGTAAATTGTAAGACAGATGTATAGAAAAAATAGCAGTACTTACCACTCTCCTGGTCTTCACTTATAAAGGGCGCCCTTTTGCTGTTTGCCTCTAGTTGAGTGATGCACAGCGCGAAAACCCCGTAAAAAATGTGTTATTAAAACTAATAGGTCGTAGATCGTAACTAAATTTTTGTATCGACGTATACACTATCGATGTCGGTATTAATCTGTTCCACTCCTTCGTCGCCGTGGCAGTACTTCTAAATTGACTATACAGCCTGTCCTTGCAAATGTGTCATATACATTTTCAATTTGGGAAACAGAAATTAAAAATTATTATAGAGTATTGAACAATGATTGAATTTCTTAATAAAAAAGGAAAAACAGATGCCTTATAACTAATATTCCCTGAATAAACTAGAGAAATACAAAATTACAAAACCATCACATATGATGGTAATATATCTAATAATATTTCAAAGATATTGTCTTTAGCAACAAATACAACAATTTCTTTTAAAACTAAAAGTAATGTGAGTATAAAATTGTTAAATTTAATAACAAAAATACCCCTATTAAAAATGTATGGTATATATAAATTTAATGTCTAGAATATAATGCTGTCTATACAGATCAAAACATCTCCTTGACATCAAACATTCATCAACACTTAATACAGAACTAGAAGCACTACATGATCCAGAATTAGATTTACTTGAGGAATTAGACATTAGAAGATACTTAAGAGACTTTCAATATGAAGTCGTCCACGAGCAGATAAATCTACTAAGTTGTCCACTATTCAACTGTCTTCTCAAGTAATAATTGTGAAGATTAGCAGATAATAGTTTTGCTTGGTTTCCTATATCATTGCACAGTTGTAAGGATCTTAAATGGGAAGAAGATATTCCCATATGGCTAATAATATCTAAGCTCTGATATATGTAAAATCATATCTCTTTATTTTTTCTATTCATATCAATTAAATTAATCACAAGTTAGGTCACTTCTTGGTCCATCCGTAAATAATTATTGAACATCAGGTAGGCTTCATATGAAATATAACTTCTGTCATTCAGGCGATGATATTTGATGATATCGAAACAATTGTCCATTTTTCAGAATTTTTTCATTATATTGTGGAATTATTTAGAAACAGCTGGTTTAGTTTGAAAAAGTAACATCAGTAGTTATCACACAGTCAGGGTAAAAAAAGTGAGTTTTTTTAACAAAAATAATGTTTATAAGGCTTGTTTAATTCATATCGGATAAACCTGTACCTGGTAATTATATCATCAATCTCAACAGATACATAATTCGGAAATTGCTTTCATGTGTAAAATGCGACTACAATTTTAATATCAATGCACTAACAACCGGTTATCAGAACTAAATTAGCTGAATTCTACTCATTATATAATTAGTGTGATTATTTGTATCCCGCATACTCATCGTTCATTACCCTAATTTATAAATCCGTTAGATAATTCCAGAAATCCTGCTAGCTGCGCCTCGTTATCATTAGGTAACGATTATTAAATCCGTATGTACATCACAGTGGAGTTTAATCAAGTACATAAGTCAATGAATTATTTTCGCTACATTTGTCTATGTCGAAAGGAATCAATCGATTAACCTTGTGTAATAATTATAGTTGTAGGTCGTGCAAGCTCGTTTCAGGATTAGTTTGTCACCTGATGTAAACGGTTGTTCAAATTTATTGGTAGTTTGTCAAGTCGGAGACCAATGTAGTGACATTGACTGATTAGCTTGCCTTAGGTAGAGTTTTTGGTTAATTACTTAAAGAATATGGACGAATATATTGGAAAGTTGTAAGATGTTGCTTCATAATATTGTACAGCTTAGGGCCGAGCAGCCAAAAGAGTGGGTCGTAAAATTTTATGCCGCTCTCTAGAGGTATTTTAGTCATGATTGCTACGGATCCACTTTGCGGGTTCATGAATAAACAACTTCAAAAAAAAAAGAAGGAGTCTGGACTTCTACGAACAGTAAGGATATCACAGAACATCGACATGGCGAAGCATTGCGTCATATTATTTGAGAAAGTTCATTTTCTTCAGCGAAGAATCTCATTTTCATATTTCAGTATTTGACCGTGGAACACATTAAGAACGACATTAAGCAACATATACGTCGATATACTGGGAAGAGTTGAACGATAGATCAGAAGTAGATCACCACAGTCTATCGATAATGGTTGCCATCTGCCTGACATTGTTTTTTTATTGAATATAAAGTGTCTTAGCTTCAGAGACCGTTCCAAAGTAGAGTAAGTTATTGGTTAAAATGAAAATAAATTCTTACATTGTTGATTTATCTAGAACTGATCATATTTTGGTACTGAAATTAATGTCTTTTAAATAATTTAATTTATTTGATCCGCAGCATTCAGAATTTCTGGTATGGTATTGAAAAGTGCTAATTGTTTGTCTTTTCTGTGTATTGCTTGCCATTAGTGATGACATGTTTGAATGAACGGTGTTGCAATGATGACATGAACGAGAAGGTTTTGATGTCATTAGATGTCTGTTTATGATGATTTTATGCCGAATTCGCAGTCAAAAAGGCATTAGGAAGTTGGAGTGGGATAATGGTCTGATTGGGGTATGTGCATTTACGGTACTAGTATAGCTGAGAAATGAAACAGTTACAATATGTCTTTAGCTGAATATCAACATCGAATTGAAGAATTTATGATAAAAATAGATCGATTGAATGGAGATGGAGATAAAAG
This sequence comes from Galeruca laticollis, assembly GCA_963921935.1. Taxonomy (NCBI): domain Eukaryota; kingdom Metazoa; phylum Arthropoda; class Insecta; order Coleoptera; family Chrysomelidae; genus Galeruca; species Galeruca laticollis. The sequence continues at coordinate 142,148,550 of OY998179.1, read as the reverse complement.
TTGGATTATGAAGCAAATTAAAAACCTGTGCCTTGCTGCTGACTCAAGTCAAAAGAAGTGGAGTGAGCTTACGTTTCATTGATACCCGAAGAGTTCCAAAACGAGAGACAACATCGAAATTTCAAGTGTCGTATCTTTAGACATCAGACGCTACAAACTACGTACACATTAAACCGTATTCAACCTACAAGGCTTTCACCATGATAATTCAACCAGCATTGGCATGTTATACAGCGTGGAAAATGAACTTAATAATATGTTTTCAATTACTTGTAGAATACTAGTATTTATATTTGTTTTATTTATTAAAAATATTATTAAACTTGAATTTCAATCGTCATGTAATAAAATGCCATTCACATCAAAAGAATTAGTGTGAGAACAATTGAAAACAACAGCAATAAATTTGAATCATTATAGTTGATGAGTATATACGGGGTGCTTCAATAAAATTTCATTTAATTCCAAAACCAATTTATTATTATTTAGACACAATATTTACAAAGGTTATATAATATTTAATAGCCGCTGCCGAATACGATCTAAATTTCTTTGAGTGCAGGGGTATAGTCCACCGGCGTGGCAGGGACTTGAAACACGTTCAAAGTTTCCAATGGCACATGATGTACTTTCAAACTTGCAAACGTTAATTATATTGGGAAACACACTAAAAATGTGGCATTTCTTTCTCGATGTCACCTGAAGAGTATCGAATGCCATACATGTTCTTTTCCAGGTCTGACACAGTCTTCTTAACCCGGTTGCTTAACGTAGCAATTGATTGAGGAGGTAAAAACATGTGGTGACTTTGCTTATATCCAATTTCATTGATGAGTTCTTTGGGTACAAAGGTTACAGGAAACGGCTTTTCAAATATCTGCGAATTCTTTCATAGGAAAGAGGGTTCCAGTATTTACTTTGGAAGCAGGACGGATATCTATCTGATATGGTATTATTGCAATGCAACCATAGTCTATTTTTGACCTAACTAATGCTCGATATACCATCATCAGTGTTTCCCCAGTATTTATTGGCTAGACACTTTAGGAGATTTAAACCTGACTGACATGATAGAACAAGTTGTTTAATGTGAGCTTTCCAATTTAATTTTTGATCGAAAATGAATCCCAAGAAATTTATTTGTTCTTTACGTTGAAGAATTTCGTCGTGTAAAGTGAGTTTTGGTTGTAATTGTGTATATTTTTTGGAGAATACTATGCATTCTGTTTTTCCAGATAAAAATTTAAAGCCATTTGCTTCATTGCATTTCTCTAATTTATTTATTTGATTTTGTAGTAGGGTGGTTACGCTGTCTAAATTTTTTCCTTTCATAAATATAATTTTCATCGGCAAATAGCCTAGCATGGACCGGTTTGTGAATTGTTTTGAGTATGTCGTTAATTGCAATTAGAAATAGTATGGGACTCAATATTGCCCCTTGTGGGGTTCAATTTACCTGTTGTTTGGTGGTGGATGAAGTACCATTGCTTCTTACTTGGAAAAATCGATTGCTCAGAAAGTTTTGAATAAAAGCTAAAATATTTCCTTGATAGTTCCAGTTTTAATAAAATTTCATGATGTCATGCAGTATCAAAAGCCTCACTGAGGTCAAAAGACATTGCCACACATTTCTGTTTATTGACAAAAGCTTCATTTATTTGACTTTCTAAATCTATAATGTTATCTAATGTAGATCTATTTGACAGAAAGGCTGATTGTTCTGAAAATAATTGGTTGGTCTAGGCACCATAATAGCCTGCGGTTAATAATTTTTTCAAGAAGCTTACATGTACTGCATGTAAGTGATTTTGGTCTATAAGTAGTAGTAGTAGACCTTATTTAGGAATCCTAATATACAATATATTGTTGTGAATACACAAATAATTAATATGAATACTCAGGCAATAAAGAAGATTTTTGTGGTTTGAGGATGGGTATTATTATAGCTCGTCTCCAGACATCTGGAAACTTATGTTGATTCCTGATCAAGTTAAATATTTCTAGCAAATGCTGTTTTGCAGAGTACGAAAGATTCTTTGAAAATACAGTCGGGATATCGTCCGGTCCCGGTGAGGTATCTTTCATAGATTGTAATGCTTCAGAAAACTCTTCTATTGAAACTGGATAATTAATTTGATCAACGTTTTCCTCAATTGTTATAGGGGAAGATCCAGCTATATTTTTGAGGTTTGAGAAATTGAATTGAAGATTGTCTATATTGGTCTGCAAAAATTCCAGCAACTTCGTTAGAGTTCGAGATTAATGTGTTGTTTTTTGTTTTCAAAGCAGGGATTTCATTAATTATATTTTTCCAGACACTTTTTTCACCTTTTCCATGCTGACGATAATGGCTATTTATATTTTTCAGGTAGTTGTGCCATGATTCTTTTTGATTATTTCGTGTTAAGCGCCTCGTATGTGGCCTTTATTTTTTGTATTCTAATAGGTTCTCATTTGTTTTGTGTCTTTTGAACTTGTTCCATGAAAGTTTACTGGTTTTATTGCAGTATCACAAGCATTATTCCACCAAGGTACAGGGTTGTGTTTTTTGAGATAACCAGTTTTCCCAATTTCATCAAAGGCAGCAGATAATATTATAGAATTGAAATTATTGAGGGTTTCATTGACGTTGTCGGTTATTTTTAGGTTAGTAATGCTTTTCCCAATGTGATCTGCGAAAGTTTTCCAATTTGTTTTGTTAAGTTTCCATCTTTTCAAAGGATTTGTGTTATCATTATTTGATTTGTCCACTAAGTTTTCTATAATAATTGGAAAATAGTCACTGTTGTATAGATCATCGACCACTCTCCAATTGAAGTCATTTGTGATGTTCGAAGTGCACAGTGATAAATCTATAGCAGAGAAATTTTTGGTAGCTGCATTGAATCTAGACATGCTTCCATCATTCAATAGTGAAATATTCATTGTGTCTATCCAGTATTTTATTTTTCTACCTCGTGTGTCGATGCTTTACGATACCCAAGAAAAATGGTTACCATTAAAGTCGCAGAGGATAATAAATGGATTAGTTAGTTGGTTTGTTAGAAGTTCCAACTCGTATTGGTTTATGGCTTGACTGGAGGGTATGTAAATATTGTATATACTTATCTTGTTAGGAGTCAATAGTTGTACGGCTACGGCTTCAAATGAGGTGTTTATTTGTATTGAGGTTGCTGCTAATAGTGATTTAGTGTAGATGGCAACTCCAACACTGGCTACTTCAGAATTTCTATTTTTAAAGAGTCCGGTATATTGTTTTTGTTTACATGAAAATGTGTTTCTTGCAAACATATTACATCTGGTGAATATTCTGCAATTATTAGTTGTAACATATTTGAATGGATGCAATATCCATTAAAATTCCATTGTACTGCTAGGGTCGGTATCTGTCTGTATTTCTAGTTTTTTCCATAGTTTTGTACATATCCTTTTTAGGCTTCTATCTTCTATTTGTGGGCGAACTTGTAGCAGCATTTCGATTAAGCTATTTATATTGTTGGTGTAATCTTTGGCTATATTGGTAACAACTTGAGATCCATGTGAGTCTTCCAGTAATGGGGTGAATTGGTCGGCATTCAATACGAATGGAGGACTGTGTTTATCTACGAAATCTCCAACTTGTTTAATTTCTTCTAGTTTGGATGTTATTTTGTTGAGATTTATTCTTCGTTGCCTTTTTATTTGGCTTTTTTGAATTTTCTAGGAGAGTAAAAGTGAGCTGTTCAGTTGGAACGGTTTGCTGAGAGTGTTCTGGAGTGGATACCGTAAATTCTTTTATTAGTTGTAGTTTGATCTGATAATTGATTGGTTTCCATTGTATCAATTTCTTCATTTGAATTTTGTGGTGTTTGTTCATTGATAGTTTTTTCTTGATTTATATTTGTGATAGGAGATGAAGTGCAGGGCACAGTGTTTGTTAAATTAGCAACAGGCTCTTCTGATGTAGGTGCATTTATATTTTGGTTTGAGTGAACTGTTTTGATTGTTGTGGTTGGGAGATATATATGGGAAGGAGTGTCTAGTTTGGTATGAGTTGTGGGAGTAGTCTCTGTAGGAATTGGTTGTCTCGATGAAGTGGAAGGTGCTGATGTAGGTACTGAAATATTTTGGCACTGTGAAGATAGATGACCTGGATTTTTACATTTGAACAGTTTTGATTGTCTCAAGATAAAAAAAAACGGAAAAAGAGAGTATTGTATTCTAGATCGAAATATTCTGGGATAATTATATTATCTAGAGGCGCAATGTATATTTGGCGTCTAAAATATGGCTGTATTGGGCGTTATCTGAGTTTATTCTGAGAGGGTTCATGAGCGAAAGTAGTTTCAGTCCGAGTGTTTCTAGTTTAGCCGTAAGAAAATCATTAGGCATAACATTAGATTGAACAAGCTTTTACAAGGGTGTAATAAGTCGTCTTACTTGAATTGTTTCGTTGTTGACATTTATGTGACCGGAGCTGTTAATAAAGTTGACTACTACTTCTTTGCTTGATATGAATATACATAGTTATTAGAAATCCTGGAAATATGTGTAATATTCTTTGGTTCAACTAGAGGACCAATTTCGTTAAGATAGTTTTGTAATTTCGTGTTTGTTATGGTATTAAGAACAATTGCTTGATTTCGTGATGGATGTTGTTGTGTTGAAGCGGTAGAATATGACATAGTATTAGCTTGTGAAGAATTATTCATTTTGGTCAGATGTAGAAATTTTAATCATCGCTGAGTGCGGTTCTGTCACACAATAGTTTTGAAGACAAAAACTGGTAGTGTTTAATGTGGTTGATAGAATGTTTGGAATGTTCAAATACTTCAGATTTAGATTTCTAGGTGTTTAGAGATAAAAATAATCAGAAAGTACTCACTGTGTTTTGACTATGATGACAAATAAACTGTATTATACACTTTTATCGCCTATGTTTGGTTTTACCACTTAAATTGTCAGGTATATCGGAGCCGAAATTTATAACTGTTAGCTGTTTATCGGTCAGAGCCGGAATCCTGGAGTGAGATTTGTTGTTGTCAGGTTTGTTGATTTGGAAAAAAAACAATAACATAACGAGGTTGTACAGAAGTTGTACTTTTAACTGCTCAAAGTTCACGTCTGGCAATTCTGGTAATAACTGGTAGTTCATGTATATCTCACTTTCTAGATGGAATAACTATAGGTTGATCCTTTTGAATCGTCTTCATAAGCTCCAACTTAATATCATCATTCGGATATAAACATGTGCTTGATTTTTAATTCGATGTTGGTAATGTTAACAGTTGAAGTGCAATCGCACCAGCAAGGTTTTTTTTTGTGATATATACACAATCATTATGGTTTTGAGCTCGAACCAAACGTTTTGTTTGCCGCCCGCATGCAATCATAAGATAGTCGTTTAAAATGTTCAAAATATGCTTGGGAGGAATCTATAGCTTAAAAAATTTGTCGGTGGCATTAAGGATGGAATGTTTGGGATAATTCCAGCCAGCTGTAGCCATATCATTTGAATGTTGTTGATTGTAACATGTCACGGCACGTACAATGATCACGTGTCCATTTCTCTTGCACTTTCACTATATGTACATGAATCGAAATGGGTAGCACCAATATTATTAGTTAGCTTCACATCACCAGCTCTCTGTATATCGAGTAACCCGTGGCATATGACGCAAGTTTTGATTGGGTTAGGTTCATCAGAACGTACATTTGCTATGTTAGGTTACCCCTATTGCAGCTTCCACCTTTATAACTACTTGTGTTTTAGAAATGAATTTAGTTATCTACTCATGTTCAATTTTTTTTGCAAATTTAAATAAGTTATTACAATTAATAGGATCATTACACATGTTCTTGGGATATGAGACCAAATTTTCTTAATTTATTTGAAACATTTCTGGTCACCTACACAAAGGCTTCTAAAGATGATCTACGACAAAACTATATTACTTTTACCCCACTTTACTTTACTCTTATTTCAAGGACTTTGGGTATTCGTTAATATCGGATTTCATACTATCAATATTCACAGTTGATCCTCAATAATGTTGTCAATATTTTCTAATACTGACAGTAATACTGTTAGTGAAGATCCATTTACTCTTCTCATTGTTATTTGAAAATACCTGAATGATGTGTCGTTATCCATATTTATTAACGGAATATTTTGTCATCAAATGTCTAGTCTTCATAATCATTTTTATTTTCACTTGTTCTACTATTTTCTGAACATTCAATGTATAATCTGGTTACAAGGTACAAATCTGAATATGCAACATTATTAAATGAAACGACAGTAAATCATGATTAGTTTCTCTGGGGAAACAACGAGCTTTCCTGGATATTCCCAACAGTTTCATCTACCACAGGCTACATCACAAAGCAGTTTTCGAAGCATTCTATTCAACGTAGAATATAATAAAACGATTGCAGGATATGAGCGACAATTCAATTCAATGTGTGCTAGAAGGTACAATTAAGTATTTTATACATAGATAAACAAACGTCTTCTGACAATGTTCTGTGGAATAATCATTGTATGTAGCTCATACGAAATGTATAATACTACAAGATATATGTATTTATTTTATTATTAAGTCGTCAACTGTTGAATCAAGGAAAGATCATAAACATTGGAATTTAAATTAACTATAAATTCGTGAACCATTGTAAACAAGAAGGTTAAACTGATGAAACGTGACAATAACAGTGATTATTTCCTAAGATTACAAGTATAATGAAACGGACTAGGGTGAACGAGGCAGATACACTTACTTCAAAGCTGCGAAGCACGAACTTGACACTCTCGAGCATTTAGCTATGAAACGTAGTCAATGCATATTGTTCACGAGCGAAAAGGACTACTTCAGTGTCTACTATCGGTTTTTAAATAAATAAATAAGTAGAACATAAATCTCTATCAAGCAACAGTATACAGTGCTAGGAATATACGTTGGTAACATGGGGTGAACCACAGAGTCCATAAGCAACAATGTGTTGGAAAGAGTCAAGTATATTCATTTTATCACCTATTTTCTTTAACAGGGTATTATAACACGCGAAAGAAGTATTGTTGCACAAAATGTTAAATTGTTTTTCAAATATCACTCCAATCATTATAAAAATTCTAAAAATGAGTTGAAAATTTAATAATTTTAATAATTATAATATGAAAAACAATAAATCGACGATATTGGCATTTAATCGGCTTTTTTTGAAATAATTTATTATTGCATTTCAATAATTAGATACTTTATACAGTGTTAGCAACATTACGAGGGAACATACGTTTTACCGTCAATGTGTTAGAACGAGACAAATACATATTAATTCAGTGTATTATTCTTTTTCGCTAACAGAATATCATGAAGTGGAAAACGTGCAACAACTGTATGTGTAAAGGCGTGATGGGAGTACACTCCCACCACGTGTAAAGGTATGTCGGGTAGGCACCGCCTTCGAGAGGCGTGCAAATACGGATGTGTAATGTGGACAGTTTAGTTTATTGATTGAGAAATAACAAGATTGTACTAAACTGATAGCTTAATGCAACGAACGATGAAAAGAATCAACATTACTTTCGTTTATCTCTTCATGATTAATTCACAAAGGAATAATTTAGTAGTAATAATCTAATTCACTATATTAGTTAGGTTAGTATACGCTAATATGATTTGAACAATAAATTAAAACCTACCCAGTAAATATTTGAAATAAGTGCCACTAAAAAATCACTGGAGGATAGCGTTGATTGATGACTTATATCAATCAACGGCGAAAAGCTAAAAAATTATTTCGTCGATAGTGAGTGTACAATTAATGTATATAAGCATAATAATTGTCATTAACGTCATAAGGAATATTCAATGGCAACAAATACAGAGTCCAAAAGCGACAATATATTGTTAGAGAACCAATATATTCAGTGTATCACCGTTTCCTTTAACTGGGTATCATAACATGAGCAATAAGTCGTATGCTAATATTTGTTTATAACTGTCTTCTAGTTACAAAAGTATCTCAATATAAACCGCCTGTTTCCTACGCTCCTGATATAACGATTTCATTTACAGCTCTAATTATTATATTTTTATCTATCCCCTCTCTTCATTTTCAATCCACACGTTAGAATTGTAAGTGCCCTTAACATTTCCCTTTTTATTTGTGAGAGAAATCAGTCACATTTAATTTTGACATAAAACGATAATCCCCTTACGGCCAACGGGAAATTATAACGGTCACATGGCGTTATCAGTGTGCTAGACAAATACGATAGTGAGATAGATAATCAAACGTTAGCGTAGATAACTCTATCATACGAATCGCGCGTGCGCGACGTTTAACCGTACACTCCATACTTCATTAAACGTTTGTTTGCGAATGAGTAACGATCTTTGTTAAATCTTATAAAATGAGTATGCAAGTACACCATAAAGTGCAAATTGTAAAATGGTACTACCAGGGTCATTCATATCGAGAAATAGTAAAAAATTTGTTTATTGTGGCATTCGAAAATGCCCAACCAATTAGCAAAAAACAAATGAGAACGGTTATAAAAAATTTTGAATAGCATTGATGTGTCAATCCTACTAAACATGGACCGCGAACACAAAGTCGTCAAACCCAACCCGGAAAAGAAGAAAGAGATATTTTAATTTGTGCCAGTGAGGTAAATAATCCCCTACAATCGTCCACTCATTTAGCAAAGGATTTTGATGTTGATCCGAAAACGATTCGGACTGTATTAAAAAGAATGGTTATCGTAGTTTTAAATTGAAAAAGAGCCATGAAATTGTTCCAGACGATCAATTTCGTAGAATGGAATTTTGTGAAGTAGTTATGGAAAAAATACAATTGGACGCAAACTTTTCGAAAAATATTTTGTTCACAGATGAATCGAGTTTTCCCATACACGGTGCACATAATTCATCCGTTATATAATATTGGTCAAGGACAAATCTACACAAACACTACAATAGTAGAACTCAATATCCCCAAAAGTTAAATGTTTGGGCTGAAATATTAGGTGAACATTTAATTGGGTCATTTTTTATTGACGGCAATTTAACCGGGCAAAAATATTTGAACATTCTGGAAAATCAAATTACTCCTGCCCTTATACTTCAATTATATATGGCATCAACATCACGGTTGTGCATTACATAATTATCGACTAGCAATACATTTTTTAAAAACACAATTTCCCAATCGGATAATCTCCACGAATGGTAACATTAGATGGCCTGCGAGATCTCCAGGTCTGGCTTACAACGATTTCTTTTTCTGGGGTTATGTAAAATCGAGAATTTATGGATTCCAAGAAAATAGAGATACTTCTCTGAATGAACTAAGGAAACAAATTTTACAAATTTGCATGCAAATAACACCTGAAATGCTCATACGTGTTCGTCAAGAATTTTATAACTGTCTCGGCTACTGTTTAGCTCAGAACGGGGGTTTCTGCGAACATTTGATTTAAGTTCATTGAAGAATTAAGTAGTTTTATTTTTTAATTTATTACATATGAGTATACTACTTTTATTTAAAAATTGTAAGCATTTTCATTAGAATTCGATTTAAAGTTTATTATCGAAAACGTTTTTTAATTTGTACTGTGTGTGTTTACACAGAGAATTCGTTCTCATTTGCATACAAACGATAAATATACGAACTTTTTTTTACTGACATATTCGAACCACAGCAGATGTTCCGGGACCAATTTCACGTTGCCAAATCTGAAAAAAAGTAAAGGTTTTAACCGCTTTCAAACCGAAAACTAGAACAATTTCCAGCATTACAATATAATGTTCAACGAACAGATGGGATTAATTATATTTTGATCTGTTACAACCTCTTGAATTATCACAATTAAAAGATTCTTATAACTTGTTCTTATGTTAGAACAATGCATTTTACAATTAATATACATATACAATGAAAATTGGCCACACTGTTGTACCTACAAAAAATTTGTGGGCATGTATTTTCTTTCCAAATAATGAGATTCTGTTAGCGAAAAAGAAGAATTGAGATATTTGTAAACACATATTATTATTAATACAAGTTAAAATACAACTTATTTCGCATGTTAGGTATGTTATGGTTTCCTGTTACCGAAGAAGAGTAATACACTGAATTTATGTATGTATTTTGTCTCTTTCTAACACATTGGCGGTAAAACGTATGTTCCCTCGTATTGTTCCTAACACTGTATAGTATTAAATGACATATTCAATTCTGAACGATTAGCGTAAACCGCCTGTAGGTCCTACGCTCCTGATAAAACGATTTCGTCTAGCCGTAATTCTTCTATTTTCATCTATCCCATCTCTTCAGTTTCAATCTACACGTTGAGTGTATAAGTGCTCATGCAATATTCCTTTTTATTAATAAGAGAAATTATTCCTAATTTAATACTAACGTAAAACAATAATCGCCTCATAATCAACGGGAAAATGAAACAGCCACATGGCATTACCCGTGTGTTAAAGAGAGGTATGGTAAGATAGACATTCTAAAGTCAGCGTAGATTATTACAAATAAAATAAGGATATTAGAATATGCGAATTCGAATCGCGCGTGTTAGAAAGAAACAAACATAAATTCAGGGAATTACTCTTTTTCTCTAATAGGATATCATAACCAAGCAAAAGTGGAAAACGGGTCCGTAAGTGACGACATTGTGTAATAAAACAAGTATAAATTCATTGCAGGTATTAACAGGATATCGGAAACAGTGACATAATAAAGAATTATTCACTGAACGATTTGAAGTAAGCTTATACGTAGCCGACTTTCGGTTTTACATTTATATTAATTGTAAAATGCATTGTTCTTTGTTCTAACAGAGGAAAAAGTTATAAGAAGCTTTTAGTTATGATGATTCGAGAGGTTGTAATGTATTAAGATAATTAATCCGATCTATTTGTTGAAAATTTTATTGTAATTGTTCCAGTTTTCAGTTTGAAGGCGGTTAAAATCTTTACTTTTTTGAGATGTGGCAACGTGGACGTAAGTCGGCCGAACACTTGTATTGCTTTTTTGTATCAATAAAAATGGTTTCACTGTTACACAGTACAAATTAAAAAACGCTATGATAATAAACTTGAATAAAATCGAATTATACTGAAAACACGTATTATTTTTAAATGAAAGTAATATTCTGAGAGGTAATAAATAAAAAAAAACTTCTTAATTCTTCAATGAATTCAAATAAAATATTCGAATAAATCCCCGTTTTGAGCTAAACAGTAATCGAGCCGGAAGTAAAATTCTTGACGAACATGACAGTTTGATGAGGATGAGTAAAAGTAATTCCAGTCCGATTTGTAGCAGAGCTGGGAAGATGCCATCCTCACCGGGAGATTTGAAGGGCTGAAATGATATGATTGCCCATTCAATATTCGGAGCTGGGATAACGTCCTTGACGACATCCCAATCGTTCTCTTTGGACCGCCTCGCGCCTTCAAAGTGGGAAGGTCGATTGTTATCCAGAGTTAAACTTCCGGGAGAGTGGTTTTTAATCAAAAGCTCTAAAGTTTCTTTTCTAGAGGTCGTGAAAGTGCCATCTGGTCGTTTCATCGACCCTATCTCGGCAATCGATTCTTTAGAGAGAATCTTGTGTATTCTGGTACTGCGAGGTATGTCAAATATACTCTCACAGAACTTCTGCCAAGACTCCCGCTTCGCCTTTCTAATTTCTTTGTTGTAAGTTACTAGAGTAGATCTATAAGGCTCCCAGTTGCCTGACTCTTTAGATCGGTTGAATATTTGTGGAACTTCTTTTCTTCGTTTATCTATGCTTTTGTTCCACCAATTAGAGTTGCGATTATCTCTTTTTGTCTTCAATGGACAGTTTTCATGATAGCCGCAGTATATATCCCATCACAACTGTTAATTGTAGTGGAGCTTTCCTCAATGTACCGTTGGAAGGGAATTTCTGTATCCACTCCAGTCAGTAGCTTTTGAGTCGCGATATTCCACTACTGGTCGTGGACCTATTTCATTGATATATTGATTTTGTCTGTGATCTGAACACGAAGGCCCAGTAGACACTGCCCAGTGCCGTATCTTATTGCTTAGAAAGTTTGAGCTGATTGTTAAATCTAACACCTCTGATCTATTTCTAGACACAAAATTTGGTTAGGAACCCTTATTAATAACCCTTCCCCTAGTATATAATAAAAAATAACTCACCTCTATGATTTATATTCGTGCTACCCCACGATGTATGGTGTGAATTGGTGTCACAGCCCATGACTAACCAGAGTCTGTTCTTCTTGCTATAGTCGATTAGCCGCCGTTTAGCGAGGGGAGGTACAGTATCCATGTCCCCTGGGAAGTATGCAGAGCAGGAGACTATGTTAGTCATATCATTATTCTCCGGTAGGGACACTTGGATGGCTACTGCATCAGGAGTGCAAAAGCATGTGAGCAAAAAATAATTAATATTTTTTCTAATGAGGAGACATGCCCTGGGTTTCACCCCAGGACAGACTACTACCTCACCAGAAATATTGCTGAGACCAGTTACTTTGTCTGTGTTTCCTGTCAATGGTTTTTGCAGGAAGGCTGTTACGTGTTCAAAGACAACGGTTAAAATTCAAATAAAATAACTAATCCATTGTTGAAAACATCAAAACTCTATTGAATACAGTAAAATCTAATATCAATCCTAAACTATAAAATTAAAAATAAATGATAAATAATATTCTTGCTCCGCCACTGGTAGCAACACAAAATTAGTAAATCTTAGATCGGCTTCAGCTCTGCTACTGGAATTGTGAGAAGACGATAGTAAATTTCACTAGATACTTATCGATAAAAATGTTCGGTGACTAAATTTTTCTATGGATCTGACCAACTAAACAATTTGATAAAGGCCAAATATTCTTCTTTCTCTTTTATCTGGCAATTCACTCTTTTACTGGTTTTAATGGAAGAAGGTTGGATTTGTGAAGTTTTCAAAACTTACGGCCATCGTCGGAAAATTTGATCCATCGTTAACCGTATCGAATTTAGATTCATTCTTTTATTATGTCGGGATGACATACTCTTGTAGTTAGAGGATATTTTTGGGAGAATCTAAATTAGATCTACGGATAAAACCTTATAGACAATAAGGCCACATTACATCAAAGGTATGCATTCCAGTATTTATTAAAAGCCAATTAGTGCTAATAAAATACTTTCGATTTTAGGCCTTATTCTCCTTCTTTATTTGTTCCTTGCTTATTGTTTCTCACTGCATGATTTCCTGTTTCTTATTTTTTCATACTGCTTTTGCTTGCCAGAAAGTAGAAATTTGTGATTAACACAAGCTGTAGTTTTGAGGGCTTGCCTTAGTTTTGTATACGTAGCTCTACATCCAGTGACACCAAACAATAAACCGAGAACACCTCAAAGTTGAACTCTCTGCAGCTTCTGAGCAGGTAGGACCTTTCTTTATTCTATTTCTTTATGTCTGCTTACCACACTCAAAGGAAACTGCTGGACTCACGACCCTCATCTTTATCTAATTTATGTTAATATTGTATTATAATATGAGTATTGTACATATCTGTTAATTTTCATTTTATGAACTACTACTTGTAAATATCCATTTAAACATATGTTCAATGAATAATACGTACTAGCCGTTCATTTGCACTCAAATATTTATATATTTTAAAGAGTTATAAATATATTTCGAAGTGAATAAAACTGATTATATCATCCATTTTTTTTATATTTACGTCAAAGAGTAATTGGGGGAGAACTCTTACAAATTCCTTCCCTATAACCCCACACAAGAGGGTTTATAACATATTATAATACAATTTAAGTAACAAGGCAAGGTCGATTAATTCGTCCTTGAACCTTTAACCAATGATGTAAGAAGCGGCCTTGGCATGCTGCAAGTTTGCCTGTAAACAGTTGAATGTGGCGAATACGGAGAGCCACAGGCAAACTTGTGTCTCCGCAGATCCTTAGGGGAGATCACACAGTGGGTCAATTGAGACACCATATTCTGATCTTCCCATGGATGAGGCTGTGGTTGGTGCCATTGACGAGGCATGGCAAACCCAGCTGGTTGTTTTGGTCCTTTGGTCGAGGCCAACTGGTCTTCGATTTCAGGACAACAGGTCCAGTTCCCTTTTCAGGTTCCCTTGAAGAGACGTTACCCGTCTTCTTTTTGGGGAAACCTGCTTTCCCTTTCGGATAACTGATGCCCCGGCTACGTGCCGGCGGTACACTCCCTCTGTTGGTGTGCGGTGTGTCGGTTCTTCTCACTGCCGCAGGAGGTTTTCCACTCGGCCCCGGGCCACGGCTTTTCTCGGATCTCTTCGAGGGACCCGGTTGTGATGCCAGTTGGGAGGACCGGGCCTTAGGACGGGAAACAACCTGTACAAAACCCAGGTATGGTTTGAAGTCAATCCTTTCCAACGTGGCCATGGATCGATCATCAATAGCGAAAGTCCATGTTTGACCAGGGCCTGTAATTTCCTTGTGTAGAACAGTCCACTCCAAGGTAAACAGACCGTGGTTAATTTTCCTCAGTCTGGTGAGGACCTGTTCAGAAGTCAGACTACGACTGATTTCGTCATGTACTTAAGCCACACGGATGTGCGGCTTTGGGAGTTGGTCGCCTGAGACGCATTTCAGGGAGGCACCATCTCATGGTTGAAGTGTATTGCCTACGACAGTCAACCACGAGACACTCTCCTGATCTACATAGGTGACCTGTAACCATCCAGCCCGAAAAGTAGAGCTCTGGAACTGCACTTGTGGACCACCTTCAGAAATATCCTCTACAGCGGCCATAATGGTATACTGAAGGGATTCCATTTGTTTGGTCGTTATAGAATCTGTCGGTTATTGGAGGTGTAAAATTCCCACCTCGATTCCGGATACAGCCTGCCCATAAGAGGGCTTTTGTAAGTCAGTTTCACCTGCCGTAACCTTTCATTCAGCCGAGCAGGGCTTTTTGCCTCCTGTTCGGGTGATTCATCATTAGAGCGTGAGTGCTTGCTGGTACCGGCCACAGAAGAAGAATGTTTTCTCTCTTGCGGCTGTCCTCGCTCCCGCTGCTCTGAAATTTGGAGCTACGCGTATTGGTAAGGTACCCCACTCTTGAGGAGACGACTGAGTCGCTTCCTGACTGCACCACCTAGTTTCCTAGGTTCACTGTCAGGAGTTTGAGAACTGAGTAGTTCTCGTTTCTGATGGGAGGTTACAGGGAGTTCAGTTGGAGTCGATTTTTATTTAAAGTTACTTCTTCCCACGAGTAGCTAGGTAAAACGAATGCCCATTACGGTGGAGCCCTGTATTACCATGACATTACTTACGACGAGAGGGCGCCTAGTATCCCGAAGGTTCCGTTAGTGACAGATGATAGGCTCTCTGTCATGCATCCCCTCGGCACGGATAAGCACACCTTAAGATTAAGCCGAAAAAGCGTTGGAATGTCATTTAGTCAAAGAATAACAGCACCAAAAATGATTCTGTTATTCCCATTGCCAGCGGTGCTAACGTGGAAGCAGACACCCGATAGCTGAATTTGCCCACCATACCATAACCCAAGCTAACATACATGCAAAAGCAGCAAGCAGTTGTTCAAGCGGTGCAACAATAAGCAAACGCAACCAACCCCGCCAGGGGTAAACCCATAGGGCTTATAATATCTTAGCTTTAATATTTGTAATATCATGATGCTTCTTCCTTCTATTAACATATATCAAGGTAAACGTACCTCCCACCGACCTTGCACATATTACCGACTGTCATATATTTTCGTAAATAATTTCTGAGATACGCCACAATTGTTTGCGCACTGTCTATTATTCGTAACATTTCTTATTACTTCTTGATCTAAATTTCGCGCTAAAAAGTGTCACCAGTTAGTATTTATCGTTAATCAACGAGTGAGTACGCACGTTATTGTAGGTTACCTTAAGTTAATATCCTAATATAGTGCAATTTTATTTTCGTAATTTGTGAAATCTGTTGAGTAAGTACTTTGAATAAATTATAGAGTACAAAAGCACTTGTGCATCCTTTTTTGCAAAAATATTAGGGTGAAATAACTTAATTTTCTGAATTTATTCGACAAGAACATCGGTCGGTAAAAGATGCAATTATAATTTACGTTGACTCTATCACCGACTATCGGTCGGAAATTAGCTACCGTGTCTAGTTTTCTTTAAAACAGTTTTTAAAGCTTATTATTCCAGAAATAAGTGTAGCAGGAGAATTTTTGTATTTTCTATATATGTTATAACATGGAGAGCATTCACCGACCGGCAACTAGTTGAGTGAAATGTTTTGAATGACATCTAAAATCTGCATGTTTTCCAATTTTGATTCCGATTAGGTAATATTGGTCAGTATTGTTTCTATAGAGACTTGGGGTTAAATGTGGTACAAATTAAAAGTATGATATTTTTTTATTTAGGTAAATTCTAGTTTCGAGGAACTTTCCATTTTGTTATCAAATTGCAAGAAACTGATGGTCGGTAATTAGGCTCAGTAAATTTATTCATTTCCAATTACCGACCAGCTCAGTATTCTTTTTGAAAGCTCATCAGTCTTAAACGAACATTCAAGATAAAATAACTTTTGGTATTTGGTTGTTGTATGTGTTGTGATGAGATAATCTTACAAATCTACATATGGGTAGATTGCTTCAGTTTTATAATAAACTGACCAAAATGACCAGCCGATCAATGGCCAACGTTAATAGAAATAAGAAGAAAAAAATTACAATGGAGAAACTTTAATATTGGCTTTGCAGTCCATAAAAAATTGTTTATCCTTTACACAGGCTTCACGAACATTCAAAGTTTCATAAACAACATTGGTGGATAAAATGCTCAATAAATATCCATCAGGAGCGGCATCTGGTGCCCACTGGATTTTTTCGCCAGCAGAGGAGCAAATAGTTGTGGAGGGGATTTTGTATCCAGAAACTGTTGGATTTCCTGTTACCAAAAATCAGTTGCTGGAAACTGTGGCTGCGTTAGCTCGTCGCCTTGGAAGACAAAATAATTTCAAAAATGGCATACCGCGTCGACACTGGTACGAAAACTTTTTCAAAAGACACCCACAACTCGCTCATAGAGTTTCACAGCATCTCACAAAACCTAGGGTCAATATAACGGAACAACAAATTCGTAGTTGGTTTGTACGTGTAACAGATTATATAACAAAAAATGAATTAGAGGAAGTTCTGGAAGATCCTAGAAGGATTTTTACCTGCGACGAATCTGCTTTCTTCCTCAGTCCAAAAGAAAAATTTGTGATAGTTGGTAGAGGATGAAAAAAGGTTTATACAAGAATCCCAAATGATGAGAAAGAGTGCCTTACCGTGATAGTTACCAGTTCAGGAGATGTGAGCGGAATTAGGCCTTCAGTGCTATTTCCTTATAAACGAGTTCCTGCGAGTATATTGTTAAAAATGCCGGGCGGTTGGGGAATTGGTAGGTCAGAGACATGGTGGATGACGGGAGAATATTATTTTGAATTTATCACCAATGTTTTCTATGATTGGCTTCTAGTTCACAATATTCCACTGCCAATAATACTATCTATGGACGGTCATTCCTCACACCTCACTTTGCCCTTTACGGAATTTTGTAGAGCAAAAGGTATTATTTTAGTAGCATTATCACCTAATTCAACACATCGTCTTCAATCCTTGGATGTAGCAGTTTTTCATCCAGTAGGGGTTGCATGGAGGGATCAAGACAGGAAATGGCGACTGGAAAATAATGGCGAAAAACTAAAAAGAGAAGACTTTGCTTCCCAATTAAATGTTTGCTTTCAACGGAGAGCTACTGTAGAAACTATTCGGAACGGTTCCAGAACTTGTGAATTATTTCCGTTTAATTCAAATAATATTGTTTTTAAATGAAACTCAAGGTATCTAGTTAATTCCACAATATAATACAAGTTATTGAAAATTCTAAAAAATGGACAATTGTTTCGATAAATCAATATCATCGTCAGAATGACAGAAGTTACATTTCATTTTATGCCTACCTGATGTTTAGTACTTATATTTTTGACTAGACCAAGAAGTAACCTAACTTGTGATTGGCTTAATATATGTTTATAGAAAAAGAAGAAGATGTGATATTACAAATATTGAAGCTTAGATATTATTAGCCCTATGGTGATATCCTGGATATCATTTTTCCAATTAAGATCAGTATAACTGTGCAATGCTATAGAAAACCAGGAAAACTATATCTGCTGATCTTTACAATTATCACTTAAGAAGACAGTTTATTAGTGGAGAATTCCCTAGATTAAACTGTTCATTGACAACTTCATATTGTGGGTTTCTTAAATGTCTTCTAATTTCCAGTTCTTCAAGGAAATCCAGTTCTTGTTTCTTTTCACAAATATGCAGCACTTCTAGTTCTGTGTTAGGTGTCAATGAATGATTGGTGTCAAGTAGATGTTTTGCGTAGTGGGATTTATCTGGTTGTTTTAATCTGTAAGCTCGTAAGTGCTCGCTGTATCGTATTTCAAAATTCCTAAGAGTCTGACCCAAATAGACAGCATTACATTCTGGACATTTGAGTTTATATATACCTGACTTCTTTAATAGTGGTATTTTTGTTTTTACATTTAACAATTTTGTACTAACGTTACTTTCTGTTTCAAAAGAAATTGTTGCATTCGTTGCTGAAGATATTATCTTTGAAATATTATTAAAAATATTTCCAGCATATGTGATGGTTTTATAAGTTTTAATTTCATGAGCTTGTTTAGGATATATTAGTTGTAATGCCACTTTTTTCTCTTTTTTTAGTAATTAGTTTATTTATCATATCTAATGGATAACCGTTAGATGTTGCTATTTGTCTAAATGTATTAATCTCTCTATCAAAATTACACTTGTTCATAGGAACTGAAAAAGCTCTATGTATCATTGAATTATATGCTGCTAGTCTGTGTGAGACAGGGTGGTTAGAATTGAATGGAATTGTCACATCAGTCTGTGTTGGTTATCGGTAAATTGAATAATCAAGTACATTATTAACTCTTTGAATTTTTAAATTAAGAAAATTGATTGAGCTATTTTCTTCAATTTCTAATGTAAATTTAATTTTCGGGTGTAAATTATTGATGTGGTTGTAAAACACATCTAATTGTCGCTCACTACTCATAAAACAAGCTAATATGTCATCCACATATCTATACCAAAATAAAATATTTTTCGAAATATTACTTTCAAAGATCTTTCTTTCTAAATTGTCCATAAAAATGTTTGCTAAAATAGGTGATATAGGGCTTCCCATTGGTAAACCTTCATTTTGAATATATATCTTATTGTGAAAAGTGAAATAATTCTGATTAATGCATACATCAAATAAATTAAGTATATCGGATATTATTCCTGGATTAATATTTTTATCTTCTAGTAATTTTCTTACAAGTATTAGACATTCTTTAGGAGGAATTTTAGTAAACATATTAGTTACATCGAACGATACGAGTTTATAGTTATCTTGCAAGTGGATTGATTTCCACTTGTTGATTAGTTCTATTGAATTTCTAATTGAGTACTGAGATTCATATCCGTAAGTATTGAGTATATTGTTGAGCTTTTTTGCCAATATATTATTAGGAGCATTAACATAAGAGACTACAGGTCTAATTGGTTTCGTTATTTTATGTAATTTAACTGTTCCATATAATTGTGGACAATGAGGATTCTTATGTATGATAGACCTCTTTTCGTAATCATTTAAAAGATAATTTGAATTATTAACAATATCCCTTACATTATTAGAAAACTTCTTTGTTGTGTCTGCTTTAAGAACTTTTACATCGCTGGATTCTATAAAGTTATATACTTTGGAATTGTAATTTTCTGTCGTCAAAATGACAGTAGCATTCCCCTTATCGGATTTTGTAACTGTTAGGTTATCGTTCTCTATCTTCTCTTTTATTGCGTTTAAAACTGAAATGTCATTTTTTGATTGACGTTTAACTTTTGAAGGTTCAATATTTTTGATTAAATTGGCAATTTTTAATTTCTCATAAAGAAAATTATTTGAATTAGATTTTAAAGCTATTTCTGACTCTGTAGCTAAAATTTGTTTAATATTATTCATAAATTTATGTGGTATGCTGTACTTTGAACCTTTATTTAAAAATTCTATTTCACTATTTGTAAAATTAGTGTCTGAAAGGTTTTCAAATCGTGGTGCAAAGTGTGTTGGTATGTAGGTACTTACAGTTTCATGATGTTTTGAGTATTGAATTTTATGTTGTGTGTGTTCAAGATTCTGTAGCTTCTTTTCTTGTTTCTTAAATTTCATATGCTTCATAGTGCTGATATTTTCTCTAATTTTGTCATCCAAACAGTCAAATTCTACTGGATGTAATTGGAATGTGAGTTCTGAATGTACAACTTTTATGTAGTTTTCTAAGGAGTCTCTAACTTTGAACCATTTCTTACATTCAGATTTTATCCAAACTCGTTGAGCACATTTTATAGCTTTTTGTGCTTGTGGTGTTTTAGTGTGACATTTTATATTCACATAATTTGGTATTACCTTTTTTCTAAGGCATTCTTGGTTAAACCAAATGTTTTGTGATGCTTTGTAACGTTTTTGTAGTAACTTCTGGTACAGTCGGGTCAAATCTTCTCTCGAAGATTTTTTAATGAAATTGACTGTCTCGACCCTTACTTCGTGGAATATGCTCATATTAGTGTTTTTAAATGAAACTCAAGGTCTCTAGTTAGGGATATTGTTAATAATTCAAATTATCTTTTAAATGATTACGCAAAGAGGTCTATCATACATAAGAATCATCATTGTCCACAATTATATGGAACAGTTAAATTACATAAAATGACGAAACCAATTAGACCTGTAGTCTCTTATGTTAATGCTCCTAATAATATATTGACAAAAAAGCTCAACAATATACTCAATACTTACGGATATGAATCTCAGTACTCAATTAGAAATTCAATAGAACTAATCAAAAAGTTGAAATCAATCCACTTGCAAGATAACTATAAACTCATATCGTTCGATGTAACTAATATGTTTACTAAAATTCCCCTTAAAGAATGTCTAATACTTGTAAGAAAATTACTAGAAGATAAAAATATTAATCCAGGAATAATATCAGATATACTCAATTTATTTGATGTATGCATTAATCAGAATTATTTCACTTTTGACAATAAGATATATATTCAAAATGAAGGTTTACCAATGGGAAGCCCTATATCACCTATTTTAGCAAACATTTTTATGGACAATTTAGAAAGAAAGATCTTTGAAAGTAATATTTCGAAAAATATTTTATTTTGGTATAGATATGTGGATGACATATTAGCTTGTTTTATGGGTAGTGAGCGACAATTAGATGTGTTTTTCAACCACATCAATAATTTACACCCGAAAATTAAATTAACATTAGAAATTGAAGAAAATAGCTCAATCAATTTTCTTGATTTAAAAATTCAAAGAGTTAATAATGTACTTGATTATTCAATTTACCGAAAACCAATACAGACTGATGTGACAATTCCATTCAATTCTAACCACCCTGTCTCACACAGACTAGCAGCATATAATTCAATGATACATAGAGCTTTTTCAGTTCCTATGAACAAGTGTAAACCATCACATATGCAGGAAATATTTCTAAGAATATTTCAAAGATAATATCTCCAGCAACGAATGCAACAATTTCTTTTAAAACAGGAAGTAACGTTAGTACAAAATTGTTACATGTAAAAACAAAAATACCACTATTAAAGAAGTCAGGTATATATAAACTCAAATGTCCAGAATGTAATGCTGTCTATTTGGGTCAGACCCTTAGGAATTTTGAAATACGATACAGTGAGCACTTACGAGCTTACAGATTAAAACAACCAGATAAATCCCACTACGCAAAACATCTACTTGACACCAATCATTCATTGACACCTAACACAGAACTAGAAGTGCTGCATATTTGTGAAAAGAAACAAGAACTGGATTTCCTTGAAGAACTGGAAATTAGAAGACATTTAAGAAACCCACAATATGAAGTTGTCAATGAACAGTTAAATCTAGGGAATTCTCCACTAATAAACGTTCTTCTTAAGTGATAATTGTAAAGATCAGCAGATATAGTTTTCCTGGTTTTCTATATCATTGCACAGTTATACTGATCTTAATTGGAAAAATGATATCCAGGATATCACCATAGGGCTAATAATATCTAAGCTCCAATATTTGTAATATCACATCTTCTTCTTTTTCTATAAACATATATTAAGCCAATCACAAGTTAGGTTACTTCTTGGTCTAGCCAAAAATATAACTACTAAACATCAGGTAGGCATAAAATGAAATGTAACTTCTGTCATTCTGACGATGATATTGATTTATCGAAACAATTGTCAATTTTTTAGAGTTTTCAATAACTTGTATTATATTGTGGAATTAACTAGAGACCTTGAGTTTCATTTAAAAACACTAATATGAGCATATTGCACGAAGTAAGGGTCGAGACAGTCAATTTCAAATAATATTGATTATTCGAAACTGCTTACCCAGGTAACGGGAAATAAAGAAATAAACAACATTCTAGTAGTTGATACGAAAACTGTTTCAAGACCAACTAATTTTCTTGAATATGTTGAGAAATTGATATATACAGACCTATTAGAACAATTCAAAGTTAGTGTATGTGACTGGTGTGGTCGCTTGGAAGACTCATCAATGTTTTATTTTTGGAGAAAAGCTAATAAATGCAATGAAGAAAACGAAGTTTCTATAAGTGACCATGATGCTACTTTGAATGCAAATCTGCCGCGCAGTAATACAACTCTGGAGTTAGAGCTGGCAATAGATATTGATGAAAATATTTGGGAAAACAATCCAAACATTTTGGACCTTGCCGTACCGGAAGATGGTATCCTTGACATTTCAAACTGTTTGACAAAACTTCAACAAACTGTACAAAAAGTAAATACAAACACTTCAACTCAGAATGCTATTGAAATTTTTAACAATCTAAAACAGAATGTATCTTCTGGGCCGAGCGATGAACATACAACTACAAATACTAATTCACTAACACAGTCTAATTTCAAGACACCGCCAAGAAAAACTAGAGAAACAAATGCAGGTAACGTTGAAGAAACTGTTAGTAACTTACTAAAAACACCTAATACAAAATCACCCCCAAAAACAATTCAGACAAGTTCAGGTTGTACGAAAGACACATACAGAACAAGTACAAATGTTCCAACTCCTTTTAAACACATTTCTACTCCATTCAAAGAAGCAATGTATTGGCCCAAAAGAAACGAGAATGAAATAAAAAGAGTAGTAAAAAAGATTACACCAACCGTAGCAACATCCGAAGAATTTATAGAATACCAGAAACACATAGATTCTGAAAATTAGAAGAAAGAGGAAGAAAGAGTAATGCGAAGTCTGAAAAGACAAAAGAAATTAAACAAAAATCTAGCAACAAAAAAACCAAAGAGAACCGTTAAAAAAATCGTAAACCAGAAAAGCCTAGAAATCCAGCAAATCATGAAACGACAAAATTGAAATAGTGTTAAGAGCAAGTCACTGTTACCTTGAAAATAGGCGACTATGTGATAGTCAATTACGAAGATGAATTTTTCCATGGACAAGTTCTTGGAACAGATCCATTAGGATTTTTAGTGAAAACAATGACAATGAGTGGCCCTCATTGGAGATGGCCAGAAAAAGAAGATGTTTTAGTATACTCGATTAATGACATTATTCGTGTTATCCAACCTCCAAATTCGATAAATAATAGCGGAAGATTCTACGTTCCTGAAATTGAAGAAATTAAAAAATCGCAGAACTGAATTCTTTCTCGCAGACTCCATTTAAAATGTTCGAATTAAATTTAGTTGAAATACCTTCAGATGCTTATACTTACCTTCTTTTAACCCTCTCATTAGTTATTTAAATGTAGTTTCTCCGTTCAGTGCAAAATCCATTATAAAACAATTTTATTTGTCTTTAGTCAGATATACACTTATTAAATGTGATAGTTCACCCTAACTAATTCTAATTTTAATATTCCCTCACACCCTTACTTATATTTATATTCTTTTTATTTACTGGTCGTTAATTGGTACAAAATCGGTCTTCATTGGGTGTTCAATTTATTTTTCTAATTTTTGTTAAACCATGGCTGTCAGTGTAAGATACATGTGTCAGAATTTATATATAATATATGTAAAATTAAAAGCATATTTAAACGAAGGTATTTCCACTTATTCACACTATCAATTACTAGAATTAACGAAGAACAATGGGAACGTATATTAACATTGGTCGGTAAAACGGTCATTGGTTCAAAATTTGAATTAATAATTTTTTATGTAGTTTTAAAGCATATCAGATTTTTTTAAAGAAAATACTTGTTTTTGTTGAAGTTTAAAAATCTAAATCTTTCCATTAAAAAATAATTGTATAACCTGAGAACGGCATGTTGCCTATTATAAGATATTTAATACCTTTAAACCTTAATAGTACGAGATCCGGCTGCAGGCTTAGTGCGCTCATCGGTTTTTTGCTAAAACCCAAATTTTTATGTATATTTATAATTAGGAGAATATATATCTACTAGGTTGCCTATCAAAATTTGGCCGCTAGTATTTTTAATTAAATGATCAATAATTTATTTTTGGGAAAGAATTTCGTTCACTTGTTTTTTAAATAAAATCTCGTCTACATCACGGCAATTTATATAAAGATTCTAAAAAATCACGGTTGCCGTTGCGCACCTGGCCGCACCTCTTCGCAGCCAGGTGTAAACAGGTATGATTTCGATACATTTATACGTTCATAACGTACATCTATTAACTATATATCAAATTAAAGCTAATTTCTTTCTTTTTATTATCATATATGGTTGCCTAATTGGGTCCGGCCGCAAATAAGGGTTGCTGGCTGTTAAAGGTGATACATATTTAAGGTAGAGTGGAAGAGAGTTAGCCCCTAACATCATTTGTCAGACGAAGACAGCGATTGCCCACTGTGCGACGCTTTTAAGCCATTGAGCATGCGTCGAATGCTAGTGTTCTCAACTGAACACCTGCGGCATTTTTATTCTAACATAAAAACCTAACCACGCTGTTTTGGAATTCGTAAGGACAAAAGTTGAAACTTTTTCCAAAATGTTTTCAAGATTCATCAAGATTTGTGAGACCAGTAACTCGTAATAAAATAAATAACTTTGCTTTAGATTGTATTAAAAACAGTATAAAGAGTGCCACCGGAGACAAAAAAACATGAATTGAAATGGAACGAGATATTTTTGGACGTCTGTTAGCAGTTGCTATACATAAAAAAATTGACATTGAGTACTGTCTGTCATTCCCTCTTGCACCTGTACCTCATGCACTATTCCACTGTTCAAGCTACATTATGAAGACGGATGAATAAACTTTAGGTAAACAAAGATTGCACCAGCTAGTCCTGGACAATTCGACATAGATATCATTGATGGTTTTTATTATTTGTATAAAATTGGCTCTACTTTGCTACAAACAATTGAAAAAATAGCAGAATCGATATTGATGAAACTTTGTTCGAAAAAAGCTCTGAAAGTACATATCATAATTAATAGATATTTAACGACTGCTATTAAAGATTGCGAACGACAAAATCGAGAAGGAATTGATATTTCATATATAATTAATGGCCGTTTGCAAAGAAGACTCAATGATTGAAGCTTGAAGAAATTTCGTTTCAAAGAAGCCCTATTAAAATTCTTAGGTGATCATTGGGTCGATGATTCTTTTGCTACAATATGAGAAAATAAAAAAAATTATATTACTGTTGGATAGCAATGTTTTTCATATTCTGTTGGATAGCAATGTTTTTCGTATTGTTCTGCTGATAATTTCGTAGTGAAAACTGAAGAAACTGAATTATCATGTCAACACGCAGAAGCTGATACCAGAGTTGTTTTCCACATGAGTAAAGTACCTGAAAATTCAAAAATTTTGGTAAAAACAGCAAACACTGACATTTTAATAATTTTATTATGTAATATGCATACATTTCCTAATTTGCAAATTTGGTTGGCAAACAGTTCATCAAACAAACGTAATAATAAGGATGAAGTTTACATAAACTGTACGGGCTTATCAATAAAATTAGGCGCGACTTTATGTTTTGAGAAGGGAAACTTCGGCTCTTGAATGTATTTATTAAGCACCCAGAAACTCAAAAAGTTTTTGCGCCTTTGACGAATCCTACTGACATATTTAATGAAACCAAAATTGATGCAGTCCAAGAGTTTACGTGGCTTATGTATGCCACTGAGAGTTCAGCTCGGAAAATACTGGCAGGCTGCTATTAGATGGTTTTTTATAACCAACACGGTTCCTGGGAAGCTCAACTCCAACGGAAGTTAAGAGTGTGCTGTGCGATTCCATGAACAAATCTTCCGATAATGATGACGATTCTGATATTTCTAGCAATGAAAGTGATCTCCGATGATAGTGTAACTAAAAGCTCCGATGATTCAGATTTTTAAATTAGAGTTACAGAAATATAAGATACATTTTTGAAATTTTTAATTTGCTTTAATGCTTAATTAATCATATGTAACAAGCGATTGAATACTTGAATAAAATCAAATAAAATTTTCAAACAGTACTTTCACAATAACATTTTCTTTTACATAAGTAACCTTGGTTCTATTTCTTAATTTTTTAAATCAATAATAAATATATTAATTCAATATTAATTTTATGTTGTATTTATTGAGTAGTCTCTATTACTCCCCAATAGCTGAGAGCACTTGAATTCGACGCATGCGCAATGGCTTAAAAGCGTCGCACAGTGGGCAATCGCTATCTTCGTCTGACAAATGATGTTACTCGCTAACTCTCTTTCACTCTACCTTAAGTATCTATCATCTTTAACAGCCAGCAACCCTTATTTGCGGCCGGATTTAATTAGGCAACCATATATGATAATAAACAGAAAAAAAACAGATTTAATTTGATATATAATTAATAGATGCACGTTATGAACGTGTAAGTGTATCGAAATCATACCTGTTTACAGCTGGCTGCGAAGAGGTGCGGCCAGGTGCGCAATGGCAACCGAGTTTTCTTAGAATCTGTATATAAATTGCCATGATGTAGACGAGGTTTTATTTGAAAAACAAGTGAACGAAATTTTTCCCAAAAATAAATTATTGATAATTTAATTAAAAATACTAGCGGCCAAATTTTGATGGGCAACCTGGTAGATATATATTCTCCTAATTATAAATATGCATAAAAATCTGGGTTTTAGGAAAAAACCGATGAGCGCACTATTCCTGCAGCCGGATCTTATAATATAAGAAATCGGCGAAAGGTACATTTACCCTAAGTTAATCACAAGGTCACTTCTTGGTCCAGCCAAAAATTATTATGAAACATCAGGTAGGCATCAAATGAAATGTAACTTCTGTCATTCTGACGATGATATTTAATATCGAAACAATTTTCAAATTTCATAGAATTTTTAACATTTTTTCAATATATTGTGGAATAATCTAGAAACAGTAAGTTTCATATGAAACAGTAATATGAGTAGATTCGATGAAGTAAGGGTCAAGACAGTTAGTTTTATTAAGTAATAAGTAGTAACTGTTACACTGCACTCTTATTATGCTTATTAATAAATAATACATTTTTAAAAACAACTGTTCTATTGTAGGGTTCCGTCAAGAACCTCGCTTTTCAAAAAGGTTCGGTCATCGAAAAAGTTTAAGAACCGCAGTTATAAAGTAACCTTAAAATATCTTGTAACTACCCAGGAAAATACAAAATTGGTTAAGACAAAAAAATAATAAGTACATACAGTAAAACCAATAAAGCATAAACGACTTAGGAATTATTAACTATGAAACACTCTCGTTCCGTACAAAAACTCACTGCACATTTTGAACAACTCCATCTATTTTTTTTGTCGCTGTTGATTTACTTTTTGTGTGGGAAACGACCACCCTGATCACCTCGTATAGTTAATAGTAATTGCCCAGAAGGTGAGCTTTTCGGTTTTGACGACTTCTCATTGCAAATCAAATGGCGCACTATAATTCTTTCAAACTCTAATTATGGGATTCAATTATCCCTTTCTCATTGGTACAATCTCCAGGCATTGACACTATTCATGTTAAGATGAGTTACATTTAAAATTGAGTCTTACACTTTTGGTCTTGGTCTTTTATTCTCGGTCTTAATTTTGGTCTTGCTCTAGCTGCTATATGTATTGTAACGATGTTACTATTTTTCGTTCCCGACATCCCATTGTATATATTTTAGTTTCTCATTTTATTAGTATTATTATTAAGTAATGCTATTTTCAAGTTATACACCCCTATGTCATGACAAGCTATAAGTTTATTTACTAGTAGTAATTTTAAAATATATGTATTGCTTTTGATACCTCCGGTATCTTGAATATGTATTGCTTACTGTACCGGTGGCGCAAATTATCTCATGAATCATTCTTTCTGTGTTAAATTCATTTTGCTCCTAGCGTCTTTTGTAGTTATATTAACCCTTTCGGCCATCGCGTCGTCGATTGACGACACCAATTTTGACATCCTGTATAGCAAATAGATATTTGTCAATACTATTTAGTCACGCTGTCGTCGATTAAATGCACTCTTGAATAACGAATGCGATTATGGTGGTACCATCTAGAGCCGTGATCGTAAAGTTTTAAAACATAATCTACATGTTTCTGGTGATATTCTGAAGATCAATGTTCCAATGTTCAGTGCTCCTTTGAAGTTGGTTCTACTTTTTCGCGGTTTTGTATTTGATAACAATATGTGTCGGATCGTGTTCACATAAGTGTCTAGTTTAGTGGGAAATACACCAATTTTTTTTTTGTAACTTTATATGTGAAGTATATTTTTTCAAATTTGGGTGTCGTCAATTGACGACAGTGTGACTAATAGGATATAAACAAACAAGGTTACATAATCAAAAATAATTCAAAATGGTGAATAAATTTACAAATAAGTTTGCAGTTAATTATAAAAAATGAGTTCTGACATATGGAGAGCTATTGCAGCTTGCTGAAAAGCTTTCTGACATTGAGGACCTAAGTGGTGACGAAGAAGTTGCTGAAATAGATGAAGTTTTGGAGCCCGTGCCAGTACCTGATGACGATGGTACAAGTGATGAATGTATGTATTTTTGAATTTGTGGTTAGTACAGTATAAATAATTTTTTCATAAAATCTTAGATTCTGACTACGAGGTGGAAACTACCGAAATATCTAGGGAACCTCAACCTGGACCAAGCACCAGCGCAGCTTCCACTGACAAAAAAGAAGCAAAAAAAGACTTTATCACAAGACATGAGGTGACCCCTAAAGAAGATATTGCCTGGAGAACAGGAGTTACATTTATAACTCCCGCCTTCAGGTGGTTTGAAAGAAAAGTGGAAGATATTGTTGAGCTATAAAGTCCACTTTTTTCACTGAATAATTTAGTGATCAGATATTTGCGGAAATGACTGAATATAGTAATCTATATGCTGCGCAGCAACTTCAGAGATTTGCTCCTACAGACATCCATGAGCTGAAAACTATGGTTGGTATTCTCACTCTTATGGGAAATTCACATTACCCAAGGATTCGATGTTAATGGAGTACAAAGCATTCCATAAGAATTCCAATTATTGCTGACAATATGTCACTAAATCGGTTTTTCAAATTTAGGCAAAACCTTCATTTTGCTCACACCAACGCCAGAGTAGAAGGCTCAAATGATCGATTTTGGAAAATAAGGCCATTGTATAATCGAATAAGAGCTACATGCCTATCACTTCCTTTGGAGAAGGAGCTCTGTGTAGATGAACAAATGGTTCAGTTCAAGGGAAGTTTAAATATTAAACAATATGTAAAAAATAAACCCAACCTTTGTGGTATTAAAATATTTGGCCTTTGTGGAAGAAGTGGCATTTTACTAGATTTTATTCTGTATCAAGCAGCTACAACAGAGCTTGATGGAATGGAAAAGGGAGTTTTTGGCTTATTAGGAGCTGTAGTTTCAAAATTAAGCCAGAGGATTGCTGAAAAGAATATACAACTTTTTTTCGACAATTATTTTTGAATCTATACTTTGTTACACCTCAGAAATAAAGGAATGTATACTACCTGTACAGCAAGAGTAGATAGATTCAAGAAACCGCTATTCCAGAATGATAAAGTTATGAAAACAGGGCAGAAGCGAAATGGAGGAACTTATTTCGCAAGATGGTGAGATGATAATGACAAAGTGGTTTGACAATAAACCATTTCACATTTTATGGGAATTGGCGAAGCCGGTAAATGTAAGCGGTGGGACAAAAATAAGGAAGAATATGTTTAAGTTTCGTGACCAGAAGTTGTAAAAGCATATAATGCTTGCATGGGAGGTGTAAACAAAATGGATTTTCTGATTCAAATATACAGGACTTTCATAAGGTCGAAAAAATTAACACTACGCTTATTCACTCATGCGCTAGACATATCATGTACAAATGTTTGGCTACAGTACAAAGATAAAGCAATTCAGTTCAGGAAACCAAAAAGAGATATATTAGATCTTCACCACTTCATGGCTTATATAGCTTAAGCATTTATATTAGCGGATAAGACCCCTTCTCGCAAACAAGGTCGGTCATCTCGTGATCCAACACCCACACCAACTACACCTTCTTCAAGGAAAAATCAGGAAGCGCGTCCAATTGTGGAAGTGCAGTATGATAGAAGGAACCACTAACCAATACAAGAAAATAAAAAGTCTGCAATGAGGTGTAAAAAACAATCGCGAATTTTATGCAACAAATGTAAAGTTCATTTACGTTTGAACAGGAATACTAATTGTTTTATGATGTTCCATGATTCCTAAGTGTATTAAATTTTTTTGAATAATCACTGTTTTATTACCGTCTTGATGTCGTCATTTGACGACGTATTGCCAACCCCTTAGGGGGGGGGGGGTGGTAGATAACCCTTTATATATTATATCAAAAAATTGGAAAAAAAATTAGATTTATGCCAGTGAAATTTCACATTTTTTACTCCACCCAATTAAAATAGTGAGCAGAAGGGTTGATAGATTTTATTCTGCTTGCTGCTTGTTTGATTTGAGTGATTTTCCGTGTATTTGTGTACAATTACGAAGTAAAAATTTGATCTGTTGGCTTCATTCAAGAGAAAAGAAATACAGTTGGGAAACTCTCAAGCATCCTCGCTGCCATAGCAGGTAGATTCTTGGGGGATTTTTAAAGTATTTCGGGAATCCCGATTCCGGTATACAAAATTTGGGAAAAGAAATACCGTTGGGAAACCTCCAATCATCCTCGCTGCCATAGCAGGTAGATTCTTGGGGGATTTTCAAAGTATTTCGGGAATCGTTCAATCTAGTACCATAGGCTTTGGTAGCGTGACTAACTATTTGATAATAGGCAACTTGGAGGAGCCTCGTCTGTGTTCGCTGTCATAGCAGGTGCATCCTTCGAGGGTTTTCCACGACGTGAAACGAAATAATCTCGTGAGCGTTCGCTGCCATAGCAGGTTCGCCAGGGGATGTTTTAGGATTCTGCCGGCTAACTGTTCTTTAAGCGACTGATTTAGCACCAACGGCCGGGGTAATATCCGTAAAGAAACCGAGGGCAATTTATTAGTTCCCGCGGTCCTATTCAAAACCGTACACAAATACTAAGAAACGCTCCCGTAAAACACCGCTAGTGCCTTAATAACGTTTTCTCTGTGTAATTTTCACCGTACTGCTAGTAAATTTCCACTGATTTTCACCGGCATTCGCCGAAACTATTGAAGTTAAGTTTGTGATTATAAAATATTTATTGTGTGGTAAATTACTTTGGCCTGAGTAATAATCTAATTAGATATCGTAAATACTGAGGGGTTTTAATCAACATTTAGTTATTTTAAATATATAGCTCATTGGTTCGTTTTATCTTCCGTTTCTCAAATTATTTCGGAGTCGAAATAAAGTTTATAATTTTATCAAGCACCGGTAGTTTCATTTTCCGATAGTGGTAAATAATTAAAGCCTGTTTCCCACTTCGCACGGCATAGAGGTCTTGAACAACAGACCCGTGGAATTACTTAACCTCCATCTGTTGCTACCCTGGTAACTCTTGACGCTACCATTTTCGAGAGTTCGGTGGAGAAAACCATCTCAAAAATCTGGCGCCCGAGAAAATTTGGTAGATATTAAAGCCGCGGGTGTCATAGTGACGTCCGTTATATTTTAGAGAAAGAAAGAACACGTCACAGTATGATTTTGATATTGCAAATTCGTAAGACCAAGACCAATACCAACCCTCTAAAATCTAGACCTATTTTGCTCATCACTAATTTATGAGGTTTATACTCAAATATTCTCATGGAGAATGCATGATTTTATTAATAATCATCAACATAACAATGAAATAATATTTTGGTCCTGCCTAATGTGCGATTATGTAAAAGTGACTCGGAAGTTTTCATCATCTATCAGTCGTTTTCATCCAATGCTGGATATTAACCTTCTCTAGTGCATCCATCGGTCTATATCGTTGGCGGTATTTATTCAGTTTCCTACAATTCTCCTTATATCTACACTTCATCTTGTTGGTGGCCTGCCTTTACTTCTCTTATTTTTCCCAGGTATCCATTCTAATATTCTGTTCGGGCTATTTGCTCTGCCCATTTCCGCTTCTTTTGAGTTATAAGTTCGATAATATCTATGAGCTTGGTTATTCTTCATATGATTCCTTTTGAAAGTGTATCCTTTCTCGTGATCTCCAGCATTGTTTTTTCTATAGTAGGCCAAGCTACAGAGATTTGGAGGTACCATTTTGTGTGAAAAGTGTGAAGAAAATAAGTTGCGCCATTGTTTGGAGAATAGTTCCATATGATATCGTGAGATGTTTTTCACTCGACTTAATAACTCATAAGATTATTATTAACAACTTGATCAAGATAATTCGGATTATCGTCTAAAAGCGCACGCCTATGTGAATAGCCAAACTGTTTTTTAAGGTTTTTATAGAACTTAAATTAGTATAAAAGACCGAACAATTCCTCGTAAAAAGACAGATCTTTACGTGTTGAGTTTGGATCAGCTCGCTTTCCCCTACCTGAACTTTCGTGTTGAGATTGTTCATCCCGACACCTTTGAGTGGTCGTGTTGAGACCAGTCAATAACCATACCTGAACTTCCGTGTTGAGATTGTTCATCCCTACACCCTTGAGTGGTCGTGTGGAGATAATTCAATACCTCTACCGAAACGTTCGTGTTGAGGTCGTTTCAACTACCTTTCATACCCCACATTACGTGTTGAGTTCTGTGGAAGATTCTTATTGATGAGTTTTTGCGTTGACCCTTTCCTTATTTTATTTCTTATGTGTGTTGAGTTTAAGAAATAAATACCTGTCTCAACTTTCCGAAACAACGTTAACGTAAATAGTGTGTGTAAATCAATTCAAAATAACATATCCGTGTTTAATAAATAATAAATTGGAATCAATGACCAAACTAATAACAAAATCGTGTCTATTATAATAAAAATATTTTGCAAACTTTCATTGCAAATTAGAGTATAGTTCGATATTTACAAATGGCTCGGTATAGAGAGTAACTGCATAACAGTTAAATGCGATAGCGAATATTAATGTAACGATTTAACGATAAAACCAAACATCCACTCCCGCTCTAATCTACAAACATCCCAAAGTCGACACATACCTGAAACAAAGGAACATCATTAAATCGCTTTAACTGCAAAGAGGATTTTAGGCTTAAGTTTACGAGATCGATCAATCCAAATTAAGAGCGGGGCGGCGTATGGTCTGGTTGTAGCCGATAGGGCCAACCAACAAACTGATTGAACCTGCTGTGTACAACATCTAACGGGGCAAACAACACCTTTGAAAACATTTTCCGATAGTGGTTTAATCAACATTCCGTTAGGATAGAGAGAGCGAAAGAGAGGAAGAGGGACTGTGTGTGTTACTAGTCGGTAATTGAATTAGTTTGAGTGGTGTTTGGGAATTAAAATAAAAATCAGGTAATGGATTTGTCGATTCATATAAGACGAGATTCAACATGTTTAATTAATTGAGTACAATAATTTCGCTATGGGATTTTATCGCAAATACAAATGTATACATTGGAATAGTAGATCTAATAGAAATAAAACTTATTGTTCGAGTGTTTGCACAGCGACAGTTGCCACCCCAGAATTGACTATTCCAGTAAAACTTGAAAATTAACTAAAATTTGATTAATTACTCCCGTCAACTAAAAAACCACGTGTTCTGAAGTAGTCAATAGACACACTTCATAGCGAGATTTGACAACCGGGGGCGTTCGAGACTTAATCCGCCATAGGTTTGCTTTTAATCAAGTTCGAGAACTCGTCTCTTCTAGTTAGTTCTACTGCAGTATCAAAAAACAAAATAAATATATAAATCTTTGTGTGTTCTCGATGCTTTTTGAACTTCTTAGTTTGTTTTTTTGATTCCAATGAACTCAGCATCCTGCGAAATTTCCTTGTCGTGCTTAAGGCGGTTAAAAACATACATCAGAAAGGCGATTAACCACGAGAGGCTGTCCTCGTTAACTCTTTTCGCTATTGAAAGGAGTATTTGAAGTATACATTTCCAAAGTTATTGACTTTAGTTCAGCCAAACAGAGGCGACTACACTTTGGGTAAAAATAACTTGTGTATCATGATATTGAGTAAAAGAAAAAGTATTTTTGAATTATATGTTTACTTAATTTTTCCTATATCGAAAACAAATAAGTTAAGAAAACGGTTATTAAAATGACAATGAATACTTTTGAGTTTTGCGTGAGCGATAATTACTATTATAAATATGGTTCAGTTGATAACGTTTCGATACTACAAGAACTATTGTAAAACTGAAAAGTAATGAACGGGGAACGAATACATTTTTCATCTTACGCCCATATGACGGAAGCGAAACGGCCACTCCACTCATTTTGACAGAGGTGTAAAGTTTGTGAAGTTAGGGCGCGTAGAGTTAGAAACATGGCTCAACATGAAATCTGATAACTTTTTGACTATGCGAGCCATATGGTCTTGTCTTGGCAACACTTTGCATGAAAATATTTTTGGAGGAGATTTCAATTCTTTTTGCAAGTTGCATATGATAATATTTTTGATCATTTTTCTTTCTTCTTTTGGGGTGTATTTCCTGCACATCAGAGGTAACTTTTTTCATAACCCACTCTCTATATTTTTTCTTTGTTTGTTTACTGTTTATAATATAATTAGTGATAGATCAGGGCGATATTGAATCTTAGGCGATTATATTCGACTAATGCTGACTGTTATGCTTTTATACTACCTTACAAATTATATAAGTCTGCCTATCGAACAGCATTATTCAAATTTAGCATTTAACTTTTATGTATGGTGATAACATACGCGACACATATTGGAACCTATTTCCGGTAAAATGCTCTATTGATAATTCCAAATTTTGATTCTACAGCTGCTAGTTCGTGCCCATGACTGTTATTTAAAATTATTACAACTCTTCTTGCTTTATTCTTGCCGTTCGAATCCCATTCTACTTTGTCAAAAATGCTTATAACACCATTGACAAGACCCAAAGTAACGTCTATATTTCGTTTAAGCATTACTTCCACTCATTTTTGAATAAATATAGTTTTTTCAAGCCTGCTGTCATAAAAGTATTCTCCTCATACTTTTCAATGTACTGGTGAGCTCTTTTTACAAGATGCCTGGGACTATCGACGCTATCTGTGGCTTTAAATGTAATTTCCTGATTAGGAATGGCTTGCAACATAGCATCATTTAGTTGCTGAGACATATTTCTGGTCTGTAACAAACAAACTGTATCTGCAGGAAGCCAACTGAGGCATTTAGCTATTTCGTGTAATCGTGTAATCTACCCTCGCTAGAACTTGATTAGCGTAATCTGATAATATATTCTTCTGTAGTGATTTCCATTCTTATTCTTAGAAACATTTCCACGAACATCATATCATTCAGATCTCGAGCACACCCTAATTTAAAGGGTGGGGGGTAATTTACCGAAGCCGTATGGTGACGACAGAATATAGTACAATTTCTCACCACCCATTCACTTACCACGGGTGTTGTATAAGGCGACTGAGGGAAAGGGCTATTAAGGCCAATGTGGCGCAATACGTCTGCCAACCCGCAATGGGGTAGCATGACAGACTAAGGCCTTAAGGCAAGGAATTCATCCAAATTCTGTTTGCTTCCAATACACATTTTAATAGCGTTTGTGAATGCAATGAGAGGATACGCGACAAACAGAAAATAACAGTTTTTTTGTTTAAATTGAAAACTATTTTGAAAAATTCAACTGGCATTATAAAATAGACTATTTTGTACAGAAAATTTAGAGGTTTAAATCGAACTAATTTGCCTGTAAAATGTAAATCTTTGTTTGAAAAGAGGTTTCTTAGATACATTTTTTGTGCTATAAAAGTGAATTAATTATAAGATGCAACCCACGAATTTAAGTCAAAAAAACAATCAGATTACGAAGTGTCCCTTTCATATGTTTTGTACTTGCTGAGAAAATTGTTATTCATACAAGCCAGATTACCAATTCGTCGTCTTAACCCTCTCCACATGAGAGGAGACCCTTGCCTTAGCAGTGGGGACACTATGAGTTGTATGTGTAGATTTAGTAGCGAAAAAAATTTTGCTAAAGGCCACCTTCTAGTTCTTCTTGAAACAGAATATTATTTGTACCACTGATCAACTGTATCAATTCCTCCTTTTGTTGAGTTGTTGAAAGTGATTACCTGCGCTATTTCTTTGTATATTGCAGAGTCGCTATGCATTGTTAAAAATAGAATAACCCCTTCATTTTTTGGTGGCATAGGACACCGTGGTAATATTTTGTTAAAATCCAAACGTTGAGCTTTTGACGGTCTTGTTTTTATTTGCAAGAGTTCCGGCGGAATTACTCGTTCACTCTTCTTCAAAGTGCCTACTAATGTTATTTTGTCCCTGAAAAGAGCTTCATTGAGTGGTATGCTTGTATACCAATTATCGCATGTCAAATTACTATTTTTTCCTTTGACCTGTTTTATCATATGCACGACATCCGTTGGTGTATTTGGCTTTGCAAAAGTTCAATCTGGTTATTTGCCACAATAAACTTCCAGATTTTGAGCATAATAATAATTGTTAAGTCACATATTGTAAAAATTTTAAACGCATGTTGCGGATTTATTTGGTACGTATTGAATGAAGCTGAAACGGCCTCTAAATGGTTCTAATTTCTCACCTATTGTGATGAATTTCCCAACAGAATAGC
This sequence comes from Galeruca laticollis, assembly GCA_963921935.1. Lineage (NCBI taxonomy): Eukaryota > Metazoa > Arthropoda > Insecta > Coleoptera > Chrysomelidae > Galeruca > Galeruca laticollis. The sequence goes on along the minus strand of OY998179.1, from coordinate 142,111,204 downwards.
TCTTTGCAACCATCTACAAACATATCTAAAGTGGATTGAATTGGAGCTTAAGTCTATTTTTCGCCTTTGAGATATTGTCGCGTTAAAATTAAAATTCTTCAGTAGCTCATGCAGCCTTGAAAAATTTCATTGCCAGTGCTGTCATATATCTTTAACTCTCAAAAGTTAGTATGTTTTGCCTCTTTAACTCCAGCAAGATAAATTAAGCCCAAAAATGCCAGCCGTTCAGCTCTTGCAACTTCTTTGTTGTAATTTCTGGTACAGTCGAGTCAAATCTTCTCTCGAAGATCTTTTAATGAAATTAACTGTCTCGACCCTTACTTTGTGGAATCTACTCATATTACTGTTTTTTAATGAAATTTACTGTTTCTAAATAATTCCACATGAGTTTCATCTAAAAACAGTCTTGTATCTTCTTTGACGTCCTTTTCTCTTCCATATTTTTATATCTATACATTTTTGAAAGGCTGTGTATTCATCAGAAATATCTCTTGCAATGCGTGTTAGCCTATGTAAAATTTTGACGATGTTCTTAGCCTGAATTTTACTGTATTTAGAATTAAATGGATTTTTATACTGCGAGATCGTCAGTGTATACAATCAATAAGTGTCGAATCATAGGGTATATGTAGTCTTAATACCTCGTGCCAGAGTGTGGGTCGCAGAACCGAGACTTGCGGAACTCCGCACGTAACCGTTATTTTTGCATAGTTTCTCATAAACAAAATTCTATTTTCTAAGTTAACTGGCTTTTATATTATATATGTGCTACAAAACGTGCATTTTTTTTAACTATTTAAGGATATCTTTCCATGGTGCGGTATTAAACGCATTTTGCATATCAAGGATTACAAATGCGCATCTCTTTATTCCTGCTATTTCGTTGGCTTCATTCGCTATTTCTTGCACTTGTTTCATTACCTGCGTCATCGATCTCCACTCTGTGGAACCATATTGTTCTTCTGACAGACCACCATTTTTACCAACTTCTTTCTTTAGTCTATCTGGAATGATTTGCTCAAACAGCTTCCGAATAACGAATGGAACACAAATATTGGTCTGTACGCCTTATTTTGTTGGTCCGGTTTTCCCTTCTCTATTAACACGAGCCTGGCTTCCTTCATGATATTTGGGAAAGTCCCTTCTTGAAAGAATTTATTTAGTAAACTTGTGTGCATGTTCTGTGATCACTGCCTTGTTAATTTCCGGTGTTAATCCATTTCGACCAGGTGCTTTCCTATCTTTTAGGCGTTTATTCATGTAGACGAGGTAATCTAACTGATGGTTAGAATACTTGTAGGTAAGGTACTAGAATACTTGTAGGTAAGGTACTTGAATACATAAGTCAAATTTGTTACATGTTTCGTATTTAATAGTGTGAATAAATACCTACCTTTTCATCTGTTAAACCAATTGGCTCAAAGACAGTTCAATAATACTTTTCAAATTAGTTAACGTTCAACGTTGTAGTATGATAAAAATACAATGCTTTTGTATTGTATTATAACTCACGGAGGTGGGATAATTCGGTTAACCCACCCACTGAGAATGCAAATTTATACACATTTCTATATAGTTGGTTGCATAAGGGAATTAACTACGGGTTTCAAAATTATTTAAGCATATCCTGGATTATTGCTGTTTAAATAATTAAATGAGTGTCGGGAGTAATATTTTTATTAATATTTTTCATGTGATTTAACCAATCCACGAGTATTTTATCATTTTATGTGGGGATTTTATTTGATTGTCAGTGTTAACACTGATCGCAGATGTCAAAAGTAACGGGAAGATAAATTGTCTGATACTTTTGGAATTGGGAGGTCGAGTGTCGAGTATGACCAGTCGGAAGTATAGAAAATGGCCGGTGGCACATGGTTTATACCATCTATTTTCGGGACTATCGTGGTGAAAAACCCTTGGTAACAAGGTAAGCTTTCGTCTTGCGCGTATATTTTCACACAATAGCCCCAATTTCTTTTCAGGGTTTTTCTGTACAGCATAGTTTTTTACAATTTTTTTTACATACTTTTTACCAAATGGATATGGTTTAAACAGTTTCTTATGGGTGATGGTAATCGATGATAGATATGATGATCATGTCATGATTTTAAGAAGCCTCAAATTTCGGATGTTTCCTGTATGGGATATATTTTCGTAGAGGTAGCTGACAGACTATAGTACTCCGTTCATGGTAGTAGAGACGTGTCGTATCTCGGATGGCGTAAGAATTACGGAGCGACAAGAGCTCGTGATGGGGTATCCACTTCATGGGACGATGCTGGACTCATGTTTGTTGGTGACAATTGCGGGATGATTCCATTATGGACAACGATTCTTAACAGGATGGCTGAATCTTGTTCCATAAGTCAGATGTGGCTTGTCAAATAAGCCGATTGACGTTTAATAGTTTGAACATTAACTGCAAGTAACATTTAAAGTTTTATTCGTTTTCATCTGAACTTTAAGAAAGAAATTTATTCATTTTATAATTTCATGTTTTAACGTTTAACGACACATTAACTCTTATATTTCAATATTTAGTAACTTGATATTCTTATATAGACGTCTATCAATTCACAATTTTATTATTACATTCTTTCAACTTTGTAAAGATAACTTATTGCATATCGTCCTGAAATTATATTTCAGCTTAATCTTACTACATAAGAGACGCTCTTGATCTATTTGGTGACATCTTGTTAATTATTACAGTTTGTAAGACCGTAACTGGTATACCATTTACATTACTAAATATTTAGTGTATTGTATATGATGATCTCAGATAATTGATAACATTAGAAACTGTTAAATATTTTAAATTAACCAACCATTGATAACTGAGTATTAGTTCATAATTAGAGTCGGTTACCTTATATTTATTGAGACAGTTTATTACACCATCTGTTCAAGGTACCAATAAATTCAATTAAACTGTTTCATTGGTAATAAAATGTGTTTTATTTGATTCACAAACGTAAGGGCAAAACAATATAAATAACATATTTGAAAAGTTATAATAGCTAATTTATTCACTAATGGTTTCTTGATTTATCAGCCAGAGCTTCTTGATAGTCCTACTAATCACTTGGCGCCTTAAAAAAATAATACAGTACAAGCTTTCAAACATTCCTCACTAACTCACGGCCTTATGCTCTCGGACGAAAAGCGAACCTTTGGCAATGTAACCTCACTTCTTGTAGCAACAACAGCAAGGTAAAGTTACAACGTTTCTAATGAATATTTTGTCTACTTATTTCAATGAGGATGTCAAACTATACAGTTTACTTAGTGGTAGATTAACAGACAAAACTAGCTGAAAAACAATTCACTTCGATTAGCAACCCCCCAACATAAAGACTGCTATTTTAAATACAAACAAAACGAAACATGATTCCACTGTATTGACAGGAAAGTTCCGGTCGAGCTTGTTACGTTTAAACGGTTGTTTGGAAATATGAAATAATGGCGACAGTCTGCAACGCTTTATAATAATAATAGAGAAGTCGTTCGAGGCATCCCACTTCTCTTTAACGAGATTCTCGCCATTTCATCCTTTCTTCGGTGTTATTCAAGTACAAGAAACAGATGTGCTTGTTATAAAACCATTTTGTTCGGGATAATAAACATCACAGTTTCCCTGAAAAGACACTTGTGTTATTTAATCTCGATGAAAAGTTGAGGAAAATTTATTTGAACATTTAAACTGGAGAAACCAATTTGAATTGCAGAAAAATAATACAATTACCATAAGAGTGTCAAATGTTCAAGGTACAATCGGATTACATGATTTAATTTTTTTACAGTACGAGTAATATCGAAACGAGTACTGTAAAAAGTTCATCGAACGTTTGGCGTACAACATTATGTTGTAAAATGAAACAAGAAAATGTATTATTTCCTGAGGATATATTATGGTAATCCCAAGATCCAACGGGACACCTGAAAACCCATAAAATCCTCATCTCCATACATCAAATAATACAAGTTGTTTTGTCAGTGGAAATTAGATAAGGTTAATAGTGTGAATGAAGATGTGATGATGGCTAATCTGTTAGATTTGGTGAATAATTAACTGCAGTTTCAGAAAGTAATGGAACTAATTTTTTGAATATTTTTTTTAGTCAAATGTATTCAAAGTTCGTCTCTCTGATCTCACGAAAATTTGGATATATATCTAAATTTTCTAAACTGAATGTTTTTCTTGAGAAATAGTCGGTTGGTTGAGCCTAATGAATAAAAATGAAGCAATTGCTTAAAGCATTCGCTTACTAGCAAAAGCAATTGCTTAACTAGCATTTGCTTTAAGAAAAAGCAATTGCTAGAGCCCGTTATGAATAATTTTTTTAACAAATGCTGCTTTTCTGAAATCAACGTAACAATTGCTTTCCCAACAGAAGTCCAGACTTACCGGCGCAAGTTTACAAAGTCGTGACCCCTACTCATACTTGTTCCATATTAGTATTTCGTAGACGTACTTATTTAGTTCAGTTACATTTTTAAGAATATCTAAGTGTCTTACAGTTATTTTATAAAAAATAATAATAATATGGCAGAGAGTGAAGAATTTGATAATAGTAGTGACGATAAACAAATGATATTTGTACAAAAATTTAAAGAAAAGAAGATAATTTTCAATAAGTCACAAATTACGCATGTTAAGGCAGAAAAGGAGGCTGCTTTAGCTGACTTGGTACAGGAATATGAAAATATTATTTATAATATCACACTTACAACAAAACAGTTATAAAAAAATAGTAATATGAAAGTTGAGATGATAAAGAAATTCAGCCTTCGGAAAAATTACTTTTGGAATTGTTGGAGGTGGAAAAGAATCCCATCTTCAAAAAAATACTAAATAAAACATTTTTATAATATCGAGGGCATCGTGCTATCAACAAATAGTTTAGTTTTCAGGAGAGGAAAAAAATGTTTTACAAATCTAAAAAATATTGTTATACATTTTTTGGAAATTTATTATTACTTTTAAATGCATTTTGATAAGTTTAAAAGTTATAATAGTATGTTTTGGTTTATACACCCTTTTCGCTCGATAAAATTTTAGCTTTCTTATAAATCAAGGGGCGTACGTATAATTGGGTGAGTATAGAGTAAAATAGAATTTAGAATTGAACAACATTGTATTTCAAAAAAATATAGATTATTCATGAAATTTCACTTAATTCCTAAATAACTTCCGTTTGGTAATCTTCATTTTCATTGCGTGGAGACTAATCTCATCGTCAGAGGAATCACTTTTGTCGTTAGTTTGATTCTGTTGCTTATTATTGCCAGATGTATGAGGCAGATTTACGTAAAATTGATGATATTTGGCGGGAATTGTATTATTTTTACATAGATCCATTAAATTTGAATATTTGATGCCAGTAATAGGCAATTGGCTATTGTAAGCCTTTTTAAGTATTGGAATTGAGGTAAATCTACGGCTTCTTTTCACGTCTGTTTTAAGTTCAAAGTAATCATGCCAATATTCCATTTTGAAAAAAAGGCTGTTTGGAGTATTTTTCTTGAATAGTAAACATTTTACTCCTTTCCAATTGAGAGTGGAACCATCAATCGGCTTATGTGTGTTAGGCATTGTTCTATTTTTCATATATCTTTATAGTCCTTGAAATCTCCAAAAGTTAATTTAGTTGTTTTATACTGAGGTCCCTTTCTCTTTGCCAAGCCTATCACTGTCAGCCAATCATTAGGCCAATAAATTTTTGTAAATGCACTTGCTTTTTCAATTGTAGCGTGCATGGAATCACATTCCATGTGAGTATGTCCGGGTTCAAGAAATTTCATTTCTATGCTTTTCAATGTAAGGTGCATGGTTAAAGAGTGCTCCAACATGCACGCTACAATTGCATTCTTATTTTGCCCTGGGCAAGAATCAAAGTAGGGAATCAGATGCTCAACCACATATGGAATACCCATTATGAAGTTATTGACGCAGGTTGCTATTTCGTTTGCTCCTCTTTTTCCGTTAATTCCATCCCACAGGATGCTGATCTTGCTTTTAATTGTCCAACGCACGATAATTACCCGTTCTCTGCAGAACACGTTGTTGAAATATTGTTGCTCTTCGGTTGCTGGATTCCTCCAGGTTGTCATAATCCAAGGCGATATAGAATAACCATCATCTCCTAATAACAAACATTCTTCTGTACAGTTTTTGAGAATGTTGTATGTATTAGAATTTTTAAAAATTCTGTTTTCATTTACAGAGAATGGCCACTGGCAATCTACACTTGTGAATTTTTTCTTCGGGTTACAAGATAGCTAAACGTTTATGCTGGGGTATCCTTTTCGATTTATATATTCATCACCAAATTCTTGAAATTTTGGAATCCTGACGTGTGTACAGTCTATCACATCTATAACATTTGGAAAACGGTATTTTTCTTACCACTACCGTTCAACTTCAACAACATCTTCAGTACTTCTAGAAATTTTAATAAAAATATATGCCTTTTCCAAAACAGCATCCATTACAAATTTAGAAACTTAAGACACAGTCGTTTGATGAACACCGATTTCTTCAGCTACATCTATAACATTTGGAAAACGGTATTTTTCTTACCACTACCGTTCAACTTCAACAACATCTTCAGTACTTCTAGAAATTTTAATAAAAATATATGCCTTTTCCAAAACAGCATCCATTACAAATTTAGAAACTTAAGACACAGTCGTTTGATGAACACCGATTTCTTCAGCTACAGAATTTGGTAGCCCGGATCTGACAATTGCCTTAAAACTATTTCCATTTTATCCAAACTTGATAGTGCAGCTCCGCGCTTTTCACCAGTATCTTTTAAAAAATACGTAGCTAACCACTCAACATTCATCCGGTCAAAACGATATAACTTTCTTAAATCCACATCTCTACAATGTTTACGTACACTGTATATTTTTTCTTTACGCACATTCATATATTCAGCCATATTTAGTACAAAATACACGAAGCTGTATGCAAAGAGAACCAAAGTCGACTATTATCAAGCAAATGATGCTGCGGTTACCCTACCTTAAAATTTGGAAGCAATTGCTATACTAGAAAAAGCAATTACTTAATTTATTCATCAGATTGTAACGCGAAAAATTCGCCGAGTTGTCTGAGGTTTAACGATTGGCAAGCTTGTTGACGGAGAGAATTCAAAGCGCTGAATGCGCGAAGTGATCAGTCCTCCATTTGCCGTCAACGTGTAAACACACATTTCTACTGTAAAAATTTTTGCATGTGATCTGGGAGCCATAACGTATTTTACGATAAAACCTGATAATTCCTACGCTTGGGAAGAAAATACGGCTTAAGTCAACAGCTGGCAGCTCTGACCCGGTAATCTACTGGTCTAGATGACCAAAAATACCAGTAGAATTGGTGGAATTGGGTAAATTTCCGTAGATGGCGTTAGTTAGTAGGATCCAATATTAAGGTAAATGGTTGAAAATACTTTCTCGGAATTAACAGTTCTATAGGTATATTAACGTAGGAATTTTAGCTTTGAATCGTAGTTTATTGGAGTATGTAATCTGGATTTCATGAGATAGTTTCGATACATTTCACAAATTCTTATTAGTTCATTTTCGTTATTGCTTTATATTTTTTTGAAATAAGAACATATCACGGGGGCTGTATAATATTCAGGGGATGTGTCCAACGACATAGTTTTTATATGATGGGTTTTTTGATATCGTAATTTTTTTGCTAAGCGGAAAAAAACCAGTCATATAGTTTTTATTCTTAGTGTAAATGGCTTTTATACAGTTAAAAGTCAGGATGTATGATTATTTGCAAATTTCGGGTGATGTTAATATACTCAGTATAGTAGGATATTACGGGGGGACGTCGAAAATTTGACCAGGGTGAAATGTAAACCCCATATAGAGGCTTATTCGTTTCTCTATTTTAGGGGTTTTTTTATGTGGATAATTAATTCGCTGATTGAAGCTTGATTAGGCAGTGAGACCAGTTCCGGGAGACCTGGAATATTCTGGAGCGACTTCAGTTGCTGTTCTGGGTCCGGAAGCAGGATAAGTGGACAGTTTTCCTTTTCTTTACTCTTCTTACATTTGTGCATTCACCTTTATTCGTCACATTTCATAATTTTCTTTATGTAAAGTGTTTTTATTTCTCTCTTTTGCGGCAGTAGTATAAGTTTATTTTCACTTTGTACTTAAAATTGTAATAATTTGCTTATAGTTTAAAATATTGGGCTGTTGGCTCTGTACGCTAGGATACTATGGTAAGTACCTGGTTACTGCGTTATTTAGTTAAGTTTTCGAACTCTGACGATTTTATGTATATAATTTTGCGCCGTACATAATTTCGATTTATATTTTCTTTTAGCAACGCTAAGCTCGTTTGCTATTTAAATTTTATGCTTATGCATTTATTATTAAACGGTTTTATTCAGCTCACCCCGTTTGTTTTATTTATTATTTATTCTTGGGTCAAATTTAGTAATTCAAATTTCACCCTCTTCCTGTCAACCGATTAATCTGAAATTTTGTATACGCTTTGGATTTTGGTGACAATACAATTATGTTTATTCATTATCATTATAAATTCAAGATGGCCGCCGCTACAAAATGGCGGATAATTTATGTTTTATTAATCCCATCAATATGGGTATCAAATGAAAGGGCTCAACAAGCAGAATACAATATACTATAAAAAATTTAAATCCAAGATGGCGGCCGCTACAAAATGGCGGGTAACGTAGGTTTTATCAATCCCATCAATACTGTGGATCACGCAGTCGTATACTTAGGTGCGAAACTGTTTGAAGAAGGTCAAGCCTACGTGGCTCTTAGTAGAGTAAGATCTTTGCAGGGACTACGTATAGAGGAGTTGGACTGCAATAAACTAACGGGCAAGAAACCTTGCAATAATGAAGCACTAAATGAATTAAACAGAATGCGAAATAAAAACTAAAAACCAAAAAATAAAAATAGGAAAAAACTTTTTAAGTTAAACGGTTTTATGTTAAACATACATTGCAATGTTTAAGATAAATGTACTAAAAACCAAAAAATAATAAAATAGATACAGTCGTGGGAATTATAAACACATGCATAGACTAGACTAAAATAAAACCGTGGGGCACGTCAATTGTCTACAAATTATCGACTTAATGTGCGATAGAAGAATCGTTTAATTCGTCGTTAGGCAGTTGGCCCGCAGACGGTGAGGAAATTACTTACTATTTTCTTGCTCATGGAAATTCCAATAGTTATACACTCCATGTAAATAAAAGAGATGCTTCAACTAGTTTATCGTTGGACATTCACACTGCTGGCTGGCGAGGAATCGTTTCACTGCTCGTAGTTTGTCTTTCATCGACAAAACATATGATAAAAGTACTACTCGCTCACCACTATGAAACCCTAAAACTCGCTTATAATCGAGCTTGCTAGCTTGTTTCCACATTCTAGCCCTACTTATCACACGTCCATCGTTGTCGGTTGAACAACTGCCTAATTATAGTGTAACATTACAAAACAGAAGTTGTAATCAACGATTGTAGACAATTGACGTGCCCCACGGTTTTATTTTAGTCTAGTCTATGCATGTGTTTATAATTCTCACGACTGTATCTATTTTAATATCTTTTGGTTTTTAGTACATTTATCTTAAACATTGCAATGTATGTTTAACATAAAACCGTTTAACTTAAAAAGTTTTTTACCTATTGTTATTGTTTATATTTATATTCATATTTGTATGAATTGCGGAAGTGTGAACCCGTGTAACTGTACATTGTTAATTTTTGGTATATATTTTCATGGTATTTTGAGAAATTGTACATGAACCTTTTGGTCGTTTCTCTAAAATGGTAGAATTGAGACATGTGTGTAGTTTGGGGCCCTCAGCTCTTCTGCACCCTGAGTTTGATGCCTTCAGCTCTGCTCAGAGTTTATAGAACCTGCTTGTCAGTTATTTATTTAAGCTGCGACTTCGTTATAACTGATAATTTAGTTGCGATTTAGGATTTATGTAGATTCCGGCCTTCAGCCTAACTACATTCTCAGTCTACAGCCTTCAGCTGAATTCAGACAATATTTGGGACATTGATGTTGTAAAATTGTAATAAATATTTTGAAAAGACCTTTGGTCCAAAATGATTAATTAAAACTTCGATCAGGGGATACTTGCTGTTTTTTATTTTCTTATGATAATTTACCTATCAGTTTAACCTTTGGAGTGTGTAGTGAGTGTTGTTAACCCTCTAAGGAGTTGGGGGCTAAGTTAAGAAGTCTTGGGTGCTTGCCAAAACTTCTCTGGTGGCCTTTTTGAAAACATAATAATACTTTTTTTTGAAGAATCCACCCCTTCTTCGACTCGAAGCTAGTCGACTGGCGAGCACGGGTTGTACCACGTGAGACAACCCGAATATCTATAACGAGCACTGAGAGGGTTGGTGGGTTTTTTTGTTATAAGATCTCAAGCTAAATATAGCAATTGCTTCTGTTTTTTAAGAAAAAGCTTCAGCTGACCGCAATTGTTGCATTCCTTAGCAGTTGCTTAAAGCAAAAGCATTTTCTTCAGTTTTTATTCCTTGGATTCCAAGCAATTACTTCAATTTAATAAGAGAAGGCAATTGCTTCACTTTTATTCATTAGGCCAATTTAAATCGAAAACTTTGACGCGAGAGGAAGTGAGCCGAAGATCTTGAAGTGCATATAAAAATCATTAATCATAATAATACTGTGTATTTTTAGGTAATAGCTTTACTTGGAATAGCGCGTGGGTGTAGTAGAGAGGAATTTAACTCAACGACTCTTAAAGGTATTGGTACGCAGCTGGTAATCACAATACCAAACACAAAAACGGACCAAAGAAGAGTTTTTGCAGTAATAAATGAAACAAAAAAATCTCTCACAATTGAATACAGCTCATTTCATTACTAATTGGAAATAATTATTTAACAGTTAGTATCCTGCTTTCAAATTATGAAGATATAACCCAAAACACCTAAATAAAATGTAGCTGCTTACTGAGTTACCTGGTGTTCTGTTTAAAAATTTAAAAACGATTTGTGCTCAGATCTTTAAACCTATTTTACGTATTCATTTTATATTTGGCATAAAGTATAGACACTGTACACCCTCCTAAATTATGTTAAGCAAACGTTTCTGGTTACTACCAGAGGCGTACGACAGGGGCAAGTAACTGGTTAATCCTTCCCAAATTCTACGCCACTGGCGGAATAGAAATGTTAGCTCATGTTTTCGATTGTCCTATACTTTTTACATAAATACTGTACTCTTTCCTCTTAACGATAAAGTCAACATTTCTCTAGATATTTTGAGTTATACATCTAGCTGCACAATTTTTTTAATTTTGATGTGTAATAACTATGTCGATGTTTTGGGTCAGTGGATTGCATTTGATACGCAAATGAATTTTTATTCCTTATTATAACTAACGGTTAAACTATCATTTTATTTGTTCTCAATAATTTTTAAATTTTAGTTTTAAAAGTAATTAGTATAATATTTGAATTGTTGCTCTGTATTGAATGGAATAATTTTAAAATATCTAGTGTTCCCACTTCAAACCTTATGTACAGTTGCGGCCAAAAAAATGGGACAGCTGTTGTTGTCTAGCGTGACTGTGACTTTTCCTTTTCCGGGAAAAATTGGTATAGTTTTGTCGTATATTTAAATGATAATAAAACTAAAGTGTAAATAATATTGTTTTTTATTATTACTTATCAAAGGCTATTAAATAATTCTTAATTTTCAATAAAAAACATCAATTAATATTTAGTAATCCCGCAATTATGCTCCTATCACTTCTCCTAATCTACTGGTCATCGATCTATATAATGTAGGTATATATGTATCTTTATTCTTAATCAAAAAAATTACAATAAAAAAAATACAGGTTATAAAGACAACAAGAACGAATGATAAGAATAGTATACTCGATGAGTGAGTGAACAATTGTTTCGAGTGTAAATATTAGAATATTAAAATTTATATTATAAAAATCAAATACATAGCACATCAGCAAACAAAAAAGAAAAATTAACTAATATGTAACATCCTATGTGTAACCTCTAACTTTGGACAGTTTACAATATATATATTTACGAGAGAAAAGAATTTAGGTTTATTTGTTGAGTTTGTCTATACTACATTCATATTTCTATACAATTATGTACCTCATGTCTGGATTTCTCTAAAATATACAATTTTAATTTATTTTTGAATGAAAGTTCGCTGTTTAATACTTTTTATGATTCCGGTAACGTGTTGTATAATTTTGGAGCCAGGTAAGTATAAGATTGTTGGGTGATTGTTTTTGTCATATGGGGTACAGGTTGGTGTGTTTTCTAGCGGGTATCATAGGAATGTATAGTTGTTGGGAATGAATCCTTTGTCTTGCGAAATTTAGTAATTGTACAATGATAGAACAATCGCCTTATATCCATCACTTTTGCGTCTATATACAGCTGATCAGATGAATAATGGTATGGTTTATTCAAAATCACCTTTAAAAAACGTTTATGTGTTATCTCCAATAAGCGTATGTGGGTTTTTGATGCAGCTCCCCATCCCAATACTCCGAAATGAAAATGACTTTGGACGAGAGCATAGTATAAAAGTTTTAAGGAATGTGCAGGAAGTAGTTTTTTTTAAATACTTTATTTTATATAAAATCACTTGTAACCTTTTTACAGTTATATGTTCATTCCACCTAAGATGTGAGTCGATTGTAATACCTAAATATCCTTAACATTATTCACAGCTTGGATGCGGTAGTTACTATCATCTGCATTAATAGTTATATGGTTAAAAGTGGGTAGGCCAGATTTATTGCAGCTAAATAGGATATAGTTTGTTTTATCTAACTGTATTGTGAGTAGTTTATGAGATAGCCATTTTCTAATATGCTTAAAATAATTTTCTGCTTATTCCTTAAGCTCATCCCAGGCGTTAGCGGTATAAAAAAATAGCTGTATCATCAGAGAAATCAATAACGTGACCGGCGCCACCTAAAGAGAAAATATCATTCAGATAAATGTTAAATAAAAGTGGTCCTAGGACTGTCCCTTGCGGTACCCCAAACTGAACTTCCCTGTACTCGCTATAGACCTCATTTATCTTAACGCTATGTTGCCTGTGAAGTAGATACTCTTCAAATAATTTCAAGCAGTTATCCCTAATACCTATGTCCTCTAGTGTGTTGAGGAGGGAGTCGTGGTGGACGCTATCGAAAGCCTTGGACAGATCTATGAAAATACATAAGCAAGCTTTGTTTTCATTAAGAGATTTGGTAATTTTTTATGTTAAAGCTGAAATCGCATCTTCAGTTGACGTTCCTTCTCTAAACTCATACTGTTGTTTAGAAAGTATTTGATATTTATCTAGGTACGAAATTAATCGTTTTTTGAGAGCATTTTCAAATATGTTTGAGATATGCGGTAATAAAGAAATTGGACGGTAATTTGTAATCGTACTTTTGTTACCTTTTTCATACATTGAGATTATTACTGATTTTTTAAAAGTTGAGGGCCATATGCCCTGTTTGAAGCACTCATTAATTAAAAAATTTAATGGTTCAACTATGTACTCCGCGACTGATTTGATTGTTTCTAGGATTCTTTTGGACCTTATTTTTCTCAATTTTGCTTCTCCAAATAAATTCCGAATTTCGTTATTTATCCTTCTTAGCCTTAATTATTCCTGTTTTTTGTCCTCTAATATTCTCCTGAGCATTTTCCTTTCCTACATATCTCATTTTTGTCCTCTGTTTTGTTAAGAATCTACGTTTCGCCACCGTATTATTATTATTTTCTACAGATATAACTTTGTATTTCTGGAGATTTTCTTTGAACTTTATTATCTTGTTCAATATTCCTACCTATTTACTTCCTTTCGTTATTCTAGATTCTAAATTTCCCCACACCAGGATATAAATAGCTTTCGACTAGTTCTAAACTCAATATTTTTTGTACTTTCAGTTCTATTGAAAAATTCCTTATTATTCCTTTCCTATGTGGTGTTATCATTTTCATCATTAATCTCAGTTGATCGCAGCTCGCAGATTCACTGTTTCTGCTGTTTCTATGAAAGCTCTGCATATTCTTTTTAGGTAATCTTCCGTAAATGACCGCAGTAGTACATCGTCCGAGTATGCCAGTAATTTTGTTGCCCTAGTATCATACTGATTTGGCGTACTTTCCATTCTAATTGTTTTAGTCCTGTGTTGGTCTCGAAGCTTTCTGAAATTTTTTTATTTGCCCTGATCTGCGTTATTGTATATTCGAGTGTCATTTTGGTGAGATTTAACAGTTTTTAGGGATATTTAGATCATTTATTATATCATTCTAATAATTTATGTTGACCGTGTCGTACGCTCTTTGGAAATCTATAAAAATGGCATTGATTGGCAGATCATATTCGTACCCCATACTAGTCAGCTGTTTCAGAGTGAAATAATATCCATCACTGATCTTCCAGATCTGAGTTGGCATTAATAATCTCCGAAGCCGGAAAGGATAATGACAAAAAAGATCAAAGCTACGCTTCGGTACACTTCTGCACAACAGTATTTTGAAAATAATGTTGCACTCAATGGTCAGGGTATAGATGAACATGATTAATTTAAAACCCGATACCTTAAAAAAAATTACCTTCGCTCGGTATTGGTATATATTTTCTAGCTCGTTTCATAATTGATTTGTTTTTCCTTTGTTAATTTTTATGTTTGTTCGTTTGAAAAGATCATCAGTGATCTATGATTCTTCATATTCTACTATTTATATGCTGTTGTCTCAATATACAGGGTGTCTCAAGAAGGCCAAAACCTGGGAATGGATAGTTGGTACGAAAATAATGTCAGAACCTTATATAACTTTTTTCCCTACGGACCTCCTTTGGTGAGTTATAGGGCTTCAAATTTAGATGTTTAATTATGTTTCGGACGTTTGTAAAACTATGGTGGGTTCTCATGCATATCAATTCATTTGTTTTGGTAATATCTGTAAGAATACTAGTGTTACAGAAAGTCGGGATTGGACTTGGCTTACTGGTTAAAAGGTCACAATTTTTTTACAGTGATGAAGTAACAAACTTTCAAATACTATCAGCTCATTCCCTGAATATTTTTCTATAAAAAGGAGCTGTTTGTTCAGCTTCCACCATTACTTAGGAAATGTGCTTTTACGCAGTAGGCCGCTATCAATCATTTGTCATATCCATTAACCATCCTTTCGGAACTGCAATTTTATCAAGTAGGCAGCTGTCAATTTATTTGTCATATGCCGCAACCATTCTGTAGGAAGTGTTCAACTGAACAAATCAGCTCATATCATTTTCATAATAACGTGTATTAAAAGTAAGTATTATCAAGTGTGATGTAGTAAAAAAACACCTATAAAAATTTTTAAAGTAAATATTTTTAAGCATACTAATAATGTTTCGTTGTACTTGAAAGAACATTCCTGCATTCCTGCTTCACAATGGAAATAAATTCGATTCAATAACCCATTCCTCATTTGTACATGTGTTGGATAAACCAACTTTCCAGGTAACCCCATAAGAATGAATCCATTGAATTCAATTCCGGAATACACGGATGCCATGCAATGCAATTTGCTCTTCCAATCCATTTTTGGGGGTATGCAATTTTTAAGTGAGCGCGTACCACATTAGTAAAATGAGGTGAACCGTCATCATACACATATTATTTATGCCCATTTAAAGTACCATCAATTATAAATGAATCAAGGAAGTGGTTTCCAATTATCCCAGCCCAAACATTCACAATAAACCTTTGTTGATGCCATGTCTGAATTATGCCTTGAGTATTTTCATCAGCTCACAAATGGAAATTGATTACACCATATCTCGTAAATCCAGCTTCATCAATAAACAGTACTGATTTACTGATTTGTTTTTATAAAAACCAGCGCTCATATGGAAGACGTGCTGGACAATCTTGTGGCCCCAAACCCTGAACTTTTTGAAGATGGTACGGATGTAAGCTATTCTTGTAATATTCTATTTACAGTGGTTTTTGAAACGTTATGTTCCGGCGGAAGTTGATGTGGGGCTGTTATCTACGTCATCTAGGATAGCTTCTAAAACGGACATTACTTAAGGACACACACTACCTGATTTTCGTTTAAGTGTACCTAATAGTAAAATTGGTTACCTTTAAAAATGTATACTTGTAATTTTTCAATACAACATATATTTTTCTTTTAAATTTCTGTCAACACATAAAAAACTTTTTCTGTTTGGTAAAATTCTATTAGGAAAATTTTCAGAATTAAGTCTTCTTGCTTCGCGAGAATTGTCAGATGGCTTCACATGCATTAAATGCGTATCTGCATATTCATTGAACGTGTATTCTGCCATTTCAAGTACTTATAACAGAAATAAATAGAATATTCTTATCTATCTCCGAGTATGACAAATAAATTAACAGCTGCCTACTTGATAAAATTACAGTTCCGAAAGGATGCTTAATGCATATGACAAATAATTGACAGAGGCCTACTGCGTAAAAGCACATTTCATGAGCTGCGATGGAAGATAAATGCAAGCTCTGAGGTCACTCACAAAATTGCATATTTCTCGGTGTTCGAATAATATTCGAACTGAATTCATCTATTGGAATAATTTCTGCGCGCAACACGAGGCATTGACGTCATCAGCGTTATGATCACTCAATTAGTTACAACTCTAAAAATCGGCCCACATTTTGACATGAGCGCGAAGTTCGTTCCCCCTCTGACGCGGCTCTAAGTTGTCGAATTATCCAAAAAGGCACGCCAGTGACAATGGTTCATAATAGCCCCCCGGCATATTAAAAGTATTAAGATTAATTATACAAAAATATGAATGCACCTTCCACTAAGTGATCAGCTAAGTGACCGGCTAACAAATACAATATTTATGTAAGTTGTGGAATACAGGTAATGTGTTTTATTTATACTACATATAAACGGCATGGCGTTATGGTTCGCCATATAATGATGCGATATTAATTCGCCTATGGTCCTTCGAGCGGGATCCAAAAATAAATTTAGCGAAATTAATTGTTTATCAGGAGGTAATTTGTTTCTTGATAAAGATTTTAGTATGTGGGAAAAATGATGAGCTTGTATTTGTTTTATTAGAAAGGACTGTGCATTATCTAATTCTTCTCTGGAAATAAGTGATTTTTCAACATGGGACTTTTTTATTTTGCTTACAAATTTGAAAATGTAAGCGACAATTCGTATTAATTTATTGAAAGGAGAAACTCGACTTATTAAGTCAATAAAAATGTTTTGGGGAGCATTAATGGTAATGAGGGAATTTTTGTTTTCTTCAGGTGGATTTACCACTGTACAAAATGAATTATGATGAGCAGTGTCGTCTGAATTTTTCCACAAGAATGGGGGTCCTGAGAATCAAAATTCACTGGGAAGCTCTAAAGACTGACCTCTGAACAGAAGGTCAGCGGGATTAAGCTTAGATCGAATATGTCACCAAGTGACTTGTTGGGTTAATTCTTGAATTTGAGTTACACGATTGCAGAGGAAAACAGTCCAGCGTGACGGAATAGCACGAATCCAACTCAACGCTATTTGAGAGTCTGACCATGGTACACTGAGAGCTATATGGAATGGTTTCTCTAAAATTTGAACTACTCGGAAATATAATTTTGATAGCAAAAGCATAGCACATAACTCTAGTTTTGGAATAGTCAGCGGCTTACTTAAAGGGGCTACTCAAGATTTAGAAATTACCAACTGCGATGAAGCCGAACAGTCCGAATATATTGCTCTTAAATAGATGCAACCGCCATATGCGATTGAGCTTGCGTCGCAAAATCCATGCAATTCTATAGAGTTAATAGTTTTGTGGGCAAAGATGTATCGTGGAATTTTCAATGAATGGAAAACTTATAAACTTTCGCAGAAAGTGTTCCATTTTTGGATAATTCGAGGATCATTTATGGGTTCCTCCCATGTTATTTTTGCATGCCAAAGATGCTGCATTAATAATTTCCCTTTGACTACCACAGGGTTTACAATTCCTAAGGGGTCGAAACATTGCGGTATGGTGGATAAAATAATTCTTTTAGTAATGAATTTATTTAATTCAAAAGAGGGGGAGGAAATTTGTAACATGTCTGAGAGGGGGTTCCATGAAATAACTTTGCCTGGGTTTTCTTCTAGATTCAGGTCTTTTTGTAAGGAAGATTGGGGGAAATATTTTGTGGATAGTTCAGGTGAATTGGAACAGAATTTATGCAACTCAAATCCTGATTCTTATAAAATAATTTTTAAATTATGATAAAATCTTTCAAGCTCGAAAGACTATTTGAACCTGTCAATATGTCATCGACATATGTTTGAGATATTAAAGTTTCTTGAAATAGAGGAAATTGGGGGTTTCTTACAGCTATTTCTTTTATTACCCTACAAGCTAGGAAAGGGGTACTTGTCTGCCCGAACGATACAGTATTCATTTGGATACAAGCAAATGGTTCATCAGGACCATCTCTCCACAAAGCATTTTGTAAAAACCGTTGATTAGGATTCGATTCAATTTGTCTATACATTTTGGAGATAACGCATATTTAAAATTTCTAAATCGTATGAGAATGTCTAACAGTTTAGGTTGGACTCTCGGTCCTTTCAAAGAAATATCGTTCAGTGATACATTAGAAGTTGATTTGGAAGAGTAATCGAACACAACTCTAACTTTTGTGCTAGCACTGCTCTCTCTGAACACACACAGGTGGGGTACAAAATATTTGTGATCTAATTGAGGAGTTTGTAATGATAAAGGAACTATCTCTCCATGACCTAATTCAATATATTCATTTAATAACTTTTTGTATTCGTTTTTTAGTTCCGGGTTTCTGTTAAATCTTTTTTCTAGAGAAAGAAATCTATGTTTGGCAGGAACAAAGGAATCTCCTAATTCTTTGTGCGCATTTTCGCTTTTTAAAGGTATGTCTACTTGAAAATGTCCATTTGACAACTTTTTTAATGATGATACAAATATTTCCTAAGCTCTTATATCGTCTTCAGACATTATATCTACTGGGGGTAACTCTTCTTGAGTCCAAAACTTTTCTAATAGATTTTCCACATATTTTTCCTGGGGGGGCACAGCCTGGGAGACACAAAAGGAATATGAGACGCTATGCAGGAGAGAGTTATTAACAACACACTGAGGTAGAACTACACCAGAAATAACTTATCCCAGATGAGTACTGATGAGCCTGGGGAAATTCTTGCCTAATTTAAAAATTCCTGGTTTTAGAAGTGAAAAGTAAATATCGCTTCCTAATAACACATCGATGAGAGCGGGTGTCCCGAATTTTAAATCTGCCAAGTTACATTTCATATGAGGAGGAATTTGTAATTTTGTTTCATCAATAAAAACTTGCGGTAAAAGTTGTGTAGGTGTATCTACAATTGCACATGTTGTTTCAAACTTCAGGGTTGTGGAAAGTGTTGAAAAGAAAGTAATGTCAGTCATCATATTTATAGCTTGAGCACTGTTACAAATACCAGAAACCCATTGTGGTTGTCGGTATGTATTACATTTTAATGTTTGTGCAAGGCTTGTTCAGATGAACGAATTCTGACTTCCGGGGTCTAGCAGTGCTCTTGCGATAATGGGGGTACCGGAGGGGGGTGATAGTAAAATAATAGCAGTAGCAAGAAGTACATGGCTACCTTTTATATTTACCATAGCTACATTTGGGAGAGACGTTTCTTCGTAATTAGATGACGGAGGCCTTGCTGAATCATACTGGGAATTTGTTGAATGTGCAAACGAACCACCGTTACGAGATCTCGGAGGAGAATATGTTGAAGCATTGTTATCAACTTTTTTGTTTTTATCTGAGGGCCTATATAAAAAAAAGATAGCAACGTTTTGTTTAGGGGACTCAGTTGACAAATGTAACAGAACATGATGTCTCTTGTGACAAATTGAACAATCATTTGAAGAAAGACAATTAGAAACCATATGGTTAGTGCCTAAGCAAGCAGAACAAATGCGATTATCGCGCGTTAAATTTCTGCAATTATTTACTGATAGTTTACTAAATGTCGCACATGAGTATATTTAGTGTCCTGGTTTTTTACAATAAGCACAAGTTTGAGACATGGTGGGAGAGGAGTTTGCGAGGGGAACAAATTGTGTTTTGGAGAAGGAATCATTTTGTTTATTAGAAGAATTCGTCAGATGATTATCATTTTGATTAGATAATAAAGTTACTCGATTATTCTGTTGCATATGTGAGGTATGAGAGCGTGAATTAGACACATATTCCGGTTTATTTTCTTGAGACGCTAACTTTTCCAATACATTGCATTTGTTCTCTAAGAAGGTAAAAAATTGTGTAGTAGAAATTAAATTTTTATCCGGTATGCTTTCTTCTAACGCTCTTCTTGTGTTGTAATCTAATTTGCTTTTTAACATGTGTACTATCAAGGCGTCAAAAAGACTTTCTTTTGATATATCTAAATTTAACATGGAATTGACTATGCTTCTCCCTTCTGAAGTTAGATTAGATAAGTGACCAGCTGTACATTTTGTTATTATATTTAAAGCTGACAATTTGTTAAAGTGTGCTGTGACAATTTGACGCTTGTTCGTATATTTAGAATCAAGAACAGTTATAGCCGTTGCATAGTTTTTATCATTTACCGGCAGTTGCGATATTATAGATAGTGCTTCTCCGCGTAAATATGATTTTAAGTAATAAAATAGTTCTGAATCTGTTGAAATATTATTATTGCTTATAATCAATGCATCAAATAAATCTGTAAAAGCACTATATTTTGTGCTATCTCCATAAAAAATTGAAATATCTATAGTAGGCAACTTGATGTTAGTCATTGAACTTTTATTTGTTACCGCAGACAGAGTGTCAACCGGTTTTAAATTTAATATATCGTATAGATTTTGTAACTTACTTTTTAAAACAAAATATTTTTCATCGACAGCTTCTCTGTCCAACATTTGATTACTAATTTGATCGTCGTCTATAACTACTAATTCAATTTTGTCCTGTATATCACAATATTTACCGAAATTAGTTTTTAAACACTCTATTTTAAACTTAAAAGCATATTTATCGGTATTTTGTACATTCTTATCAAGCCAAGTTGAAATACGAGTTATTGAAGACTTAACGCTTCCGCGTTGCCGTACAAGCAAATCCATTCTTATTTTTTCAAATGTCACTATCTCTTTACAAATACTTATCATCAAGAAATCAAAGTGCTATCTATTTACAAATACATTTCATGACTACAATAAATCCTAAGAGAGTTCTTTACAATTCGAAATAATCATTTAAATTGAACATTTTTTGTCTATACGTTGACTACATTGATCATAGTACAAAAAAGAGTAACTAGCAATAATTTTCATTTGCTTATCTTCAATTTACAGTTCAGCATACACAAAAGAGGATATAAGTATCAAAAATGTCTTAGTTACCTTCCTATTCATTATTTTATTAAAATTCAAGTCAATAACTAATGTTCGTAAGCATACCTTATGATTTCAATCCTTGGCATCGATAGTTCAAGAAAATCTTCCTAGGGCCGCCAGGACAGGAACAACCATTTTATTTCTAATTTGCTTGTTTTGTTCTATGCCATGAATTTCAGACAACGAGATACTGCTACAGTCTTTATTATATTTCAATTAAATTAAATTTGAATACTCTTGAAAGTAAATGTTTTATATATTCCCGCCAAAAATTGTTCACAAAATGCATGAAAATTCACAAATATTGGCTTCATTTCCGAGCTCTATAAGGACCACTAATTTTATCGATTTCGACAAAGCGCAACTTTTTTGTAGACAAATATTTGGGGAATGAACTAACAGTATTTTATAGTTTGTCATATAATCACTGTGAAATTCCTGACCTTTTAACCAGTGAGCCAAGTCCAATCCTTACTTTCTGCGAAACTAGTGTTCTTACCGATGCATTTATATGATTGATAATGCACCAAATTTTCATAAATTTCCGAAACATGGTTTTAGAGTTATCAAAAAAAATGTATTTTTAACTTCTAACTTTGAAGCCCTATAACTTAACAAAGTTATATAAAGTGCTGAAATTATTTTTATACCATCTACTGCTTCCTTAATAGGCTCGCGCCTGTTCCATCTTCGGGTGCCTCCTCACTATATATACAGGTTATCACTTCATCTCTTCCTTGGCCTTCCAATACTCCTTCGGCCGATTGGGGATCTGTCTGGTGCAATCTTTACCAGTCTTATTTCTTCTATTCTACTTATATGGCTATACCATTCTTTTTTCCTTTTCAGTGTCCATTCATTTATGTTCTCTATATTACAGTTTTGCCTATCCCATAGTGTTTTTCCTGTGATATCACGGACTATTTTCATTTCACATGTTTCCATCAGTCTTTTTGTCCTTGTTTTATCAGGCCTTGTTTCCGCAGTGTAGGTCATAATTGGCCTCACTACTATCTTATAAATCCTGGCCTTTGTTTCTATCCGTAAATGTTTGTTTCACCAGATATTGTGTTTAAGACATCCTGCTATTCTGTTGGCTTTGTTTATTTGTTTGGCAACTTCCGCTTCTGTATCTCCATAACTGTGCATTAGTATTCCCAGGTATTTGATACTTTTTTCTTGCTGGATTATATTTCTGTCTACTTCCAGCTTGCACCTTATTGGATATTTAGATATCACCATACTATTTGTTTAATTCGGTGATATTATCATGCTAAACTTACTTGCTGTTATATTAAATTGATGTAGAGGTCTATGAAGATCTTCTTCACTCTCCGCAGTCAGTACGGCATCATCTGCATAGCATACTATAGAGATAGTTTCTTCGCCCATTATGTATCCTCTATTCAGATTTTTGACTTTATTGATAATTTCATCCATGATGAGGTTAAACAGCAGAGGGCTCAATGAGTCTCCTTGACGTACTCATGTTTCCACTGGTATCGGCTGTTAGTTTGTTATTAATTCTGGCCTGTATGTTTTCGATAGTCTTGTTGGTATCTGATGGAATGTTTCGTTTATATAACAGGTGAATTACGTCGTTTAGCTGTACCCAATCGAATGCCTTCTGTAGGTCTATAAAACAGCAGAAGGCCGGGACGTTGTATTCCAGTGACTTTTCCATTACTTGCCTGACGACAAAAACTGCATCGTTACAGGATCGTCCGGATCTAAAGCCTTGTTGTTCATCTGCTAGATCTATTTCCTTGGTGATTTTGGTGGTTATGACTTTTGTGGTCAGTTTCAGAGCGGTGCTGAGCAGGTTTATTCCTTTGTAGTTCTCGGGTACAGTTCTGTCACCCTTTTTAAACATCAAGATCGTTGTGCTAGTGCGCCAGCTATTTGGTATTGTATGTCTCGAGATAATTTTCTGTACAAGTATCCTTGGTTGTTCAGCTAGTGTGTTTCCACCGTATTTCAGTATTTCGTTTGGAATTCTGTCCGGTCCTGGAGATTTACGTGTTTTTTAGTTTTTTAAGGCTTTAGTAATTTCCTCCGTTGTGACTATTACGTTTTCGGTTGTTATATCTGGAGTTTCTGGTAGTGTCTGGTCTTCGCTTGTCTTAAACAGTTGGGTGAGATAGGAGGTCCAGGTGTCGACATCTATTTTATTGGTTTCTCTTAATTCGCTTATTACTCTTCTCTGCGTTCTAAAAAAATCTCCTCATTTGCCTTTGCAGTCCGTAGTAGTCGGCTTCCATTCTTGATGAGAAAACCCGCCAGTATTCGTCCTTTGTCTTCTTTACTAATGCTTTAGTTCCGTTTCTTATTCTGCTGTAATTGTTGTAAGCTTCTGGTGTTTGAAGTGATCTGTACTCTAAGTGGGCTCCTCGTTTTTATTTACACTTTGTTTTGATTTCTTGTCGGAACCAGGGCGTTTTGTTAGGCTTCTTGAGGTTTATATATACTATCCGTGTTCCTGACGCTTCACATGCCGCCAAGTTCAGATTATTTTCTAATCTTTTCCATGCTATCTCTATGTTATCTTACTCCAAGATTTCATCTGCTCCTATTTTGGAAGTTAATATTTTCTGATATAGATATCTGATTGATAGTTGCCACATAGTTTCGACGTTTATTCTTTGTTTTTGTTTGTTTAAAAATATCTTTATTCAATCGGTTATGAATACATTTACAAAGAAGGTGAAATAACAATATATGGCCGATGTTCTGGCATATCTCATCTACTTTGTGTCCCTCTGAAGTTGGTTGTAATTCCCTGCCGATGGCATTACTTACTTGTTATGACTGCGATAATAACCTTGCCCCGAATATACAAATATGACTCCCCAGAATTTTCGACTGTGTCGTCCCTGAAAAACGGCTGAAAAACAGGGTGATTATTCTTTGTGTTTTCTCGACTGTTTGCGATCATCTTGTTTTCCGTCGGACTTCCATTCTTATTTTGCAGATAAGCAGACTATGGTCACTTCCCACGTTCGCAGAATTCAAGGTTCTAACATCTAATATTTGAGTAGGGTGTATTTTCTTATTTGTTGTTATGTAATCTATAGTTGATTTCTGACCCCTCGTATTGTGAAATGTATATTTATGTTGTGTCTTGTGTGGGAAGTAGGTGCTATTGATGCGTAGTTCATTGTATGTGCAGAAATTGATCATTGACTCCCCATTATCATTAAGCACGTCTTCATTATATCTCTATTCAATGCCTGATGTGATGTTCTTCCCTATTCGAGCATTATCATCTCCCATCAATAAAACAATATCGTTTTTTGGGATATTACCTAGGGTTTTTTGCATTTCCTCGTGAAATGCCTCTTTTTCTGCTTTTGGCTTACAGTCTTCGGGACTGTATACACATACTATATGTAGTTATTTATATTAGACGAATAATATTACAATACTTAAGCATTTCATTACAAATTAAAATGTGGTGACTAATTACACTGAAATCAGGTTCTAACGAGGGTAGATTACATGAAATATCTGAATGTCTCAGTCGGCTTAATGTAGATTTAGTTTGTTTGTTATTGACTAGAAATATAGCTCAGCAACTGAATGATGCCATATTGCAAGCTATTCTTAATCCGGAAATTACACTCAAATCCATAGATAGTGTCGATTTTGCCAGACATCTTATAAAAAGAGCTTGCGACTCCATTGAAAAGTATGAGGAGGATGCTTTTATGACAGCAGACTCATAAAAAGTATAGTTATTAAAAGAAGTGTGAAAGTAAGGCTTAATCGAAATTTTTGGGTCTGCTCAATGGTGCTATAGACGTTGTTGACAAAGTAGAATGGGACTCGAACGACAAGAATGAAGCAAGAAGAGTTGTAATAATTTTTAATAAGGGTCTTAGATACGAACTAGCACCTGTAAAATCAAAATTTTAAATTTTCATTAGAGCTTCATTCAGCGTGAACAGTTTCCAATCTGTGTAGCGTATTCTATCACCATAGATAAAAGTCAAGAGCTAAGTTTGAATGATGCTCTCATTTATTTTGGAGCATCTACGGTCTCTAGTGGGCAGGCCTTTGTAGCACTCTCTAGAGTGTCTAATTGGCTTATAAATCTTAACTTTAGTAGTATTAAATCATAACAGTCAACTATTGTCGAATATAGGTAATAGCCTAAGAACCAAGTACGCCCTGATCTATCGCTTATTTTAAACATTAAGCCAACAAATAAAAAAGTAAAAATAGAGATTGGGCTATCAAAGAAGGCACCTCTGATGTACAATAATTACACCCCATAATAAGGAAATAATTATCAAAATAAAAAAAATCATGAGCAATTTATAAAAAGAAATCCCACCAAAAATATTTTCACGTAAAATGTTCCCAAGACGAGACCATACTATGGCACACACTGACAAAAAAATATTGGATCTCATGTAGAGCCAAGCTTCTAACTCTTCACGACAAAACTGTACAAGCGGTAACTTCACAAACTCTACACTTTAGTCAAAATGCGTGGCTTGACCGTTTCGTTACCGTCGTATGTAAGGTGAATGATTTTTCCATTCAACGCTCATTATTTTCTGTTATACAATAGTTCTTGAAGTAACGTAACAGCCAAAACACGCATTTTGACTAAGGTGTAGACTTTGTTAAATTAGGGGTTGTAGAGTTAGGCTGTGCAGAGTTAGAAGCTTGGCTCTATATGAGATCTGATAACTTTTTGATAGTGTGAGTCATAATTTGGTCTCGTCTTGGCAACATTTTGCATGAAAATGTTTCTGGAGGGATATTTAGTTCCGAGAATAACCTCTGATTTACCCTATTTCGCCCATAAACTACTTAATATTCCGTTGAAATCAAATACAATTTAATTTTTTTTTGTTACAGATGATGAAAATTCAGAAGTCCACGGTGTGATAACTAAAGAGGGACTCTTCGAAGGCACAATAATTACTGCTCTAGAAGAACTCCACATCGAACCTCTGAGTAGATATTTATCAATAGAAGCTATGGAGAAACCTCCATTCCATTCAATAATATACAGAACGTCTGACGTGCTGAATTTAACAAAAGGTAAGTGAATTAATTGATAAAATGTGTTTGTTAGGTACCATTACAATTTTGCCTTCATCTTCCGTTTTCATATTTCTACTAGTCTGTTCAACAGTGATTAGAAAAACCTTTGCTTAATAAAAGGTGCTAAAATCTATTGTTTTTTCCAATGTTATACCTCAACGGTTGATCCTACCACTAAAAACGTTCAATACAAACTTGAAGAGAATAAAATTTCGCACATTTTTTCTGTGTCACATGTAGCGAATTCTAGCAGCACAAAGATGTTTATTTTGCTAACAACATTACCGTCATCCCAAAGCAAAATATTCTCTCGCAAACCTGGAAAGAGAGAGTCTCCTGAAAGACTGTATTCTGCGAATAGTTTGGAACATAAAGCTGAAAACATCGTGTCTCTACATACATACATATATACATTTTTTTAAACTAAGAGAAACTAAATGTTGTTCTTGTACAGAAAACACACAAGACTAAATTACCTTATTAGTATCTTCAGAGATCAAGATGATCAAAAAACTTTTTCATTGCTTCGTATGGTGGCAACATGGCAAAAAAAAACCTTGATAGAAGTACGCTACCAATTTTTTGGTAAAAGCAATACTCAAAAACAAATTCAATCTTGCAACTTTACCCCCATCGAAGGATAGTACACGACGTCATGCGTATAGGACGTATCACCAGGTTCAGGAATGGTGTGGAATCCAAAAAAATTCGGAAGACTAGGGTTGGAAACTTGGCACCAACGAGATTACTCCATTAACTATGTCAAAGTCACCATCATCTGATACCTTATTGAATTTCATTTCATGCAAATTGAAGAAAGGATACGGTGGAGCATGTGGCTGTAGAAAAACAGGGTTGATGTGCTTTCTTGTGTGCGGATTTTGTAATGGTGAACTATGCGAGAATGTACCAGAAGTTATCATCCAGAGTGAGGACGAATATGACAAAATATGAAAGGAAGCCAAATTTCTTCTGGGTGCAGATAATAAGTTAAAATATAACATTGAGAACGAAGACTATGACAACTATCAATTTCAATCTACCTGGACCATGAAAAATTAGAAAAAATATTGATATTGAAAATTTCACACCAATAATATTCAACCAATAAACTACAAACATTTTCTAACGTTGCCATGAAACCAGTGCATTTTTACGGAAATTTGTTCTTGCTGTTGTACCATCAGGATGGTATTACAGCGACATTTTTTTAACAGACTTAAAAGTGACAAGACAAAAGTTTATAGACGGTTAACTGTCTAACTAACTACCTGTATTATTAAACGATGAAATAAAACAATTAAATATGTTTAAAACTTAGTTTAAATGAACTAATGTTCAATTTAAACTGCTTGACGCGATTCACTAACACAGTAGCTTTCTCAAAACGAATGAATGTGTAATTTGAAAACGTTTTAATATAGACAGTACATAAATACACAATTCTATTATACTAATGTTAACAAAGGTATTGAATGAAATTACCTGGAAATTCATTTACTACAAACATTCCTACGCTATCTTCTAGGTAAAAATGTTTAATAAAGGAGAGTGATTGATATTTATTTGGTCGTTAAGAAGGTTACCTGAATATTCATTTTTGTTCATCTCAAGAGCCTCTAATAAATTTAAACTAAAGGATTTGCCGACTTCATGTAAAATTTCAAAATTTGTGTCGAAAATGTGTTGGTTTTCTAATAAATGATTAGGATAGTTAGAATCTATTTTTTTGTTGTCATAGCTACGTTTGTGTTCCGAAATTCTAGTTTTAAAATTTCTAAAAGTTATACCGATATAAACTTTATCACAGTTGTCATTACCCCATTACCATCGTTCAGTATGGATCTTCATCTAGCCTCATCTATTCAATACCTGTATTATTTATTATTAAAAGAACAAAACATCCAAACAAAACAAATTTTTGGTATTACTTAATTTTATGTTACAAATTTTAAATATGGGTTGAATTCTTTTTCTATCTGTTTTGTCTTCAATGGCAAATAACCCAATGAACCATTTCTATTTATTAAATATCTGTTTTTCAAGTAATACAAATAATATTATTTGGACACAATTTTGTTCAGTTCTTTTCCACGTGAAAACCTAAATTTCCTTGATTCTTTTAAAAGGTGTTTCTGAACGATCGAAAACAATGTATCCTCCTCTAAACAACTACCGCATTCTTCAATGAGACCTTCCAAAAAAAAATTGGTACGGTGTTGCGTTTTAACATCGAATATTTGATTGCACCAAACGCAAATTTTGTAATTTGTAAAACAATTTATTTCAGAAAATTGAATAAAATATTTCGATGAACAGCCAACAGCAAGTCTGGAGATTTTGCGATCGACTTTTGACATTTATACACACAGCTTTGATGAATTTGTAGCATTATAAAAATACAATAACATTATTTATTGTATGCATGTATTCTGTTGATTTTGTCCACTACTAGTATGCAAATGAATATACATAAGTCTAGTATAGCTGGTTGTCTAAATGGGTTAACTTTGCTCCATGATATATTTTTGAAATAATGGGATTTCGATAATAAAAATTAGTCTTGGAGAATATTTTTATTAATCTGTTATGTTGAAATTATACAAATCAAAGAATATTTCAACATTTTATGTTGGGAAATTTGGTTGGGTCTTATTGGTAGCACTTGATGTCAAATTAGCTGTCGATATTTTTCATTTCCGACCGTTTTCAAGCCCACTTGTATGGGAAATGTTGAAGGAGCTGTAGCTGCACGTTTTTGACAAGTCAAAGGCTTGGTAGCAATTATTGAGTCGTAGAATAGTTGCCCTTTGTTTCCCTTTAGTATAATTATATCAATTATAGTGTGAAAACTCTTGCTGGCGGAAAGGTAAGAAAGGACCCGGATGGCTTTGTACTGATGATTAGTTCTACCTGGTATTTTTTATGAAACTTTATGTTTTCGAATGTCAAGTCTGCATCATTGGAATTTGTATCGAGATCGATCAATGATCGATAAAATCATATGTTCTCCATGGATATGGTAGCGAAGGCGTTCATTTTCTCGGATGGACGTGAATCTAAAGAAAACAAATTTTCTGAAGGCGTCTTTATAATGTGATGTGTAGAAGGACAATAATTATTGTTCCTTTCAATATTTGATCGTTTTTGATCTTATTCTATTATGGGATGGATTTTTATCATGGTTGGTTATGAAGTACGAGATATATTAATTGCTGTTAGCAAGATGGCTGATTTTTAGTTTCCAGGAGTTGGAAGTGATCTGTCATTTAAAATGGTTGACATCCAATTATTTTGACAATAATCGCAAGTAATACTTAGGCGCTTTTATTTTGTTCTCATCCATATTAATTATTATATTTTTATAAAGATATTATTTCAACTTTTGACTTGAGAAATTCTCAATATTTTCAATGACCTAGTATCATATTTTAATATTTCAACTATTGAAATTATATTTCACTTTGATTATATTCAATTTGAGAAGCTCATGATATAGATAATGAGATTTTATTAATTATTTCATTATTACAGTCTTGTAAAACTGTTATTGGTATACCAACTACAAGTTATTATTATTTTATGTAATGATTATAAATGCAATCCATAGATAAATTTTAAACTTAATCCATTTTCAATTATCAATGTTATACTTTTGAAGACATATACAATACTATTTATATCATCAATACACACTTACCCATCTATTGAAATTATTAAACTCATTTATTGGGTTTGAGTGATTTATTTAATTCACAAACATAAAGCAAAGTATCTAGTAAATGTTTGCTCTATCGATGCATTCATATTTCATATCTTCATACTTTCGTCCTGTATTTTGATTCAAGATACTTCCCCAATTTCATCAAATAAATCGCAGGTGATATTCGATTTTTCCACTATACCCTAAAAAATGTATACAAATTCTTTGCATTCAAAAGGATTATGTTCTTATTCTTCTTAAATTGAAAATAACAAAAGCATCATACATTTTTGCAAGTACATTTGTAACAAATGCAGCGGGTCAAATGCTTCATCTCCAACTAACCAACTCTTCTTTTGTTTTCTCAACAAACTTTTTCTGTTTACAATTTACTATGTTTCTAGATTTGTTTTCATTTGATACCACCAATATACACTATTCAGTCAATTATTTTCAGTCTATCAAAAGACTTATTGTATTTTTAATTATTATTAGGTTTTTTTACAATAACAAAATTGATAATTCTACGTATGTAACCATTATAATCTAATATTTTATTACTTTATTCATTTTAGATGAACTGTTCTTAACATTTTTCAATATCTATGATTCCCATAGTTTTCAGATTATGTACTATAGTTCTGATAATTATTGTTCAAAGGTTATGTCATTAACATTCAAATCCACAAATTGAGAATTTTTATTGAAATCATAATTAGCTTTCAATTTCTAATATATCATACCTATTACCAATAATTAATTAGTTTCTTGTTTTGATAATGAATCTACATATAGGTACGTTGAGAAGATACTTATCATAGTAAAGTGCAATTTATGACCCGGACGTACATCAACCTACATATTATGATGTAATTTCTTTCTAGCCGTTTAAAGAAGAGCCCTTGAAATATTTTCGAAAATTCGATAGCTTTCCATATGTTTACTGCCCTAAACATTGCCACTAAAAATGGCTTGTAATAGTTATTTGTATGCCAAGGACTGAAAGTGCTACTTTGTTGAATGATTCTGACAATTGCGAGATGAGCAACAGACGAGTCCAACAAAGTAGTACTTCAGCCGCGTCGTACACAACATTTTTTAGACGACGCATAAGATCCAAAACATTTTCAATTACACTGAGGAAAGAAAATAAATAATAGAGAATTATAAACATTTTATTTATTGAACAATATAATGTACTTAATGTATCTTGATTGCCCTGTATATCTACCAGATCCTGTAGATATCGTTTCACCAGATCCAGCATAGGTAAAACTTAATTCAACACCATTAAAAATTATTCTCGTATATATTTTCTCAAATTAACAACATTCTAAAATTCCCCTTACGCCAATGTATTTTTGGCTGGCCTGTAGATACCTATACCAGAATCTAAAAATATCGTTTCACAACATCAATTAGAAACATCATTAGAAATATTCATATATACAGGGTGAATCACGACCAACGGGATGGATGTTTACAGCGAAACGTTGAAAGTTTTAGAGTGTTTGTCACTTCAGTAGTTTGTACGTCCATATTGGTTACATTTTAAAATTATTTTGAAATATACAGGATGTTCCAGTAATGTGTGGCGTATCAAAGTTATATTTTTTCTTATGGGACACCCTCTATTTTATTGCATTTTCTGATTGCTCCTAAAAAATAAAATACTCCTTCATAATGGTTCCCTTTCCCTGAATACAGAGGGTTCCGAGTTATGCTGACTTTTTTAAAATGTGAACATTTCGAAAAAAATTAATAACTCATTGATATAACAAATGCTAGCAAATCTTCTCTTACATCTAAATAGTTGGACATTCGTTGAATGTATTCCATGATTGATTAATAAACATCTCTTTACAGGGTGCTCAGAATTTTCAGTTCCATTATTACATCATTCAATGTGTAATATCGGGCTTATTTTGAATGGAACACCCTGTATTTTAATAATTCATCGTGTTCAAAAAAATGTCCTCTTTCGAATGTTATGAGGGTGTCCTATACTTAGGTATTATACTTTTCGTGTAATTTACAATTTTCTTAAATTGTATTGTAAATCGATTTTAAAACATCTGAAATTTTTTCTAAATTTTAAACTAATTGGCATAGTTGCTCTTAAAAAACAGTGGAGTTGCTAATAAATATTCACACTTCGACGTTGCAAATTTAAAACCTCCTATGTGTTAAAAGTGACTTTCATAGAAAAACGAAAAAATCATTCCCTGTAAAGTGTTTCTTAGAAAATATTTTTGTTCTATTAGTCATTGAAACAAAAACAGTGAGTAACATGAATGAATGAAACGTTATTACATCATAATAAATACAGTCGAAGCTAAGGCCTTTTTAATTTGATATTCTACACATAAGAAACTTTAATTGCAATTTTCTAATCACATGAGAGGTTTCAAAGTGATTTGAAGTAAACCAAAACAATTTTTATCAACTTATTTAATCATTTTTATTGAATACAAAACTTTCGTTTCAGTTTGAAGGTACTATGTTCCTGGATTAAAAGAAAGCGAGTCATAAAATGGGTGATAATCCTTGTCAATAACGTTTTTGAGTTCTTGTAGCTGCTTGAATTTGCTCTCTGTAATTGCAACCTGCTGTTGATATAAGGGTTTTGGCAGACAACTTTCACGGGAAGTAGCTCGTCGCTGTGGTAAGATAATCCACTCCTCATTATATCGCAACTTATACAACACAGACCCATTTGGCAGATACTTGAGGCCTCTTATGTCTACCACAACAGGATCTCCCTTTATCTTACCGGGTCTTATTGAGTTGAAATTTGAATGGAGTACCTCGTAATTGAGGAAGAAGTCGTAATGAATTGATTGAACATTGAAAGGGTTCCTTGGGCGAGCTTGTTGCATTCTGGCTACATAATCACTGGGTGAGTAAATGGGAGGTTTTATGTTTTATGCCCCTTTTCTAAATATAGCTGTTCAATAATAATGTTTGTTTTTTGGGACACATCACTTAATGCACTGGACAAGACGCGATTTCTATTTTGATGGCCACATCCGTCAGATAATCACTCTTTCAGTTCCTGTTGCTAGGTTTGTTATGTAATTAATCAAACAGGACGTAAATTCATTCGCTGTTACACCACCATCAGCTTCATGCCAAAAGTAAATATTTACTTTTTTTGTTCTGCAGTCACAGACAGTAAAATTATGGCATTGTAATTTGAGTTTATAATATAAGGCGCTGGCTAAAAGCTTAGGAGCAAGCAAGACACTCTGCACATCCACCGTAAGCACTACCACCTTATCGTTGGCCGAATTGATAGCATCGTGTTTTGCTTGGCGAGCTTCATTCTTTTTAATGATTGTTATAC
Source organism: Galeruca laticollis (assembly GCA_963921935.1). Lineage (NCBI taxonomy): Eukaryota > Metazoa > Arthropoda > Insecta > Coleoptera > Chrysomelidae > Galeruca > Galeruca laticollis. The sequence goes on along the minus strand of OY998179.1, from coordinate 142,077,617 downwards.
TCTTGCTCTGAAATATTACCCGCTTTGAAACTACAGCAAGTATCACATTGATCCTTACGTGGATGATGAATTGCTATATTTTCTTGCTGTAAAACTCTTAGAAAAGTTGGTCTACTTGCTGCTTGATAGTTATGCTCTTCACACCATGCAACGAAAACGTCGTGCATATGTTTCTCCGACCTAAAAGTTGACTCCACATACACCTTACTGGAACTCGCTCAACAGTAATGACTGGGCACTTTTGGCATTAGATCTAACCAAGTTTTTACTGTTTTTGTGTGATGTGTGTATTTTGGTACGAGACCTACTATCGTATTTTCAGTAACATCGGTGATTGTACAAGCAGGTGAATCATCAGCGTCTTCACTGATTGTCCATGATTCTTTGGTCCAGCGTCTGAAACTATCTTCACCTAAAGATAGTGTATTTAGAAAAAATAATCTACACACTTTCACTTTTGAACATGTCTCATCATTTTTATTAAAATAAATATCATGACCACTTCCTTTTTTTGTAGGTATCTGATCTTTGCTCCGTCGACGTCTTATTCCTCTACGAACTGCAGCTGCTTTTACAAACGCTTTCTTTTCAGCCCACGTCTTGAGATTCCAGAAATACGAGTGAGTCGTTTTACGCGCATTTTCTGTTATTAGTGCACACATAAATGCATTTTTTGATTTTGGATTTGTGGTCTTTATATGCGACCAACGTGGTTCCATAATTCGTGCAGGTCTTTCAATACATGGTTTATATTTGTCATAATTTAATTTCTTAAATCCTAAGTAAGCTCCTCCTGAAACTCTAGCTTTACGGTTCACATGCACGATATTAATTTTTTGTTTTTTATTTCTCTGCGTAGCTCCAAGTTGATGCTCAATTTCATCGTCAGTAGACAGTGGAATGTTTTCCCGAGAACTTGTATCGCTTGTTCTCGATGCCAACTGTACTTCATCTTCGTTATGTGATGGAGGAAGTTGATATACTTTCCTTTTTCTCGAGAGTGGAGTCCAGTGTAGATCGTCCACACTATCGTCGCTATCAATTAAAGGCAGAATCTCATTTGAGTTAGGCGATGACGGCTTAGGCAATGGTACTTGTGATAAAACTACTTTGGATATCGTCTTCTACACTTCCATTCCAATTTTCTACTTTGCTAGTTACATCATGAACAGGATCTGAGGTTGAATGTACGATAGTTTCAGTAGCTACAAGCGGCACTTCGACATCAAGCGAGAGTGAAGAATGTGATCTCGAACGTACAGCAGATGTGAATACGGGATCTTCTGGCCCAATTAATACGTCATTGAAATGTGGTGGAGAGTTATTTGAATCAACGCTAGCACGAACACAAATTTCGTCGTCATTTTGGGTAGATAACTGAGGATTTAACACTAAATTCAGCATTCTTAGTCCTTGGCTATTACGAATATTCATATTGTTCATTTTTAATGTAACGAGAAACACTCACTATGTACTCAAAACTTGATATAAAAACGTGGTTGGTACAGTTTAGGTAGTGTTTACGCAAAACAGGTTGAAATTATACTGGTGAATAACCTCACTGTTGCACTTCATCTAGCAAGCGAATGTTGTGCCCATCTCATTTTCATGCATATATGACGTACTATAGCGCTCTCCGTTTAATCACTGTCTCACAGATCAAATAGGAGATTGCAAGAATTTGTAAATAAATTCTTATTAAAACCTCTTATGTGTGTGTGTCAGACACATAGGAGATTTTGAAGAACAACAAAATGTAGACTGTCACATAAGATACTTTAAACATGAGACACAATTCAAAGACACGCGACTTTATTCACATGAGAGTTTTTCTGTCGATAGCAATGTACAAGTAGTTGTCAAATATTTGCATAACTCATTTTTGACCAAAATTGCACATAGGAGGTTCTAAATTTGCAACGACGACCTGTAGTTGCTAAGGTACACTAGCTCTTTTTTACCGATAAGTATTTGAGTACATAATTAGAAATAAAAACACATTTTTAATAAAGCAAATACATGAATACTACAAAACAAACAACAACTTATTAAAAGCAAAAACTTAAAAATTACTATAATAGATGCACAAAATTCTTGCGATCTTGTGCAATGCAACACACGATTCTAGCTTCGTAGAATTTACTTACATTATTCAACATATCGGGTGTTATAGACGCGAAAGCGTTCGAAATTCTCTATTTCATATCGTCTGGAGTAGTAGGGGGTGTAGCATTCACAATATTTTTAATATAATCCCATATGAAGAAATCCATCTTGATCAATTCTGGTAAACTAGCTGACCAATTATAAGAACCGCCTCTACCTATCCATTTATTTCTAAATTTTTTATTGAGGTAGTTCCTAGCAGCACGTAAAAAGTGAGCAGGAGCTCTGTCTAATTGTAGCCACATTTTCCTTCGGATGCTAAGTTATAGGTTTTCGAGAACGATCCTTTTTTCAAAAACTAAATAATATTTTTCCATCCAGGTGTCCGTCAAAAAAATACGGGCCGATAACATACTCGCCCACAATGCCTCCCCTAACGTTTACACTCCATCGCTATAAACCTCCGTCCCGTTGGTCGTGTATATTTATTCAAATTAATAATATTTGCAATGTAAATATTAATTTAATAATTATTTGCAAAAAGTAATATGCGTCCCGAATGTGTTTTGCAGTACGGAACTGTCACTTTCACTACATGAAACACTCAAAACGCAGCTTTCGGTATTTAAATGAATACATTTTTTCCACCTCAGCCCTTGCACTATTTGTAGGACATAATTTTTCCACGTGTTTTTTGTTAAGTGCTCTGTAAAACCTATTATAAAGATAAAATCAATTTTTTTAGATATATAAGGGGGATCGGTAAGGACTCGACCTCGTTGTTAATCATAATATGTTCGCCGTCGTCGTGGAAAAGGGCATTTTTCGTGTTTGACAGAGAGTAGTGCTTTAAGGGTTAAGATGTAACTTGAAGGGTTGGAAAGAGAAAAACTCGTCGTTTTTTGTGCCCTAAAGGTTTCCGTTTAAATGATAACTTTCTCCGACTAATCAGAGGGGATTGTTGCAGAGCTGGTTCTAGAGAAAATTGAAATAAATTCAATAAAATCTGAAAATTACTTCAAAATTTAATATTGGAAAGACTAAATATTGACTGCATACCAAACTATCAATTTGGATTTTGACATAGCCACTTCACAATAGGAAAATGTCACTAGATAACGATCTACATACTAAACGCTTCAAATATATTGAAGAATATACAAGTGAACCAAGCTTTTGATATAGTTTGGCATACAGGACTCTTCTTCTTCCATCGCTTTATTTGGCAATTCTGTCATGTGCTCGGTCTTAATATTATATTATCTTTCCTAGAAATAATCCACGTTCCTTCTACCTGTTGGCGCTGATATTATACTATCTTGATTTCCGTTGTCTATATCCAGTCGTTTATCTTTTCTACTTTTCTGTTACTCTAACTTTGTTACTCCTGACTTGATCTCTAAGTTTGCTCCGTGAAGCTCTTCTTAGCATTCTCATATCTGCTGTCTACAGCATTATTTGTATTCTATCAGGGCTTGTTTTTGATCTACATCATTGGTTTCATAAAGTTGCATTGTGGAGTTGTCTATGTTCAATCATAGTATGTTTATTGTATCGATTAGACAATCTACTCCTTTATTGGCTTTATGTAATTGGTTTCTCCTATATGTTCTTATATCTCCATAGTTGCAAAGTTTGATACCCGAATAATTGATTTCCTCAATGTGCCATATATTTATATTTTACTAATCGATTCTTCATGGATGACTAGTGTTTTGGCTGGAATAACATTTTTATTTTTTTTGCTCCGATGTTGAACTTGTCGACCAATCTTTGTAATTAATCTTCACTCCCTTCTATGGAGATGACGTTGTTTGCAAAGTAGAAAATTCCTCAATTTCCAATTTACAACCTTCATTTTCTTTATTATTTACCATTCCATTATGAAAATAAGGCTTAATAGGATTAATGAGTCTCCATGTCTTATACCCAAACCTGTGTCTGTTACATCTGTGAATTTTCGTCTTATTCATGCCTGCAGTCTAGTTTCTTCGCATATTTCTCCAATTCTTATTTGTCATTTGTTTGACTAATTTTGATAAAATGTTTGTCATTTGTCACTTTTCTAAGTTTACCCGGCCTTGGGACTCTGCTCAGGTGGTGAATTCGGCCTTAGTTACACTATTTTTTTACCTCAATTGGGATAAGGTGAATCAACAAACAAAATTTCGGGACAAATGGATTTATTTGACACAAAAATAAATTTACAAGAACCGTATAATCTCAATACAATACGAATAAAGATCAGTTATTACAATAAAAATGTCCAACTCACTATTTTATATCTATCAAAAATAAGTTAGGGACTTATCTTGGGAAGATTCGAGACGTACAGCTCGCAGCAGTATTCACGGTTCTTGAGCCGTCGGGATCTGTACTAGGATGCTCTATGGTCCGGTAGAGTGGATGGTGTGAAGTCTGTAAAAGTCCGTAACATCCGTAAAGGTGCGTAGAGGTCCGCGGAGGTCCGTAGAGGTCCGTAGAGGTCCGTACAGGCTGCAGAGCAGCGAGGAAAATTAAAAATCACACACAAAGTAATATTTAAAAGCTGAATTCTGAAATGCTTCACAGCGAAGAATGAACAAAAGAGAGCGAGCTCGACTTGAATCGTAGTTTAATTAGATATTCTAACGATGGCAAAAACGATCACCGATATGTTCCTAATATTCGAAATAAAAGGATTTGGAATTGGAGGTGGGAGTAACCGACGAATAAGTAACGCTCCAAAATAATTGATGAAAATAGTAACATGTCTCAGCGACATGTTACACAGTTTTTGAATAGTTTTTGAAATATTGATTTTTCCACAGCTCATCCATCTGCTGTCCCATCCTTGTAAGAAGATTATCTGTTTTTTTCTCAATTTCATATATGCTTTCTCCAATTTCACTATACTCATTTTTCTCATTATATTTGGTCTCTGGTATTTGTGATACCTATGTTATTGGTAAATCTTCTGAATATAATCCAATCAAATTGTGTGTCTAGATATTTGTTTCTATGTCTTTTATTTTGACAATTTCTCGTGTCCATTCTGTCATAAATCTGTACATATACCTTTGTAATTAGTAGAACCCATGTTTCAGATCTTTGGTTACTCAAACGAGTATGTGTGTCTCATTGTTAATTTGCTTATAGTTTTTATGTGAATCCCAGATACGTTTCATTCTCCACTACGCATTTTTCTCTTGAAATTTTTTAATCATATTCACTGTTTGGTCTTCTGCGGCTTTGAACATATTCGTTTTCATTTGTAACCAGCTCTTTCTGTTCATCTAACGTAATCTGCTTAATGTAGATTCTTTCTGATTCTGGATGTCTCACTTGTATTTGTGTATGTATGATTCTCATTTTGAATTGATTTTATCATTTGTGTTTTCTCCATAATTAATAAATATATTCCTGTTTCTGCTGAATTTAATACCTACTCTCACTCTCAAAATTTCACAGACGATTATTTCTCTGTTTGTTGATATATAGTTTAAAAAAATGAGATTCTTGGCTGAAACGGTGGATCATTTTAATATAATTTGAATGTGAAAGTTTTAGATCAAGAAAATGTGCATTTTTGTAGACCCACAAGGTAACGTAGATTCATCTCAAAAACATAGCTAACAAATATTGTAGAACTACTAGACTATAATTATAATAATATGAGTACATTCCACACAGTAAGGGTCGAAACAGTATATTTCATTAAAACTACAAGAAACAATAGAAACATTTTGTTGACAGACAAATCACTCTGTTTCCATTAACACATTCAGTGACGCACATAATCGATATATAGCTTCCTTCTGTTGCCATGGAGAGAATTTTAAGCATGTATATATACAATATTTTCCTTTTGCGTCCGGCATATGATGAATTTTGGAATATATATTTTACCAAACTTTACACAACAACTTTTACAACGATGTACTGCGTATAGTTCCTACAAAATATTAACTGTCAACTTGAAGGAGAATTTTAAATAAATAAGGTTATTTATTATCCTCAAATGATTCCTTTGTAGTGGCTGTTGTAAGCTTATTTTTTTCAAAGTTGAAAGACGGTTCAAAAATAATATAAGGTATTTTAAAAGCTATGCCTGGGAAAAAAACATAACGTAAAAGTAACGAAGAATGTCTTCTATATTCACTTTAGACATACTCGGCTAAAACCGATCCTGGATTTCCATGGAAGAACTAACTTTAGCTTTTCATGATAGGACAAGCGTAAAAAGCGAACTGTTGGAAAAATTGATGACTAACAGCTACGGCTGTTACTCTAGTTCCCATCAAATTACCTATTTTACAAATAAAAGCATCAAAAGACGTGTTATATCTGTTTTTAGTAATATAGAATGTGTGTTATATAGTTAGGAGCACAGTAAAAATGAATTGTAGATTCCTTCAGCTTCCATTACTGATTTACTGAATATAATTCTGTTGAAGATTTTGAAGTTTCCCTTAATATTGCACATAAGTTATACACATCTTGCTGTTCATCTCGTTTAATCTTGATCATCTTGTTCATCCAATTTATTTTGGTAATTTCTCTCCCTAATGTTGATTTTAGAATCACTAGAATTGAACACTCTCTGTCTTATGTTTCTGTAATGTCGTATTTTTGGTGTATTTGGTCACCTCGATGTATTTTTACAGATATTTGATTATTGGAGACGAATAAACTACATTATTATTTTGTTGAAAATGAATTTTATCAAGATATGTCTGATTATTCGGTAAAATTTTGCTGTATTTGAATACAGCAGTAAATACTTTACATGTGTCTTCCTGAATGTCGAACAAACTTCCGACAAGATCTTTCATGAAATCTTGAACTACAAAGTCGAAAAATATCTTCCAATGGAATACTTCTAACTGCTGCAATCCTACCTAAAAGTTGGAATTTCTCAATAAAAATAGATGACACTACAACCACCAAATAACTACTAAAAGCAGGTGTCTATCGAGGCAGTGTTTTTGGACGTCTACTCTATGTACTATATACAATAAACTTACCAACAAAAGATTATAACTGTCATTGCGATGTCATCGTCATAATGGCGAGTGACGAAAATCCACGATGCAAATAGGGTAATTTAACGGTATACAAGCATGGCTACCCACTAAACTTGAACAAAGTCTAACCAGTTTTCCTAAGGAACAACAAACAAATACCACAGGCCATCAATACAAAATATTTAGGAACACATATAGACTGGAAACTAACGTTGAATGGATTTATTCTGAGAAAACGAGGACAAATTCACTTATTAGCGAGGGAGGAACTCTGAGCGAACTTTCTATTACGTAAAACCTTCATAAAACCCATTTAGATGTATTCTATCGAGCTATGTGGTTATGCCAACGTATTAAACGTGGCCGTAAGTAAATCCAAATACTTGATATGATCACGGATGTCTCAATTCAAACAGTACAACAATACCTTAAAGTATAATATAATTTAAAAATACATCATACACCACAATATATTCTAAAATCACATCACAGCATCTTTTTGCTGGAATAGACTCGATTACGCCATATAATAGCATATAATTGCTCCCAAGCCAAGGTTATAGACCTATTCTGTTGAGATAGCTAATAAATACATCAAACATATTGGGTTGATAACACTTTAATACACGGATAGTGACAAATTCAAGCCTGGCATCAAATCTGGCAATAATGGCTCATTGCAATCACAGTTGTGTGTAGATGGGCAAATTATCACTCTCAGTAGCACATTAAAATACCTTGGATACACAATGCGTGGCAACACCAACGCCAACGCGTACATCATTGAACAAGTACAAAAAGCTAAATTTGCAATGAGCGAATTATACTCGTTGATATGTGAGGAAAGTTGTATTTCAAAAGCCAACAAACTAATGATTTATAGGCAAATTATTAGACCCATCCTAACTTACGCCGCACCAGCTTACTACAAAGCCACAAAACACAATTTCCACACATTGCAAGTTGGTGCAAAACAAGTGCCTACGCATGGCAATACAATACAAAACAGTTTACCCAAAACTCCTAAAAAATTCATAGTTACATGAACAAGCAGACTTGCCCACTATCAAGGACTTCATAACAAAAATATTCAAAAACTTTTATAATTATTGTTTACCCAAAAATCTTCGCGATATACTCAGAGCCGCTAGTCCCGCAGAAAACACCCGTGATAGTGGATGTAGGATTCTGCATGGTAATTTATTCACATAACAAATTACATACAAATACTCCAACGCTACAATCGATGTCTAAAATTTTAGGGCTCGCGGCTAGCCACAAGTGGAGACGGGAGTGGTCTGTTCTCGAATTAAGCTGAAATTATTTCGATGTTTAAATGGGCACCAGTTAAATTGACCCCAAGCACCTAACCGTAGTTGTACTGACCACCAATTTAACAAAAGGCCAGCAAAAAGTCGTATCAAGACAAAAAAAACAAAGTCTCACTTATCTTGAAGTTAATTTAATTCCATTCCAAAATTTTCGTAAAATTATTGATTACAGTGAGAGTATTCTTTTTACCAATATAGAGTTAGAAAAAAAAATCCTAAAGGGGAAGCATTAAAGCAAACACTAATAACAAGATAATAACACCAAACTACAAGTCACACGTTCAAGTAAAGGTTTACCATGCGGAACTCTAAGGATTTAACACTACTACTGATGCAACAATAATCTCTCGACATTAAGACAGTAAGGGGTAAACGTAGGCAGGTAATATATTTATAACTGTGGCGTTGCTTGAGCTCAGGCAAAAACACTTATGAAGAAAATGATAATTATAATCATAATGTATATAGTAATAAAACCCGATAACCCTAGTACCCCGCTCACATAATATAAGTTACTGTGTAACAAAAAAATAGATAAGTAGTTAAGCAAAACTTACGTCAAGTAATCCGAATTTCTAAATGTCATTAAATACCGGTGCAAATACAATGCACATTATTAAATAAAAATCCGAAAATAATGAATTCATAAAAAAAATCTATAAAAACGTGCTCGCAGCGGTGATTCATAGACTCTTCCGGTGGCAGAAGTACTACTACAGGAGTCCTATCTTTAGAGCAGCAAAAGCAGACGATCAGTTCGCTCGGTGTACTGCTTCAGGGAGCATATATTTAGCAAATGCAGACGAATAGCCGCATATGATGAAGAAGGAAACCACCAAGGTGAACGATCGAACTCAAGGAATTCAGCACCAATTCAATATCTAGAATAAAAACCCTATAAATATAAAAAACATTATTTCTGTAACAGAAGTATAACAAATGGTTATTTCTATTTAAATGACATTACAAAATAACCGGTTTAACAATAGTGATAATTTATTAAAGAGAACAAACTTCAATTGACGCAGAATTAATCGTATCAATATTTGTTTAAAAGAAATAATAAACGCCACTAATAATATATTCAATTTCGACGATATTTATCAGGTCTGGCAACTATTGTGATCAATAAAGAACAACCAAACCAAAATTGAGCCTACCAAAAAAAACTAGAGGTGGGAATACCTTTTCAGAAAAATCGTGTACAATAAAACGAAAATTATTAAAAAAACAACAATTTTAAATTACTTACCCTGGTCAAGGGGCTTTTGGGTTGATGTATCGACTGGTGAGATCAAGTTTAACGCTATTAGCAAAAAGTATTCATCTGTATTCGTCCTACATCGAAGAATTCCCAAATAAGATACGTTACAATATAACAAATGTATGAGAATAACTATATTTACAATATGAAACTGCCGTTACTAATAAAAAAAAATGTAAATTTTTAATTTAATAACTCATTTTTTCGCAATATATTTATGGGGAACGTGAAGTAACAAAAAGAAATAATCGTAAAAGTACATACCTGTCGGTGTAAAACGCAGCGCCAAGAAGACATTTTGCACGTGTCGTGTAAAAATCCTTTGTTTCTAGCAATAACTTTGGTAAGTCACCAAAAATACCAAATATTCTATTGGCCACAAAAACAATTACTAATCCCAAAATATAATATCGACTTTCAAAATAAAGCCCACGAACGATGATTTTTTTATCAAAAAAAATCACTATTAAAATTAAAACTCATATCACGATGTACAAAGGGCAAAAGCAGATGGCCCAGAACCTACTGGAATAAAGTACCTTTCACGCTTCAGCGAAAACAAGTTTTATAATTGTGGTACTAACATTTCCTACTGGGTACACCTAGATGGCGTTTCCGTGGAAAATACCCAAAACGCAATAAAACAACTTAGAATATGGTACAGAGACTGTCATCTGAAATTTAAAATCCTAAAGGATATAATCAGTTTCTTATATACCTAAATTACGCTGAAATTTAGCGAAAAATAAATAAATTATTGACAACAATAACTAACAAGAATTCAAAAGGGTCATTTTGCAACGTGGCAAGTCAGTTTGATGGAGAGCGATACACTTAAAGCTTTGAAAAATTATTTAATATTAATAGGGATGCGAAAATTCGTAACGTCATTTTTGACCCGTTACAATACATCGAATTAGAGGCTAACCTAGTTACCCCCAATCAATCAGACATTGCACCATACAAAACAAATATCCCGCTATAAAGAACATCTGTCATGTTGCTGTCTCTCATAACCTAATCACACTGTTCGTTTTGAAACCTTGTTTTTCAACTGCTTATTAGGGATATATTAGGCGAAATTGCTGTGGAATCATATTTATTAATACGGGACAAAGTTAGTTATCAAGCCATAACAAGTGGATAATGCGTAAATGCAAGGTGTCATATTCGTCTACATATAAACACAATTGTAGTAGGATTACCAGAACACCGGCTATTGTAAATACATTTTGTACACAATTGTAAACTATAAAATATTGTACATAAGGGCACTTTAAAACAAACAAAACTAATGAATCAGTTAAACTCGAAGACGAGTGGTCGTTCCGAAGACAAGTTCAGCAATAGTGTGTATAATTAAAATCAAATCAAGGTAATTAGTGTAAAAACAGGTGAGAGAATCGTTTCCAATACTTTTTTAGTTGAAAAGTTGCTTCCTTTCCAACCCCCTTATCTTAGCTGGGAGTTTATTAAAATAATATGATAGAATACCATTATATTCTTCCCACATTAAAGTACCGTTTCCATATCCAAATTGAAAAAAACCACACAGTGATGGCTTCCGACTACGGGAGCGCCTCAAATTCTACAATTACTAGTCAACGCCAATATTCTCAAATCGTTAACTTTGATAAGTTTCCAAAAAAAGAACAAGCGATCGTATTAAATGTAATTGACAATCTTACTCTGGGAGACTATGTGGAAGCAGTAGCAAGTATTGTTGGCTCCAAAAATATACTGTTTGCCTCTAGAATATCAAATAATAGAATATGTATTTACTTGTCAACCGTCGAAGCTGCCCAAGGTATAACTGAAAAACATCAAACTTTAAATATAAAACAGCACTAAGTAGGAGTTCGACGATTCATTACTCCAGCAAAGCGAATCATCTTATCAAACGTCTGTCCATCAATTCCACTCGACATATTAGAAACAGAAATTCTAAAAATAGGTTTCTCAAAAGTACCACCCATGTCATTCCTCCGTGCAAGTCTGTCAGGAAACGAATACGCACACATCCTGAGTTTTCGACGTCAAATCTACGTAGCACCAAACGATGACATAAGTCTACCGCCCTCACTGGTCATTACATTCGAAGATACAACAGATAGAGTGTTTCTATCATTTGACAGAATAACATGTTCCCTCTGCAAATCCCCAGGACATATTGCCATGCTTTGTCCAAATAAGTACCAAACTCATTCAACTATTAGGAGAATACTAGAAAACTCGTTGAACCAATAGCAATAGAAAGTTCCGCCGAATTGACGAGATGAATGATACTCATTCATCAAAAAGCTTTAAACCACCACGGCAATATCTAACAGCTAGTTCTAGCGAGCTTACATCCGGAAAAGATCCAGTGAAAGGAACAACTAAAACAACGGATCAAAAATTCAAAAGAAAAAAATCCAAACAATGCCCCTCTGCAAACAAACAAAATCCAAATGCCGAAGATCTGGTACCTGTAAATAAATTTTACAATGAATCACCTCAACAACTCCTTACATTCGAAGAACTCCTCGACTTTATGGATTACGCATTTGGCACACCTGAGCCCTTAAATATAGCCCAACAATACACAGATAATATTCCTGAACCATTTGCCCTTCTCCACATTTACCTATTCATACAACACAAGGCGATGAAATCCCGATGCACAAGAATCCAATCCAAGATACGTAAGCAACTGAATTGAGTCTCGATATCAACAAATGAAAAAGATGAAGATAGTTTCGATTCGTCCACTTCTCAAGTAAGTCAACACTAACACTTTCTCGCTCCAATAAATTATAAAAGGGCTGATAGCCCATTTGGAAAAACTCTTTCTATCAAAAACTACAGAAAATGTAATCTGCATACAAGAACTAACTTCAAAGATAATAAGTACTATTCACTAAGAGGTTACGACTGCGTCTACAAATATAGAGAGTCTAACTGAGCTAGTGGATGAGTGGCTATTTATATAAACAATAATTTAACGTGGAAAAATATACCAATAACATCAGAACTAGAGGTAGTTGCCATTGACATACAATACTATGAGAAGAGTATCAATATTATCAATATTTATATTCCGTCCAATAAAAAATTCACTTCACAAAGCTTACAAGATATAACCAACCAAGTAAATGGCACAAAAATAATAAGACTATAGAGAAAAGAGGGAGAGAAATAGAAAACTTTACAAACACAAACAGTCTTATAATAATGAAAACTGGAGCGGGTACAAGATTAAATCCACAAACAGGAGAATTTTCTTCTATTGACCCAACTATTTGTGACGCACAAATTGCACCAAACCTGAGTAGGGAGCCAAACTCATACTTATATGGAAGCGACCACCTACCTATAATCATAGGATTTCGTTCCAGAAAAGACAAGAACCATCAACTTAACTCAATGGGAAGATGGAGTTTGAGACCAGCAAATTGATTTAAGTTTACTGAGTTTATAGAAAGAAATCTTCCAGAAATTGATCAGATTGAAGATACCATTGACGAAATAACGAATGTGCTTACCGATACCATTATACAAGCAGGAGAAATCCATATTGGGTATGTAAAACCACTTAAAACGAAAATTCCAGTACCTTGGTGGACACCATAGAGCGAAGAAGCTAATAAAGCAAGCAAAGTTAAGAAAAAAAAACTAACTTAGATGAGTTTAAAAGACAGAGCAAGAGCAGATATATCACTAGGCACGCTAAGAAGGACTCCTGGATATCATTTGTCTCAACAATCACCCTAAATACATCAAACTCCGAAATATGGACAAAAATAAATAAACTAATAGGAATTACATCAAAACACAAAATAACAAGTTTATCCCACAATACTGAAATTATCTCTAATAATGCACTTATAACACAAACATTTGCAGAAAAATTCTCTAAGTGATGAAAACTACGATCCAGAATTTAGGGAATATAAACGCGATACAGAACAAAGAATAAAATTAAATCATACTACAGGTCAAAGCCACCCATTAAATGTGCAAATCGATAAGAAAAAATTAGAAGAGATGCTGAAACAATGCAGCGATAAATCCAGCCCGGGTCCTGATAAAATCCACTACAATTTTTTTAAAAAACCTCCCAATAACTGGTAGAGACATACAATAAAATTTACTCAAATCACAAATTTCCAAAATCATGGTCAGAAGCTATAATAGTGCCAATACCTAAGCCACACAAACCAAAGAACTTGATAACGTCGTACAGACCGAAATCCCTAACATGTACAGTGTGTACAGTTTTAGAGAAGTTATTAATCCGCAGGTTAAAGTAGCATCTGAAAAAACATAACCTTATATCGACATACCAAAACGGATTTCGATAAAACAGGTCAGCAAACGATTAATCCGCAGGTTAATGTGGCATCTGAAAAAACATAACCTTATATCGACATACCAAAACAGATTTCGAAAAAACAGGTCAGCAAACGATATCATTATAAACCTGGAATCCAAGATACACGATACATTTGCAAATGGTCGGAAAATGCTCGGTGTATTCATGGATCTTGAAAAAGCCTTCAACTTAATCTGGCAACATAAAATTCTGCAAACACTGGTGGATTGGAACAATAATGCAAATATGACAGCATTTATCGACACAACGTAATTTTGTAGTAAAAACAAATGGTGAATTATCTACCAATAAAGAGCTAGAGAATGGAATTCCTCAAGGATCTTTATTAAGCAAAACATTATTTCATCATTATAAATGACTTCACCTCTTGTATCACATATCCACTACGTGTAAGCTTACACGCTGACGATATTGTAATAATAATTGGTGCGTTCCCAATAACCCCCACAGACAGTCTCTATAAACTTCTTGGAGAAATACCATTTACATATAGAGTTCAATATTCATCTTTATCTTACTCGACAAAAATTTTGGCCCTTCCTTACCACGCTTACCACAAAAAAATTTGCATTGGATTAGTGCAAACAGCTTTTCCCGCAAGTATCAATATTACACCACCTGTTCAAGATTGTAAAATCTTGAAATTTATTTGTTAAGATACATTTAAAATATGTGAGACATTTGTATGCCTCCCTTTTTTTATTGTATATATTTAAGGCGTAAATTCATTTTAGTTAATAGCTTTGTAGAAATATGTTGCAGAATTGATAACATCTTTATATTGTTGTAAATTCAAAGGATAATGTCATTGTACTTTCAAAATACTTTAAAATATCACGTTTTCCAACAATGATTGTAAATTGTTTTGTATGGGCATATGCATAGCACCTTTTTTGAAAGTCGACATCTTGATGCATTGTCCTATAATTAAGAAGTTAGGAAAAGGTCACGTTTCACCCTATTATATATTGTATTGTAAAAACTCTAAATTTAGTGTCAATTCTGCATGAATTTTATGGTCGAGGTTCGGAAGACATGAAAGACATTTTTGAATTACCTTTCTGAGTAAATAGGTTACAATTGCTATTGTAATATTCCATAGAAATTTAACTTACTATTGGCGGCACCCATAGTTGATTCTTGTCTAGGAACCCGACAAGTTGAATGATACTGGCCAATAGAAAATATTTATTTTCGTTTGGTCAACCCAATCCACGTGTAAACACGCCCCTCGCAGACTTCTACTTAACACGTCTCACAACGTGAAGAAATCAGTTACTTCTTACTCATCGAATCGAGCGCAACGCTCAACAGCAAAGTTAGTTTTTAACTCATCGAATCAAGCGCAACGCTCAACAGTTTTTTCACACTCATCGAATCGAGCGCAATGCTCAGCAACGAAGTTAGTTTTTAACTCATCGAATCGAGCGCAACGCTCAACAGTTTTTTCATACTCATCGAATCGAGCGCAATGCTCAGCAACGAAGTTAGTTTTTAACGCGAGTTTTACATTCGTCGACGCGAGTTTAACACACTCATCGAATCGAGCTCAACGCTCAATAATAAAGTTTGTTTAAAATTCATCAAATCGAAACATAAAGTGTCTTCCGATCTGAAACCACAGAAATTCAGCGTTCACAACTCAACTTTGTAACATTTTGTAAATTTGTACATAATAAATTATTAATTTCGACATTAACTTTGTCAAATTAAGATTATTTATATAGTTGAATGTCCACGCCAGTTGACGAAGTTCAACTAGAAATATAATCAAAAACACCACCTTTTTACAACACAGTTAAAACGTATACGGCAGAAATCAGCTACAGTTTTCCTGAAATAATTCCTATAAACAGCTATAATTTTGCCCTCTGGATTCTCGCACCTATCTCCATAAACATAGAACTTTCCAAATTCAATAAAAAAGAAACACATCCTTCTCTACTGAAAAACGAGTTCAATAGAATATGTGGAATTTACAAACCGTCTGAACTTTTATTCACTGATGCATCAAAAAATGAATCCAATCGTTCAGTTCAGCACCTAATACACAAAAATTCCGGCTACCAGAGTATAACATGTGATTGTTTACTCTATCAAAATTAACTATTAACTAAGTATATTTAAGAGAATTTAAAAGTTATAAATGCGACGGCAGCTGTTCATCGGAGAGCAGTTATGGGTGTGAGTACGGAATGTCTCACATAACCCGCGGCGCCATGCAATTTTTGTTTTATAGACAAAAACAAGTCATTGAGAAGATATAGATTTTACTAAATTGCAAAATATAAAAACTTAGTAAAGAGGTGAGGTCAAAAAAAAAATATCATCTGAATAATAGTAAAGATCAATCCTTCAATCAGGTTTGAGTATGTATAGAAATTTACTTACAACAAGGGGGTTAATACTGTATTGGTTTATACTAAAATATTCAAGTAAGAAATTAAAATTAATTAATCCTTATTAGTGACTTAAGAAAACCTTAGATAGTTCCCAGTATAACTACAATAGTGACTTTTCAATACTATAGTACTATAGTTTACACTTTCAAAAGAAATATTTTTGTATTACATAGTATGATTGTATATTTGTTCATGGTGAAATTTACTTAATTTCAATTACTGTTATTTAAACTCCAACATACAGCTTCCCTCAGACTTCAAAAGTAATAAATGAACTAGTGAAAGTAAAACAAAGAAAGAAATTTCTGGCCTGCTCGTTCTTGTAGGTCCAACAACATTTTCTCATAAGCCCTCCTGGTCTCTAGCATATCCTCAATTGACGTAGCAACCAAATGGAGTTCCACTATGAAGACATTTTTCTGTCGTTTTGGGCGTGGAGTGTATACTCAAAATCAAGCACACGTCTTACCAATCACAACGAGGAATAGACGTATTTTGCCAACAAAAGATATTTTCAAACTACCTTAGAACCCTAAAAAGAAAACTCTTTAACAACCAAAAAAAAAACATTCCTGATTTTGAGATGACAAAAAATAATGGATAGATCAAATTTGAATAGATAGAATCTTAAGTAGGGAACCCACCTAAGTAAAAGGGTTATATCCCACACAAATCAATCACTAATTTGGGATTACTTAGGGCTTTTGACCAATAACAAAAAAAATACCACAAGGTATAGGTAAAACCTACCTCGTTTCTTGGTTTCTACCAAATGCCGATTCAAAAACTTTGCTATCCAATGAAATAAGATCATTTGTCTCTCTCCCACAACCTAACAAATACTCTATACTTGACAAGTTTACTTGGTGGCCTAACTAGTAGGTACTAATAAATCAAAAATACTGATTCTACCAAAAGCCAGTGACGTATCCAAAAATCAACACGTTACAAGAGGAGTGTAGTGAATATACAGGAGAAGTGTTCGCCATTCATCAAGCTTCAGTTTACGTAATGAGTAACCCACAACCAAAATATGCAATCTGTTCTGACTCACTAAGTGCCATAGAATCGATTCTACGAACGTATGCAAGCAACCCTTCAGTGCAACAAATGAAACAAGTTTTCCACCAACTATCTACGCTAGAAGTAAAAGTCACACTTATCTACGTCCCCACACATGTAGGAATCGACGGCAATGAGACAACTGATACAGTTGCCAAAGAAGCAACATCGCTAGAGATCGAAAGGTCTCAAATATATATTCACAGTGATATCGACAACTTTCTCAAGAAGATAATTAAGAAAAATATTCAAACAGAATGAAATGATGTTGAAAATAGCTTCAAAAGCATTAAATCGCAATTTACTGACCGACTAATATTAACATCCAGCCGGTTAGAACAAATTAAAATACCAAGACTAAGGCTTGGCCATATTCGTATAACGCACGGTTATAGAATATCTAAAGAAGAACCCCCCCCAAATGTTACAAGTGTAAGACTGTCCATTAAACACATCCTTGTTGATTGTCCGATTGTCCAGAATTTCAAGAGGAAAGACAAAGGAACAAAATCTCAATGGATGTTAATGAAAATCTAAAAACTCTGGAACAAATACAAAAATCAATACAGTATCTAAAAGATTTAAACTTTATAGTTATATCTAGTAAATATTTCTTGAATACTTATGCTATGTTTTTAGTGAATATAATGAACATCTTATAATTTATTATGTAGTGGAATGAGATTTTAAGTGCTAATGACCCTTAGCGGTCGAAGCACAGCCTCACAAAAGAAACTTATGATTAATCGACTTTTTATTTTTGCCACAACCAAAAATATCTACAATGCTTTTAAATTTATAATTGTAGTTTATCAGAGATTATAACAGGAAGCAAAAAATTTCTTCATTTTTCAACACTTAGCCAACTACATCTGTAATACACTAATTGCGAGTAATTGTTTGTGGTTTTTATTAGAATCCGAATTAGTAATCCATAATTATTTTCGGGATTACTCTGACCCTAATCCCACAGCAATCTTCTCTCCGCGATCAATCGCCAAGAAATTAATATTTCATTAATAAATGCCAAATTTACTTCAATAATACTAGGTCTCGATTAATTAGTCGCTAAAATTACAATACGTTATTAGGTTAGCTACTCACAAGAAATTTATCCTTTAGATGACATTGTATTAAATATATAATAAAGGATGATTATTATGGCGATTTCTTACTTTCTCCAGAATGATTCATGTAACGTTGGATGACCCTGAACAGCATGTAAAAAACGGGGTTTGAACGGTACTAAAGCAAAAAATTATTGATTAATTATTGTTTCTTATATTTTGTATAAAAAGATGGAACAGTATTTTACTAACATGTTTCAATCACCAATTTTTTTTCAGGACAACCATGTGCCTCTCATCGTCTACATCTCAAAAACTCGAACAAAAATCAAAACCATCGAAGAAAACGGTGGTTGTTAGAAGCCGAAGCAAAACTACCTCCTAATTATGACGATCCCCCGTTACTTTTACATCCAAATAGGACTAGACGCCCCTTCACACCAATCTTCGACCTTAACCAGCCAATAGACGAAGAACTTGAAATGTTTTCCAATAGAACGTCTGTGGATACATCTGGGTTGATTTTTCGAAATGTTAACAAACGAGCCACCGTAGATCCGAAAAAAACTACTTGCATGCTTTATTTGCAAGCAGATCATCAATTCTTTTCTAAGTATGGAACTGAGGAAGCTTGTATTGAAGTGATGACTAGACACGTACAAAGAGTTAATGCCATCTACAGGAATACAGGTAATTAGTTCAACAATTTCACTCAATTCGATTTACAAATGGTGCCGTCGTATCGCTGGGGTGTTTATCTTGCACCTATTGTAACAAAATGATCTACGAAATGAACGTCTTTTTAAATAGTGAATGGGTCTATATATATATATATATATATATATATATATATATATATATATATATATATATATATATAGATATATATATAATTTCTTATATTTTCATGGGTTTCGGTCAGAAATAAAATCACTTGCTTATAGTGGTTACGTTTCGGTCTTTTTTATTTAAACCATTTTCAAACCTTTCTAAAAATATTTTGAACACACAAGACAATAATCGATATGACTTTATTTTCAACAAAATAAAAATTAAACACATTAATAAACTACAGATATTAATGAAAAAACATCACAAAAATGATCTTAATATTAATTATAACAAAAGCTGGTTACATATTTTAACACAAATAAAAATTCGAACCCACATTAAATATGTTTTGAGTTTGGGACCTAAGTTCAGTATTTGTACCAATTTCTTCCCGATAGATGAAATTATTGCAAATATAGAAAACGGAATGAACTTTTTAGAAAACAACGAAAAAAATATACTTAGAAACAAAATTTGTAACATATTAACGAGTTATAAACACAAATATGATAAAGTAAGAAAAACTACTAAAAACAGAATCAATTATTACATTAAACAAACTGAATATTTCCTAAAATCCAATTCAAACTTACTGATTCTAAATGCGGATAAATGTAATAGGACAGTTTTAATGTTGAAAGAGGAATATATTATGAAAATAGCTAATCTTTTAAGCGACAACATACAAAAAAATTGGTAATTACCCAACAAATGCTATTCAAGTTAAAATCAATAATAATTTGGCTAATAAATGGTTTAAAAGTAACTTAATGGATTTCATGACCAAATCGGAAATCATTTGTCCTAATGGTCTTCCACCTTTCATATATGGGTTACCCAAATTACATAAACAAGGTATTCCACTGCGACCAATTGTTAGTAACATTAATGCTTCTTCATATAAGTTATCAAAATTTTTAACTAATACACTATCATCTGTAATTGGACTAACAGAATATCATATAAAAGATTCGTGGGAATTTTGCAATTTTATTAAAAAGCAAATCATTCCTCCAAATCACCGGATAATTTCACTAGATGTTGTATCTTTATACACAAACATTCCTACGGATCTTGCAATCAAATGTATTAAAAATAAATGGAATATAATCAAGAACTTCACACCATTAGACTTAGATGCATTTTGCGAGGCGGTTGATTTGTGTTTGAATTCCACCTAATTTCAATTTGGTGACTGTTCCCATGAACAAATTTTTGGAACAGCAATGGGATCTCCAGTTTCTGCTCCGATTGTAAACTTAGTACTTGAATATTTAGAATCTAATGTTTTAGCAGAGTTACCAGAAAAACCAATTTTTTTAAAAGATACGTCGACGACTGTATCCTTTGTGTACCAATTGACCAGACTGACAATATTCTAAAACGTTCTAACAACTTCAATAAAAAATTACAATTCACCATAGAAATGGACAAAAATCGTTCTATTAATTTTTTACATATGAATATAGAATATGACAACAACGGTCGAATATCTACAAATTGGTTCACAAAAAAGGTATGGTCTCAACGATATTTAAACTATAATTCAACGCTCCCATAAAATACAAGAAGAGTGTTGTCACTGGCCTCACTGATAGAGCGGTACCATTATCACATCCAAAACACAGGCATAATATTTAAAAAATCTAAAATTCCTTAGATTTAAATAATTATCCTAAACATTTTTATGAGCCCATTACTAAACAGAGAATTGACAACTATTACAACCAATTAAACTTTAATAGCCAAAGTAATCCATCAAAATATATTTCACTTCCGTACATTCCCGATATTAATAAACCATTACAAAAATGCCTAACACCATTTAATATTAAAATTGCTGATAAACCAAATAACATTACAGGAAATTAGCTTTTTTCTAGACTCAAACCAGATAACAAGAACACAATAAACTCAATATATAAAATAAATTGTAAGTACCATTGCAGTTAGCAATGGTACTTACATAAGTCAAACTAGCCAATATTTACATAAGAGAATTCAACAACACCAGCAATCAGTTCGAAATAACAATGAATGTACTTCACTAACATTCACTTGATGAAAATCACTCTTTTAATTTCAACAACGTAGAAATAATAACTACAGAAAAAAATAATAGTAAAAGATTGATAAAAGAAATGATAAATATTCAGAAGAATCCTGACTCAGTCAATTTCAGAACTGACATAGACAACTTAAGTTGTATATATACGAACTTATTATTATAAACGAATATCTACACCTTACCTAGTCATTAAAAATCGAAAAATAGATTTCTAATTCTAATTTTATTTTAATTAGGACACTCTGTAAATACATTCTAATCATTTTTAACATAGTTCATTGTTTGTATTATTTGTTTTTGTATACATTAATTGTCTTTTTTTAATTTAAGAAATACTACTGTACAGTAGTAGACGAGCCTCTACGGAGGCATAATCAAAAAGTAAGTTTCAAAGAAACATCTTTCAATTATATTTATTTTAATAAATGTATTATGTTTTCAAAACATTTTTAGAAAGGTTTGAAAATGGTTTAAATAAAATAGACCGAAACGTAACCACTATAAGCAAGTGATTTAATTTTTGACCGAAACCCATGGAAATATAAGAAATTGAGTATTTACGGTCATTAAAAATATATATGTTTATATATATAGATATATATATATATATATATATATATATATATATATATATATATATATATATGTATATATATTAAAGTGGAACATGGCTACCAGGTAAATTAAACTAATTAGCATCATTTAAATAATGTCAATCTTTAGTAAATATTCAATAAAAAGATAATTCATGACGACATGCTGATTTAAATAGACACAGCTTAAACACGTTGAGAAATACCTACGCAAGTTACGAGGTAATAATTCGCTGGGTTTTAAAAATAATTCTTTATATTGTTTACATAACTTAATTATTTCCGACTTTTCTTCCGGATTCATGTGATCAGCTCTAATCAAGTTTTGGATTTGAGTTTTATTTATTTCAAATTTATCCGGACTATTAAAAGTTTCAAATTTATAACATTCGTAAAAATTAGGGTTATAAGGCGTTGCACTTAAGGGTTCTAATAACGTTATAGCTAAACTTTTATTTGTTTCATTAATAAACTCTACTAGTGCTAAGCCATTATTGGCTATGGTTAGCATCTCGGGTACATATATATCACCTAAAACTATCTTATCAATTAATATTTCTCCGTTCGATACTGTAACAGGGACTTGCTTTACGATTCTTCCACTAGGACCAATTGATATTTGGAATTTAATATCGGAAGGTTTTCTAAACTTAATTGGAATTACAGCCCTATCACTAACAAGACACTCGTTATTCAAATCTATATTAAATTTCATGGAAATTAGATCGTTGATACCAATAATTCCATCAAAGAATTCGTGAAAATCGTATAATATGAACCTTAACATATGATTCCTGTTAAATTCTTGGAAAGCTGGTATGTCGGCTTGAAACTGCACATTTTTGGTTCCCAAAGAGGTTGAGAGTGATACATTTGAATTAAATATGCAATTGGGATAGAATTTTTCGGCAATGATAGGCTTTAAGATTGATTTAGTACTTCCGGTGTCTATTAGCAGATTTAATGGGGGTTTAGAAATACTGATATAGGGTAAGGGATTATTAGAGGTAATGTTCAGTTCGATTAAGTTATGGGGTTTACTGAGGCATTTTCTTGAAAATTTTCACTAACATAATCAGAATCTATATAGTTTTCTTGCTCGCGAAAATGGGGGTTTGCGTCGACGTCGCCATGCGTCGGTTCGCATTCCGTCCCAATGTAGTCATTAGAAAATAATTCTTCAGCTATGAAATTCGACCTTTGGCCGTTATTTTGAAAATAATTGCTTCTAACATTATTGGATCTTCTACTGTATGATGGGGGTAGTCTTGAATTTGTAGAAATAGCCATTGGCTCAGGTTTTGGAAGACGATGCATAGGAGTTTGATTAGGTTTGAAAACATTACGAGGAGGTCCGAAAACTTCTGAATTAGTTGGGTATTTTCTGGGTGGTAATTGTTGGGGTTGAACGTTAATGGGTTGACGAGGCCACGAAGGGCCTTGAGATAAATACGCATTAGAATTAGAGTTTGAGGGATAAGAAGAAGCTGACTGATGATAATATTGGTTGCCGTGGTGTTGATGAGTTCGGGGGCCGTAATTCTGATTTCTGAAATTATTTTTGCTTTGGTGGGACCTTTGATCATTTGAAGGAGAATAAAGCTTTTCGAAATTTTCAAATTCATTAACATAAGCAATAGCATGCTCTAGTGATGCAGGTTGCTTTAAATGCATGTTGTTTCGTAAAGTACCGGTGCAGCCCGCAATAAAGGTATTTAATGCCGTATTGTCACAAAATTGCATATGTATAATTTTCTCGTTTTGGTTAAGATTATTATCGTTACTAATTCTTTGTATGATGCTGCTTCTCAATAATTGCAACCTATTCCCGAATTCTATCAAATTTTCATTTTTATGCGGCCTATTTCGCGTGAGCTCTTGCGTTAAGCATTCTAAATTCCGTTTGTCCGAAAAACATTGCCTAAGCGCACCTTTTAACAGTTCCCAACTATTCAACTCTACTCTATTCCCGACCATTAGTTCGGCTTTTCCGACAAGCTTACCCTGAATGCATTCAAGAATATGATCGCTCAAATCTTTATCATTATAATCCTTATACGTCGCGATTAGGTTATCACAAAGAGAAATAAATTTGTTGAGAGTATTCGTATCCCCATCATAAGGTTTGATATTTGAAATTTTTGACTTAAACAACTCCCAATTGATAGGACGAGGTTCTAATTGACCGATTGGCATTTTAACTTTACTATTATTACTTTCACTGCTGATATTCAAACTTTTAAGAGATTCTACTATGGAATCAGTATCAATCATAAATGTTTTAATTAATTACAAAATAAAATTGTCTTAACAACTATCTTTCCCGAATTAATGAAAAATAAGGAAAAGGCAAAAAGGAAACTTAGCACTTACCTCGATGGTTTTCTGGCTAGTTGTACCTTCCTCGAGTTTTTGTCCACCACGTAACTGTACCACACAAGGGACGATTTCCACAGAAGGGATGATTTGCACTGGTTCCACTGAAGGGATGGGCTCCACTGAAGGGATGTAAGTTCGTATTTTGTAAACACGTTAGGACAACACGCGTTATCCTACTGACTGCGCCAGATATGTATTTCCAAACAGAAATACTATTTTTAAAAAGATATTTTATTCAATTACTACAAAGAGAGATGTTATTCTCGGAGTGGTTATACAAAAACTGATTTACAAATATAAAGCAACTAAAGAACTAAGATAACAAGTATACATGAATTCCAACTAATGATATATGATACGGTGCAGGTGCAGCGAATTATTACCTCGTAACTCGCATAATGTACATTTAATAAAATGATTCACAAGATTTCTATTCAATTTAGTAATTATATTTCAAAGAATAAAAAAAGGGATATAAAACTACCACGAGTAAATTTCGTGAATAATATATTATAATATAATTATAATAAACCCTGTATATAGAATAATATGAATTTTGAAACAAAATTCAACTATTATATTTTTATAATTTGTAAACACTTTCAAAAAATCCTGTATATAGCATAAACTTTTCAATCATATTATATCAAAATGTCAAATCGAAATATTAACGCGAAAATCGACGTTCTTTCGATAGTTTGGGTAGAGTGATTCGGAGTGATTACAAAGTGTAAATAAACACAGTGAATTTATCTACAATAACACAGGAATGGATGTTTTGATTCGAGAAGAACAATTATATTTACTTAGCAACAATGAACAATGAAACAAAATAATTAAAACAATTGCAGGTTGTTGATTTCAAGCTTGGGAGAGAAGCGTCGTGATCTTATAAATGGAGAGACATGTTAAATTTTTCCTTCTCCAAATTAATTAAAAAGTAAAGATAATTTAAACAAAATTATATAATAAGTTAACCAAAGTAATCAACAAAGTAATGAAATAAAAATAACAAAATAATAACCCGTATTTTAAACAAATAAAGTGAATATAATTTGTACTATCGACCAGAACTTGGTAAGATTGAATAAAATTACATTATTAGTATAGTTTTGATAATCGTCGATACATATACAATTAATTGCGGTACTTTACTGGTAAAACAATTCACAATTCGTCATTTTTTCATCCTGAGTTCCGGTGTTATTCGATCGTAGCCTCAATCTTTTCACATTCATCATCTCCAGAGTCAAGAAGAAACCAAATATGAACTCTATTTCTCTTGTGTACATTAAATTTTTCCTATAAAAAACATTAACACGTATTAGTGTTTTTAAATGAAACTCAAGGTCTCTAGTTAATTCCACAATAACTTGTAATATATTGTGGAATTAACTAGAGACCTTGAGTTTCATTTAAAAACACTAATATGAGCATATTCCACGAAGTAAGGGTCGAGACAGTCAATTTCATTAACACGTATATTTCCAGATGTTAGGTTAACCGTTATCATTGATATTAATTTCTTAAATAAATATTAGATTTAATAATTCAATCTCCACTAATATCACGGACATAAAACACTAACTATTTATTCAAATAAGTACTCACCAAATTCATTTTCATTACCAATAATAAATTTACAATACGCCACACCTCTCTTTATCTTCATAAACTTAATAACTTCCCCAGAATACACACACAACGCGACGGCTATATTTAGAATAATCACAGCTGAGGTTGAAGAGCAGCGAATGACCATTCTACGCAAATAGTAGGTAGATTTTGAGCGCAATTTACACGAAGAGAGTTTTAAATAAAATTTGTAAATAACTGGAATGAATTATTTTATGAGAAGGTTTTTGCAAGTATTTCTATTTAAATTATAACACATGTATTGTTTAATATTGTAATTAACAAAGAACCATTTTTTCTTCATTTCACCATTTATTAAATCATTTGTCTATGTTGTCTTGTATTTTTTTTTGATATCTCAACCTAAAGTTTCCTGTTACTGGCGAGCGCTAAGTGCCGAATTCATCCCTGAGATAAGGTAATAATAATATAAAATAAATTCACATCTTTTATCAAACTTATATCCTTATTAGAATTGGGATTCGTGGTAAGCGGACCAATTCTGGCGCCCATAATTTGTAATTAAAATAATCATAATACAATCTAGCTCACTCCAACGTGAAGCTAAATTAAATTATATAATAACTTGGCTCCCAACGCGGGGGCATTATTAATTAAATAATAATATAAGAACGTGGCGAGCCCAACGTGTAGCGCTAGTGAAACGATTTTGATAACGCTCTTACATAGAACCAGTGGCAGGAACAGGTCATTATTTTTTGAGATATCTAAGAAAAATTGGGTAAAACTATAATGGCTGACAAAAGAATAAATATCGATGAATTAACAGTGGAAGAGTTGAAGGAACATCTAAAATCAAGGAACATGGATACGAAGGGGAATAAACAGGTAATAAAGGAACGATTGGTGACGGCCATGCAAACTGAAGAAGCAGCTGACCAGGATAAGGAAGACAGTATGGTGGAAGAAGTTCACCATTATACGAAACAAAAACCTAATGAAAACGAAGAACTAATGAATATGAAAGTTTCCTGTTACATATATATATATATATATATATATATATATATATATATATATATATATATATAAATATATATATACATATATATAATTTTTAATTTGAAGGAAGATATTTGCCAACTTATTTGTAATTGATATTTTGGTGGGGATGTGGCAATAAGACACCAGAGTAAGTTCTTTTAGATATTTATTCCCTAGCTTTCGAATAACTTTCATTCATTATCGAGGGATAAAATCTATAGCGAATTTTGGAAAAGTTGTAAATTTTTATAATTAATTTTTTTATTTTTATTTGATCAAATAGTTTGTTTATTGTCATATTGTTTTTTGAGTTTTTCTTTGATTTATGTATTAAAAGAATTTATTATAAAAATTCACAACTTTTCCAAAATTCGCTTTAGATTTTATCCCTTGAGAATGAATAAAAGTTATTCGGAAGCTGGGGAATAAATTAGTGTTTCAAATGAAACTCACGGTTTCTAGTTAATTTCACAATATAATAAAAGTTATTGAAAATTCTAAAAAATTGACCATTGCTTCGATAAATCAATATCATCGTCAGAATGACAGAAGTTACATTTCATTTGATGCCTACCTGATGTTTAGTAGTTATTTTTGACTAGACCAAGAAGTGACCTAGCTTGTGATTGACTTAAATATATGTTAATAGAAAAAAGAAGATGTGATATTACAAAGAATTTACTCTGGTGTCTTATTGCCACATCTCCACCAAAATATTCATGTTCGAAAAGGTTTCCGCGGTTAGAGTTATGAAGAATTGAACTAGGTTCACGGGTTGAACCGCGTTGGAAAGTTGTAATTTCTCGACGTTTAGGCTTGCGCTTGGAAGCCATAATCAAGAGAAGGGGGTGTTAGGTTATTCGTTTATTAATCTAGGTAGTAATGCGATTCTGTAATCTCAATCTGCCTACTCTACGCAACTTGCCTTGAGTAGGTCAATGAAATGGCGAGAATTTTTGACATCGGATTGGGACCACTCAGCAATTGGTTGAAGGGTTTCAGCTAGATGTTCAGCTAAGAGTTGGGTGGGGCAGTTAAATGCACGGACGATGGGTCGTAGTGGGATATCGGGTTTGTGGATTTTTGGAAGACCGTGTTTTCGAGGAGCGGGATGATTTTTCTGGTATGATGAGCTTAGCTTTTATGTCGGAAGGAAGTTGGGACTTATTGATGCAAGTTTTTGTTGTCCTTTCCAGATATGTGGTAGGGTCATTAGTGGCGATTTTATAGTCGGAAGTGTTGAGAAGAGTATTCATTTTATTTAGATAAGAAGAGGTATTGAGGACGATCGTATCGTTGCCTTTATCGGCTGGGAGGACCACAATATTTAGGTTGTTGTGAATATCTTTGAGTGTCTGTCTCTCTTTGAAGGTAAGATTGAAAGGAGGAGGTTTTGATGTTCAGAGGACCTGGGCAACATCTTGCCTAATAATTTCGGCGTGATTGGGAGGGAGGTGAGAGATAGTTTCCTCATTTTGGCAAATGATCGTTTCTATTGGAATGGATTTGGGTGTGACAGCGTAAATAAAGTCTTTGACAAGAGCCTATTTGGCGTGTTCCGAAATAAGGGTGTCGGAGTAATTGTGGACAAGTGTGTCAATGTCCTGGGTTTGTGAAGGAGATTTTTGAAGTAAAATAAGTTGAGATAGCTTGTTTTGTTGGGTTTGGATCGTTCGGTCAGATATGTATTGGGCTTTTTGGTTAGATAGGCTGTCAAAAGTATCCTATAATAGTGGATAAACTCGGAAGGAGTGGATTTGATGGAAAGTATTAAGAAGACGGAGATCGATAATGTGAAGATGTCATCTGGTGGTATATATGGAATTTCTGAGAAGAGAGAAGCTAGCTTTGCTAAGGATACGACATATTGATTATAATTTGGTGTGATGATTGAGTTGTAGTGGAAGATAACTCATATCTACCATTTCTCGATGTCATGATTAAAAAACATTCACCACAATGGTTTCTCACACTCCATCTATCGCAAACCCACTCACACCAACCGCTTTCTCAATGCCCATTCCTATTATCATCCGGCCCAACTTAATTCTGTCATCAACACACTCGTATCCCGATCCATCTTTCTGTTTTCCCTCTTTGTGTTATTACTTGTGCTACGCTCTGGTCTAGTGTCATTTTTGTTCATTTTATTAATGTATTATTCACTCCCATTTCATTCAGCGCTTTCAGTAATTGATTCCTTTTTATTGAGTCAAATGCTCTTTGGAAATCAATGAATAGTATTTCTATGTCTATATTATATTCGTTGGACTTTTCCATAATTTGTTTCAATATGTGTATCACACCTGTAGATGACCTTCCCTTTATAAAGCCGTACTAATATTCTCCACCTCTGTAACCTACGTCATATAGTCTTCTCTTTATAATTATTTATGTTAGCTTATATGCTGCATTCAGTAGCGTAATTTATCTGTACTTTCCACAAGATTGTTGGTCTCATTTCTTGTATATTGTTACTATTTCTCCCACATTCCATTCTTCTGGGATCTCTTCTTCTTCCCTTATTTTATATATCAATTGGTATAATTTTTCTAATAGTTTAGTCCCTCCGTATTTAATAAGGTCCATGTTAATTCCGTCCCTTCTTGGTGCCTTTCCGTTCTTACTCCTGTTAATTATATCACTTATTTCCTTTTTAGTCGGGCTGTCAATTATCTCTTGATTGTTCTTTTCTCCTATAGCATCCTCGTCTCTTACCTCTGCTTTTGGTAGCAGTTCCTTAAAGTATTCCAACCGTGTCTCCTTATATTTCGTATATACATTTACTATTCTTCCTTCTTTGTTTTTTATTCCTATTGTTTTGGTTTTATATGTTCGGGTGTGTGCATTTATTTTTTGATAAAAAACTTTAGTGTTCCTCGCATAACTTTCACTAATTCTTTTCTCAATTGTTGTTCTCTTTTTTGTTTTATTATTCTCTTTGTTTCTTTTCTTACTTTTTCATAAGCTTCTTTTTCTTCATTTCTGTTTATCCTCATTTATTTGGCTAATATTTTTTGCAGTTAGGTGATCTCAACGTAACTTCATGCCATTTGGTGTGTTGGAACATCGTACTGTAGATAATATCGTTCATTTTCACTGCTAGATTACAAATTCTGTGTCCATTGCTGTTTCATGTAATGTGTGTATGCCGCTTATCTGTCTGTAATATTCTTCTTTTACAATTTGCGCTTTCATGTCACCCAATAACATTATTGTGTCTTGTTTTGATGTTTCTTCTTCTACCTTTTCATAGAAGACTTCCTTTTTATCATCTTGTAACACCTTTGTGGGTGCATTCACATTTATTATTCACAGACTGAAGGGCTATGCCTCAATTCTTGTATAGATCATTCTCTCATCGATTGGTCTAAACTCCATCACATTTTCTTTCAGTTTATCTCTTACTATAAATGCTACTCCATATTGTCCTTGCTGTTCTCTGCCTGAGAAAAATAATTGATATTTCTGTTTTACACCCCCTCCACCTGGCAGATACAGTTTTCCTAGGTTTCTATATCATTGCATAGTTATACTGATCTTAAATGTGAAAAAGATATCTAGGATGTCCCCATTGGGCTATTAATATCTAAGCTTTGATATTTGTAATATCATATCATCTTCTTTTTTCTATTAATATGTATTAAGTGAATGACAAGGTATGTCACTTCTTGGTCTTGGTCTTAATAAACATCAAATGAAATGTAACTTCTGTCATCCCGATGATGATATTTAGTATCTAAACAACTGTCAAATTTCTTAGAATTTTTAACATTTTATCAATATATTGTGGAATTATCTATAAACAGGGAATTTCATTTAAAACATTAGTATGAATAGATTCTACAAATTACGGGTCGAGACAGTAAGTTTCATATAATAAATAATAATAATTATCATCCTAAAGTAACGCAGTGTAACTGATATTTGATTCTAAATAGCAATACGCCAAATTAAGGTTAGGACTTAACCTTAACAGTCAGTACTTTTTCTCGGCTAAAACACTTGTACCTGATATCTATAAATACGTATTCTTCTAGGAAGGATTCAAATGTCTGAATTATCAAAGCTTTAGTCACAAAACGAATAATATGAACTATAAAAATTCAAGAAATAAATTCAACATTGAGAAATGTATAAGTTCACGATCATGACGAACATATAAAGTAGTGGAAGTTACAGCACCATTTAAAAGATGATAGATATCTTGAGAGGTGTAATATCTTAACTACCACATACAACTTAATCCCTCCGAATAATTTATAACAGCTTATAAAGGGGTTGAATCATTGTAATTTCATGTACAGCATTAATTTCCACAATATCGCCGTTTCTACCACAACAGAATATTCTCATTTAAATAATTTAGCTGTATACAATACGGTTTGGGAATAATAACAGTCTCGTTAGTGTGTTTCATTGGATTTAACGAGACTGTCATTCATTTTACAATGGCGGTATAATACGAGTTACTACCGTCTCTGCGCTTCAGTCACCTAGGAACTTGAGATACGTATGTAGTACAATATTCATATTTAATATGTTTTATGTACAAACTCTTTCCAAAATCTATTTCTAGTTGGCAGTTAATGCTGTCACCTTGCACGATAATAATAATGATGCTGTATGCTTAGAACAAACATCACAATATCGGGAAAATAGGTTAAACAGACACAGTAATATAAACTAAAACAGCATGTTAAATGATTTTACTCACGAAGATATTTTTTAAAACTTTTAATTTTCAAATATACAAAACTTTACTAATTGAAATTTGATGTCTACAGTGCAAGTTACAGTATTAGAATGATAATTATTAATGCGACCTACACCAAGTAGACTAACTGCTGACAACAGCAATCTTTATTGATGTCAACAGGTTGGATTCAAAATACTTGCATATATGCAGGATGTCTTCATATAACTCCTCCCTCCTTAGGCGAAGACAATACCGATGGGGGGCTGTTTTCTGGTTCCTGATCCTCTTGTAGTGGCTCGCTAACATCTTCTCGTTCTCTTCTTCTATACCAGATATAGATGATAATTAAACCTACAAATAGCAATTCCAAATTGCGGGGTGCACTTTTTCTTTCTCTAAAATTTCATATGAATCTGCTTCCTTTCGAATGTCTTTGATGGATTTGAGATCTACTGATTCTAGTTGTAAAGATGGATGTCGATTTGTGGTTACTTCAAATTCGGAAGTAAAACGTAATTTTGGTAATAAAAGAGAGGGTTCTCATTCGTCTTTTCTTCTGTATTCTCATATCAAGACTTTCCAATTTTTACACTACATCCTTGTAATAATTTAATGACACTGTTACTTTTGATTATAGCTATTCTATTCATATCGCAGTTAATTTTAGCTTTCATAGGATCTTTAGTTGGCAATAACAACAAAAATTTGCTATTGATTTGTTCGGCTACATGGTGATTAGAAACTGCTGCTTCAAATCTGCAGGTTGGTGTTTCAGCTCGGATTAAATGAATTACGCAAGTATCGTTAATGGCTTCTTCATGTCGTCGGCAAAAGAAGATACTTTCAATAGATGGACACAGGTTTTCCTCAGATTGATGTGAGTTTGTACCAAGCACAAGGAGAGGGTTGCGTGGAACAATTATTGAATTTTTATACGCGATTGATAAATTCAGATAAATGGTTCAGAGAAATAATGGAGGTATGTAAACTTCCTAAATGAGCAAATATAATTGAATTTTCTAAATTATCTATGAAATTTATCAAATTTTGGCAATTCAGAATTATTCAATTTAGAGCATTGGGCAATCTAAAACATACAAATACCTGACGGGCTACGTATAGAGATTTGTAGTAGATTTCAGTGACTTGAGACTGGAGTAATAATTGATTTTCATATAAACTAGTGATTGTCTTGTTGTAGTGATCAATATGACGAGTATTGAGGGAAGACTTGAATTAATTGCTTTATTCCAGAATTATATTTGATTTCGTCATCATGATCTAAAGTTCCAAAAAGCCATTTACTTATAGTTTCAATACCATTAAACAATTCTCGTCTACTTTTGCTATTTATTTCTTTAACATCCTTATACACAAGGTTATTCAATTTTATTCTAGTTGCATTTAGTAAATATTTCGTATGTTCGAATAGACTTTGTATAAGATCTATATCTTTGAGTGACGAAGAGTTTAAATAACTATCTACTATCTAAACGTTCAACATATTTCAGCTGCTAAACTAACAAATATATTTCAATAAAATGTGAAAAGGTATGCTTTGTTTCAATTAATTTTGTTTTGCCTAATTCTAAAGGTAATAAAGGAGTCTCAAGCACTTGTATTTCGAAGTCATTACTATGAGCTATAGACACAAGGGTTGTGATCAGGGTTAGGAAGATTGTCCCCCGTGTTTACGTCATTCTGTAAAGAAAGTCGAATGTTCGTAAGTGGATTTGTAACCTTCTATTTATGGATTGTGCGGTTTTTGCTGTTGTGATTTTCTTGAACATATCTATTTTTACCGTTCTCTTCAAAAACTTTGGTTTTGATTTATTTTTCAAACCTTCCCTATTTCTTATAAATATGTCCCGACCTTCAACATGTTGCTTAGGGTCTTCTCGAGTTAAGTTACGTTTACTAATTATCTTTTCATTTTGTTTCAGGGTATGATCATATATATTTTTATAAAGAGTTTCTAACCTTAGTTTTATATCATTAACGTAATCATTAACAATGCGTTCGTCCGTAAGATCTAAGGGATCTAATGCATTTGTGTCCCCTGAAATAACATCATATGGTCTGTTTTTGGTTACAGAGTGAATAAATGAAATGTAGCCAATAACGGTGATTTGCATAATTTGTTTTATATTCATTCTGGGATGTTCTAACTTTAAAACTCTACAATTTTCTAAAAGAAATTAATGGAACCTTTCTACCGGACTGTTACTATTTGAGTTTTGAGGTGTCTTAAACTGTATCCTAATTTTGTGTAACTTACAGAATGCCTTAACTGATTCACTTCTAAATTCCGTTCCACTATCACTAACTATAGAATGCGGTATACCAAAATGCGATATGAAGATAAACATTCTATAACGCTAACATAATTTAAGCTATTATATAAGCTTGTCCGTATTTTGAAGAATAGTCCAAAATTGTTAAAAATTTAGTACTTAAAATTTAAAATATATCGACGTGGATTGTTTCGAATCGTTTTGTTGGAGTGAATGTCAATAAAAATTTTATTTGTGGAGGACGCCGATCATATTTCGCTTGATTACATATCTCACAAAAATGTATATACTTAATTACATCAGCGTTCATGTCGGGCCAGTAGCATCTCTTAATTTACATTCATGTTGATATTTGATATTCATTTCGCGATCTTCTACGTTTTCAACATCTGTCACAAACATTCTAGATATAACTAAATTATAACTTTGATTTTTTAACGTATTTTGTAATGTGGTCATAATAAGATATAGGTCATTATACGAGATTTACTAATGGAATGTTTGCTATTTTCAATGAAAAAATGTTTACTTTTACCTTGTACTATTATTATTTGCCTATTGTATGAATTTGTCACATTTTCTGTGAATGGGATTTCCAAAGTCGGATTTTCGGCGGCTATATGGACGGTCTCATCGTCCTCTTCCTGTTGCGAAACTTGTGGTTCATCTGTAGTGCCTATAATTTCTAGTATTTCTTCTTGATTTATATCGTTATCATTAGTTGTAATTATTAGGTTGTCCAGTTGATTTTCTAAGGTGACTTCGGCGGGTTCAATGAGATTCTGAAGAAAATCTTCGGTTATCTGGTTATTATCACTTGGTTCACCAATTAGGGAGTCAATTTCGTCATACAATTGTTGATGATCCTCATCTTCAGTTATTGCGTTAATTTCGACTGTACTTAGCGCATCTGAGTTTTTCTTTAATGTACCTGGTTTATAATGATTTTCGTAATCGAATTCAGAAATTAATAAACGCCATCTTACGAATTTAGAGTTTGGCTCTTTCATATTAAATAGATATTTGAGAGGTTTGTGATAAGATATTATATTAATTTTTCTTCCAAATAAATTACATTTAAATGTTTTCAATGCAAAAATAATAGCCAGTAACTCTTTTTCAATAGTACTATAGTTTATTTCAGCAGCGTTGAGGATACTAGAAGCATAGTCAATGGGCAGAACATTGCCTATTTTACCTTGACTTAATACGGCTCCTATTGCAAAGTCAGAGGCGTCCGTAGTTACATTGAATGGTCTCGATAAATCTGGGTATTGCAATATAGGGGAATTAGTCAATATATTCTTACACATTTCAAAGGCGTTCAAGAATTCGGGTGTATGTCCGATTTAAACACCCTTTTTGTAACAACTTGTCCAAAGTTTTGTTGATTTCGCAAAATCTTTAATACATTTTCGATAATAACCGACTAATCCTAAAAATGATTTAATTTCCTTCCATTTCTCTCACAGTTATTATTCTATTAAAATCAGTATTATCTATATCTAATTGAGCTTGACTTATAGAAAAATTAAAATATCAATTCTTATAATAATATTTGCTTCGATATTCCCTTTGCTAATTTCAACTTAGTGAATAAACTAAAGGAATTATAAGGAGTACTTGGTACTTTCTCCAGTGATTCCAATTCTGCTGAAATGGTAGGTTCCAGCGCCAAAGAGTTGACACTCACGTGAAATTCGGAAAATCGGTCTCGATGCCGTGGCTTTTCACGAAAATACTGCAGTGAATCCTATTGACTGCGCCAGTTAAATGATTTTACTCAGGAAGATATTTTTTAAAAAATTTCATGTTACAAATATACAAAACTTTACTAATTCAAATTTGATGTTTACAATACAAGTTACAGGATTAGAATGATAATTATTAATGCGACCTACACCAAGTAGACCAACTGCTCATAACAGCAATCTTTATTTATGTCAACACGATGGCTTCAAATTACTTGCGTGTATGCAGGATGTCTTCATATAACTAGCATTAACTTCGTAATGAATGATTAAATCAAATATATTTTATACAAAATTACTAAATTTTTTGAAGAATTTCGAAAAATGCATAAATGCATGCAGAAAAACGTTTCGTCTAATTAAAAGTCAATGAAGAATTTTGACAATTGAAACCAAAAAGTTTTAATATCAGTATGCAAGTTGCGTTTTGATTTTTATGAGGTAAGTAGTACTATCTATGTTGTTTGTTAACGTCAAATAGTATTTGGACAAATGTTAAAAATGTGCCGATATGTCAAAAGTATATTTCTGAGAGATAAAAAAATGTTCTCTCAAATTATTCCGAAATAAATTTATTCACTGAATATACAAATGGAGTCTCACTATAGTTTTTTATAATACCAATAAATGTCTCTTAGTCTGCGTGTTCCCCACGGTGAGGGTGTGTGTGTGAGGGTGTTTGTGCTTGAGTGTTAGTATTCGTCGCTGTTCTTTTCGCTTTTCATATTCGTCGCTTTTATAGCCGCATCTCAGTGTTTCCAATTAACACTTGATCTTCTGGTGTGAATTATTCCGAATCTAGCGAATTGAATCATTAATATGTGCAAGATTCATCTTCTAAAAACAATTGCATTTTGGTAAGAATGCATTGGGTAGGGAATACAAATGAAATATCTGGATACATTATGTCAAAACATTATGCGAAAAATCTTATTTCTGTATTGATACGCCAATAGATATACCCTGGCCTTCTTATTGGATGGGTAAACGGATGATATAAACCGGATGTCTTCAACTATAGATACAACCAATAAAATAAGAGTTTTGTTCCTAAACTGCAATTGCGGCAAAATAAAATGATAAATTCTAAACTTCTGAAGCTTTTACCCAGAACAATAGCCTATCGTCAGACAAACTACAATTATGTCGTTAAAAATATTTGCAGATTGTCTTTTGTTGTGTAAAGCGTATATATCAATAAAGACGCTTTGCAACTCCAATAATGTGAGCTATTTGGGATAATAAACCCATTTAGCATCTCAATTAACTCAATTCTCTGGTCTCATCTACGTATTCTGTAATCATTAGAAAGTTATTTAATTAACGAGTGAAATGTGCGCGTAATAAACCGCTACAGTGTTTCACAGCACCTACGTTGGTGTAGAATACATCCAATTTTTTCGGTTATCCGTGATTCAATAATTTATGAGTTTCATCGCATATCAAAATTGTTTTACATCGTTCAGTACCTTCTTTTCGCTTCTTACCGTATCAAAAATTCAATGAACTATAATAACTATAGGTTTGATGGAAGAAACTAAACAGTTGTTAGTTTGTGTTGCAGGTATTTTTCTTTATGGCTATAATCACCACATTATCAATGAATGCGCCTTCCGATATTTCTACTCTGTTTAAGTTTATGTTTCCTTCTCGTAATTTTCTGCTTTTCCTAGTACTTTTATTCCATCCGTGTAAGTAATAAATAAAGTCAGATTCAAGCTGATCAGTATATAAGGCAAGAAAATGTTGTATCGTTTGCTCCATTTATTGAAGATAATTTTATTCTTATGCAAGACAACGCTCGCCCGCACTTCACCAGAATAACCTCTCGAATATCTTCAAGAGATTGGTATTCAAGTCCTAGATTGACCTGCAGGTAGTCCCGATCTAAACCCAATTGGAGACGTATGGGATCATCTTGAGAGACTAATTAAAGCTCGCAACATCCGTCCAGATAATATTGATGAGCTGGTGAATACTTTGATAGAAGAAGGGAGAAAATTAGATTTGGAATACCTCAGAGCCCTGATAAGAAGCCCTCCACAACGTATGAGAGAGGAGATCAGACCAAGCGAAGGCAACTAAACCGTTGTTATTCTCTTCGAATTTTTTTATTTGTTTTTCCATATTTTTATTTGTATTGATTTTTGGTAACTTCTTAATCATGTCCATGAAACTATGGTAAAAACGTCCACGCTTCATTACTTGTCATGACCAAACACATTTGAGGAATAACTGTGACTATTTTTTGTTATACTGTAATTATGCGATACTTTTTGTGACGAGTGTAGTTAACGATATCCACCCTTCTATACAGTTTACTATGGAAATTGAAAACAGTGATTCAATTAATTTTTTGGATTTGATTTTTTGAAGAAGAGATTCTGAAATTGAATTTCTATATACAGAAAACCAACACAAACTGATTATCTTATTCCAATACACTCTAACCACCCCGTCCAACACGAAATGTCGGCTATATCTTGTCCATAGATTACACAGGGTCTCCAATGGAAAACCGAAAGTAGTCCACCAAAACCAACAAGGGCTCGTCAAAGGTGACCTAGAGCAAAGAGTGAACCATATCCGAGAAGAGTCTGACCCTGCCTCCGAAGAAGTTTTGGCCGCATATGGAGGTACCGGGAAAGCTAGACATGGAGTCTCAACAGAACAACGACAAGATTTGTTCATCCTTCCGGAAGAGTATTCATTGGCACACAACATCTCCGCCAGTAACCAACACGCAGAAGGATTGGCAACCCTCTTTCGAAAGAAGTTTGAGCAATTATGAAAACCTGAAAATCATATTCAAGCCCCGGGCAAGATACTGAGACTCAAACACACATTGCTACATACGAATTTCAAGATCGATTCACCTACCGCGATATGTGGAAAGCGCTACAAAGCCTTCAAGATCATGTGCTGGAGTCCAACGTGGAAAAGTTAGCGATGCCTAGGATAGAGAGCAACCAATTTGATTGGCGAGTCATCAGGAACATGATAAAGGTGATCTTTCGAGATACTGGTGTCCACATATTAATTCGCAGAAATACCCCCCATTATCACTACCAGATGAAGACGGTATCCTGTTATTTCCATACGACCGGAAAATGCAGACATGGGTCTAGTTGCTGATTCAAAGATCCAGTTCCGCCTACACAGAAGTTCCATATGGAAATTTGGAAAAAAAATTGTTCTTAAACTCCAAATTGCGAAGTGGCAAAAATACTCGTATTTACTATTACAATTTTTTTCAATACAACTCTGATGAAATATACCTCGGATGACATTTTAAACGTTCACTTACTATTATTCACTTTATTAGAACTAAAATCCTAAATAAATTAAAATAATCCTATTCTCCCTTGTCAGACCATAACCATATTTTTCTCATTTTATCTAGTGTAGTTTTTTACTTTTCCTTCAACCTATCTAATATGCGAGCAAAGTATTGGTTTACCCACAAAAAAGTTGGAAATTTGAAATTTCTTTTTGAGTTATTTTTACGTTATCCATCAACCACAACACGAGAAAACGGTTTTTAGAAAAAAATCCTGTGT
Organism: Galeruca laticollis; assembly: GCA_963921935.1. Classification (NCBI taxonomy): domain Eukaryota; kingdom Metazoa; phylum Arthropoda; class Insecta; order Coleoptera; family Chrysomelidae; genus Galeruca; species Galeruca laticollis. Next base: position 142,038,189 of record OY998179.1, on the reverse strand, counting down.
GTATGTCGTCGTCGTCGTCATCGTCGTCGTCGTCGTTGTCGTCGGCCACTTTCCCTTGCAACTCTTGTTAGCACGATACAGCCTCGGGAGTGCAATAAGTCACCAATTTTATGATGGAATATTGTTAAGGATATTTCACATATGAACCCTATTGATTTTCAGCTCACCAGAGCCAGTACAACGGGTGCTATGGTACTTGAAGTACGACATTTTGTCGTTTTTCGAGAAATTTCAGTTTGTTAGCACGATACAGCCTCCGGAGTGCAATAAGTCACCAATTTTATGATGGAATATTGTTAAGGACATTTCACAGATGAATCCCATTGATTTTCAGCTCACCAGAGCCAGTACAACGGGTGCTATGGTACTTGAAGTACGACATTTTGTCGATTTTCGAGAAATTTCAGTTTGTTAGCACGATACAGCCTCCGGAGTTCAATAAGTCACCAATTTTATGATTGAATATTATTCAGGGCATCTCACTGATAAACCCTATTGATTTTCAGCTCACCAGAGCCAATACAACCGGTGCTACAGTACTTTAAGTAGGATATTTTTGTCATTTTTGGAGAAGTTTCAGTTTGTTAGCACGATACAGCCTCCGGAGTATATACAAGTGATGAATTTTATGATTGGATATTATTCAGAGCGTCTTAAAGATGAACCCTATTGATATTGAGCTCACTAAAACCAGTACAACGGGTGCTGTGGTACTTGAAGTACCAAATTTTTGTCATTTTTGGAGAATTTTCAGTTTGTTAGCACGATACAGCCTCCAGAGAGTATACGATTGATCAACTTTATGAATAAGTATTGTTCAAGGTGTCTCACAGATGTACACTATTGATTTTCAGTTGACTAGAGCGAGTACAGCGGGTCCTATAAAACGATATATACTAAATTTTTGGTTATTTTTGGAGAAATTTCGGTTTGTTAGCACGATATATCCCCCGAAGTGTATACAAGTAACAATTTTATGATAGAATATTGTTCAGGGCCACAGATGCGGAAAAGTTAGTTTTAATCGTTAAAACCGTTTATTTAATAACTACTATGGAGTTACCAGTGACATTTCTCAGACATTACTAGGTTAGAATCGCAAACTATATTTAAAACACCGTGTATAAAAAAATAGAAATAGTTCTAGATGATACCCAATTTTTTTTGAGCTTATATACCAACACATAAAAAGTTCAACGGTCTTTCTTACCATTGCCTTGATCTGATTTCCTTTATAAAATAAGTAGCAGTCTTAATAATAAATTTCAAAGTAAGGGTGAAATAAAATATCTCACATTTTCCGTGGAAAAGACGGTAACATTTTTTAAGTACAAAAGTAACAAAAAAAAATGTTGTGTACTTGAGTTATTGTATCATTTAAGAAGGGAATCTAAAAGCAAATCCTTGTAGTTGGAAATATACAATCAGTGATCGCAATTGTCTCATATTATATAGTAAATATTCGTTTTCACACTCTACATGATGACATTTTATAGAAAATTGCTGGAATTACATCCTCATAACTTTTGCACACTACTAATGGTATGAGCTAAAATTATCTTCAAACATTTTTTATTTACAAAATATTTTAACGAAATTATAAGGGATATAAATCTCCGATTAAGGAAGTTCCTGTCAGGTTACACTAATTTTAGTTTTTATTCAATTATTTATTATTTGGCAACAACGGTACTTGAGGTAACTTGTTTACGTACTATCGATAGTAACCTTACGTCTTATAAACGCCGCTTATGTTAACAGATGGACGGATTGACAATTAAATCATGGATTCCTTTCTCTGTTAGGGCTTGTTCGCACCAAAAGCAACTGGCTATGCAATGCAACAGCCACGCGACTCATAGCTAATGTTTAAATGAACGTGTCTCCACCTACTGAAGACGACTTAACTGCAACGCAACTAAATTGCTAAGAGCTTGTCCATATGAGACGTTTTACGCTCCAGTGCGTACGTGCGAGCGAATTTATCATTTCATCCAGATGACGCGTTTCACGCGCAAGTTCGCTCGAGGTAAGTCGAGTGGGGCCATTGTTATCATACGTCCTCTCGCAACAACAGTCGCGCGTATACTAGTCGGACCATAGAAGTTTTTCGTATTTCAAATCGCGCGTTTTACGCGTTCTGATTGCGACTTACGCGCGAGTGCATCTGGACGCAATATATGAACGTCTAGTATCTCACACTCACACGTGTGCACTCGCCCGTAAAACGCCTCATCTCGACAAACACTAACAGGGTGCCGGCAGTGCTGCATGCATCGCCATCGCGTTGCGGTTTATAGTTGCCAAGAACTAATGTATAATGTCGAATGAGATAGCAAAATCTTAAAATCATGTGGCTCTTGTAGTAGGAGAACAGACGTTTATATGAAGTTACAAAGCATTTATAGGTGTCGACCTCTATGAAAAAACCAGGGTAGGAATTTCTAGAATCATGTGCGAACCTGGTAAGTTTTTTTATTATAACTTATATTTATCTCAATAATTAAATGAATGATTAAAGGTATATTGGAAGACAACTGTTGATATTTTCGGTGAAACAAGACAGAAGCACATGCTTGGGTAATAAATCTGTAATGGAATGATCATAAAGTTTTTCTGCCATATTCTGTGCCTCGGAATGAATAGTTTTAATTAGTTTTGAAGTTGTGGCGTGCATCAAATTGCGTTGGTTGTTGGTTGAATATATATATATATATATATATATATATATATATATATATATACCGAATAAAATTGTGCAAAACACATGCTGCGTCGGTTACTGCATGTGTAGTTTGTTCTTTACACTAAAATGGCTAAGAGACGAACTTTAGATATGAGGCTGAAACTGACAGCAAAAAAATAGCAACCCAATCCAGGTTTCCAGGTGCGAGATAAGTATTACAGAACCAGACGAAGAAACATTCATTTTAGTCAGTTTAGAAATCTACTAATCCAGTGGAATATGTTCATAGGTCCTGGTTCTCAAGAATTATTTTTTGAACATTTCGAAAATTTAAAAATGTCCAAACGTCAATGTGCTATAAATTATGTGTAGATACTAACAGGATAACAGAAAAAGTGTTGCCAACTTTAATTGTATATTTATGTTAATGGTAAAATACCTTGTTCTAACACGAAAACAAGTCATAAGAAGCTTTTAATTCGAGAAGTTGTAACAGATCAAGATAATTAATCCGATCTGTTTGTTGAACATTTTATTGTAATTCTGGAAATTGTTCTAGTTTTCAGTTTGAAAGCGGTCAAAACCGTTACTTTTTTCAGATTTGGCAACGTGAAAGATGTCGCTGAACAGTTGATTCGATTTTTGTATGTATAGATATATAGAATGATTTAAAGTTTTTACGTTTGTTTACAAATGAGAAACAGACGCTTTGTGTACCCACAGTACATAAAAAACGCTTTCGATATTAAACTTAAAAATGAGAATTCTAATGAAAATACCTATCATTTTAAAATAAAAATAATATTCTGATAGTTAATAAATTAAAAAATGAAACTTCTTAATTCCTCAATGAGTTTAAATCAAGTGTTCGAATAAACCTCATTTTGATCCAAACAGTAACCCAGCCGGTTAACAAATTTTTGACGAACATGTGTGAGCATTTGAGCATATTTTAACAGTAATAATCTAAGATGACTTTTGATTGTCTATCTCACTATTATTTCTCTCTAACAAACTGGTAATGCCATGTGACCCTTATATTTTCCCGTTGACTATGAGAGGATTCTCATTTTACGTTGAAATTTAATAAAGAATCATTTCTGTTATTAATGAAAAGGAATATTATATGGGCACTTACACTTCCAATGTGTAGATTGAAAATGATGAGAGGGGATAGATAAAAATAGAAGAATTACGGCTGTAGACGAAATCGTTTTGTGAAGAGCGTAGGAATTACAGTAGTAACTACATAATATGAACCAACAGAGGGTTTATTGCAAATATTTCATAACAGATTGATAAAATCAACGTGGAAAACTTCACTTCATATATTGCCATAATGGAGACCTTGAAAAATGCGTTTATCATCTAAAATCTCTTACGTCTAGCCAATAAAGAGACAATAAAAATAAGTTGGGTCGCTTACTTTTTCTCATTTCTCAGAAAAAAGAATATCTATTAAACGAAAAGAATACTATTTTTAGTTCTACTTTTTACATCAATTTTTTTATACAGTGTGACCCATTTAAACTGGAACCACCCCTGTAAAATACGCATTTTTTCATCAATCTCAATTTTTTTTAATATTAAGCATTAAAAACTGCATCTTGACACAAATTTACATAACTTTAGTTTAATTTCCAAGGCACTCTATTTTTTTTTCTGTGTCAAAAACGGCAAAAGCTTATTAGGCAATTTTTATTTTCAAATTTGACTACACCACTGGATTTAAACTCGTTATAAATAAAAACCATCAAAATTTCATAAAATAATATTGGTTAACAACGAAGTTACAAAAACTTTAATTTTGGAAACAAAGTATTTGATTATAATTTTTATTTAGATTAATTTAAAATCTGGCAACACTGTCGATACAAAGTAGTGCACCAGTGAACTTGCACAGTGAAAATCCGAAGTCAATAACCCATTCCGTTCTACAGTTGTACCTCCTGAAAATATGGTGATGTTAGCGATTTATGGTGGAAGCGATTTTTGTAATAAAAATCTGACTACGCCACTGGATTTGTAAATTATATTAGCTTGAAATTATTTATTTTAGTATAGGTTATACGTGTATTAGAAAAAAATATTATTACTATTATTAAAATAATTTTCAAGTCAGTAGTTTATTCTTTCATGACCGACAAAAGCAAAATGAACAGAAACAAGTTTAAAAAAATTTATTTATTCAATAATAAAAAAGAAAGCTGGACAAAAATTGTTCCCTATAAATTCTACAAAAATTTACAAAAACAAGCTTTTAGAGAAGGTATCAATAATTTGAGAAAAACTGAACTAATACATTAAGTATAGGTATTATTGTTCCAAATCAACAGTGGGCTGTGATTTTGACAGCTAATCAGAAATAAACTAATAGTTGTTAGTAACGTACATTTAATAATAGCTCTCCAGTTATCATTAGAAGAAAGAATTGAAATTGTAAGAATTTCTGGGGTCAATTATCATAGTGAAACAGAAGTAGCTAGGATATTTAATTATAGACTTCCAAATCGTCTTCCCATTGACAGAAGCACCGTTAGCAAAATTAACAAAACATTTAAAGAAACTGGTGCAGTAACCAAACATATTTTAAAAAACAATCACCGAAGGAGAAATTCAAACGATCGTGCCGTTGTAGATTATTTTACAAACCATCCAAACAGAAGCTTACGAGTTGCCAGTTTGGATTTAAACTTACCGAGAGAGAATATTCGGCGATGTCTGAAACGAACCAAAATGAAAGCATTTAAACCTAAATTTCTTCATAGTTTAAAGGAAGGTGATGAAGTAAAACGTATGGAATTTTGTTTGTGGGCACAAGGCTGGTACCTGAATACAAGAAATTTTTTTAACCACATAATGTTTAGTGATGAAGCTTCTTTCAGCACCAATGGTATAGTATCATCCCAAAATGCTCGATATTGGGCTACTGAAAATCCGCACTGGGTCATAAATTGTAAAAGTCAATATTCCGAAAAAGTTCAACGTTTGGTGTGGTATATTGAAAGATAGAATAATAGGTCTATATTTTTTTGATGGAAACATGAACGGGCAAATTTTTTTGGAATTTCTAAATAACCAGTTATCGGATCAAATAGAAGAAATTCCACTTGCGGAACGAGCAAATTTACATTTTCAGCTCGACGGCTGTTCCGTTTACAATTCCAGCATTGTTAAGCAGTGGCTAAATAACCAGTTCCCAAATCATTGGATAGGACGAGGTAGTGACTTAATTGAATGGCCACCTAGATCGCCTGATCTAACGATACTAGACTTTTTTCTATGGGGTATTCGGACACAAAAAGTATACAAAAAGGGACCAATGAATCGAGCTGAACTCATGCGAAGAATAAGACAAGCTTGTGCCGAAATTACACCTCAACAAATAAGAAATAGTGTAAAAAATATTCGGAAGAGATACGATGAATGTATCGAACTAAATGGAGGTTTGGTAGAAGCTACAAAAATTTAAATATTTAGTTTTACATTACTATTTATTTTAGTCTCAGTTTTTGCTTAATGGCGTTTTATTGTTGAATACATACTTTAAAACTTGTTTCTGTTCATTTTGTTTTTATCGGTTATGAAATAATGTACTACTTACTTGAAAATGATTTTAATGTCTGTTATTTTCTAATACACGTATAACCTATACTAAAAATAACTTTAAGCTAATATAATTTACAAATCCAGTAGCGTAGTCAGATTTTTATTACAAAATCGCTTCCACCATAAATCGCTAAAATTACCATATTTTCAGGAGTTACAACTGTAGAACGGAATGGGTTATTGACTTCGGATTTTCACTGTATAAGTTCACTGGTGCACTACTTTGTATCTACAGTGTTGCCAGATTTTAAATTAATCTAAATAAAAATTATAATCAAATACTTTGTTTCCAAAATTAAAGTTCTTGTAACTTCGTTGTTAACCAATATTATTTTAAGAAATTTTGACGGTTTTTATTTATAACAATTTTAAATCCAGTGTTGTAGTCAAATTTGGAAATAAAAATTGCCTAATAAGCTTTTACCGTTTTTGACAAAGAAAAAAAACATAGAGTCCCCTGGAAATGAAACTAAAGTTATGTAAATTTGTGTCAAGATACAGTTTTTGATGCTTAATATTAAAAAAAAAATTGAGATTGATAAAATAATGCGTATTTTACAGGGGTAGTTCCATTTTAAATGGGTCACACTGTATTATAAAATAAAATTATTTGTCTCCACTTTAAAATGTTTTTGCGTTATGTCCATATTATGGTTGTTACGAGTATTATCAAAGTCGGGACGATTGAGCACCCTTGAGGAGCTCAAAAAGTCGCTAGAGACAGACTGAGAACAAAAAATCAATGTCAAGGATTAATGGGATTTACAAGTGTGTGAATTTATTCCTTAAGCGACATGCTTTTCTTCAAACCTTCTTTGAAACATTTTAACCGACCTCGAGTACATAATCAAGTTCAGTCGAAGAATTGGTATTATTCATTCCTCTAATTGTAATTGCTATATCAGGGAGAATGAAAGAGATACGAAAAGAAGCGTATTTTAGAGTTTTAGATAATTTATTCTAATCAACAGCCATCTCCAATTATACAATGTGAACAAAAAATTACAATTTTCGTTGGCTCACCATCTTCTTTTAAAAAATATATAAAAATTGGAGACAAATAATTCAGTTCTGCGATCTTAGCACATCATATGCGGAGTTATACCATATAAGAAAAAATAAAATTGTCATAAAAGGTCAATTGGTTCGATTAATTGGTCAGTGATAGAAAAATTTCCATTGAGCATCAAACTGTTTCAAGGTGAATCGAAAATTTTATCACCTTACTTCTCACAAATAAAAAAGTAATAGCTGTATTCGATAGATAATGATGTACTGCTAATGATTGTTCAGATAAAATAAATGATGAGTCAGTTCAATTTCATTCATTTAAAATTAATTCAGTCGCGTTGGCAGATGTTCGCATGCGCTGTGTAATAAGAATAATTACCCAGTATAATATATTAAAATTATTGTTAGTAAACTAAAATATTTCAATTAAATAACTGTTATTCTTTAACAAATGGATATACACTTCACTATCTTACCCAATGTCAATTGTACCCATATTAAACAATATCAACAAAGAAGCCGAGGTCATTACGTATCTCTAAATGAGTAAATACTTCGGTCGACAAGGATTCAAAGAAGAATTAAGTAATTTGCTACTTATTCAATTAATACTATTATTTATTATCATCTTCAATATGTAACTCAGATGTTAGTATGAAATTAGTATAATTATTGAAGTATAAATAGATCCCAGTGAAAAAAATTGGCTGTAATGATTAGTCCACCAAGTATCCAACGTAGCTAGGATGTCCAAATAATATTAGGGTAGTAAGCCTAAGAATTACGAGTTGTCACTATGAACCAAAAGAAGTAGGACATACTTTTTTTCCATTTCCTCTTCCAAATAATTCTAAAAATATTAATTTGAAATAAACCTTCACACTTAAATGTGTATAAACTATTTTATCGATTATTTCATACTGAACGATTTGTGTGGTTATTAAATAATTTTACATTGAAATAATACATCTATTGATATGCTGAATCTAGGAACCAGTAATTATTTACAGAAGTCGCCAATATTCAAGACCTCACTCCAAGTCTTCTCTTAATGGTAGTGATTTATGTATTTTGGTTCTCAACTTAACCTAACCAGCGCTACTTATAAATTATTTAATGCAAAATTGAAATGACCAATTATCAGTAAATCATCACGTATCGATTACAGATATTACGTTTTGGTGGTTTATGGAAGACCTGGAGAAAATTTTTTAAGTTTAAACTTTTCTATAACAAAATATCATGAAGTGTTCATACATACATACATACAGACTATTGTGTGTACAAATAACCACTTCAAATTGTAGCAGTTTTTATTATATTTTCGGTACTTAATCTTGTTTGAAAATTGCCTGAATAATTTTATTTTACATCTGTCAGACCCCGTAGAGCAATGATCACAACTATCCATAAAATAAAAGTTAGTCTGAAGAACATATAAACTCTGTATACTAACAGTCCTTCCCCAATCAACCATTCAGAACGTATATAACTTAGAAAAAAACAATAATGTAATACCAGTCAGGCACCTCGCAATTGATCCACATGTCTTTTCCAAATTCTACCATCATCAAGTTTAATTAAGTAGTGTAACTTTCCTAATATCTTATGAATATAAATAAAATCCATTTTTCCTGTCCTGAATAATTTCTTACCAAGACGCGTTGGTTAAGCAGAAAACTACGAACTTTAATATCGTTATCATTTGTTACCAGTACGGTATGTGAAGTGGGTCTAATATTATCAAGTCTGGATCTTATTTCCCTGTTAAACATTAATCTCGAAGGAGACTGATGAGTGACACAATGAGGCATTTTACGATATGGTAATAAAAATTCATTTAATTGATTTTCAGCTTCACATAATTTACTGTGAGATTTAAGAGTTCTTAAATATTTTTTTACAGTCTGAACGCTCCTTTCTACTAATCCATTAGTAGCAGGATGATATGGAGCTATTAATTTATGTTTAATACCATGTAATTTAAGAAAATGTTGAAGATTATAAGATACGAATTATTGCGCATTATCACTAACTAAGTATTTTGGTACTCCAAATGTAGAAAATATTTTATTACAAACTTGTATTGTTGCGAAACTAGATTTATCTTTGGTTATATATATATATATATATATATATATATATATATATATATATATATATATATATCTAACCAACGTGAATATTTTGGATTTGCTGAAACTCCGTACAGTTTGTACAAATATTTTCAATGCTTTTATCAATATTTGACCACCAACAATAACTTCGTGCTAAGTTTTTCATTTTGTTTATTCCAAAATGGGAAACATGTAATTCTTGTAAAATTTGATTTTGTAATTTATGAGGTATTACCACTCGAATTCCTCGCATTATGCAACCTTGTTGTAATGAAAACTCTGTTTGTGGAATATTAAATCTATATTTTCGAGGAATATCCCAACCAGTTTGTAAAGCGTCTAATAAAGGTTTAAGATTAACATCGTTTTGACTTTCATAAGCAATGTGAGAACAAGAAATAGGTAATGTATCAATTTGTTGCAATTCAAAAACATCTGGCTCATCGAAAATTGTTAGAGATTCAGATTTAATTGGTAATCGTGATAAAAAGTCAGCGTTACAGTGATCTTTAGTATTTTTATAACGAATATCATATTGAAAAGCTTGTAAATAAATTGCATTGTGTTGCATACGCGTAGCACTCAATACTGGTAGGGATTTTGTTGGATTAAAAATTTGAAGTAAAGGTTTATGATCAGTATATAGAGTGAATCGATTTCCATATAGATATTGATAGAATTTTTTTTACGCCAAAAATGATACTGTATGCTTCACGATCAATTTGAGAATATCTTTTCTGTGTGTCACTGAGAGTTGGAGATGCGAATTGTATCGGCCTCTAAGTTCCATCAGGATATAAGTGACATAATACTGCACCCACTCCGTATGGTGAAGCATCGGTAGCCAAAATTAAAGTTGGAATCAAAATGAACCAAGAAATTATCAGCCAACATTTGTTTCTTTACTGAAACAAATGTTTGCCCACATTCTTGATTCCATATAAATCTCACGTTTTTATGTAATAATTTATTGAGGGGATACAGAAGGGTACTCAAATTTTGTAAAAATTTCCCATAGTAGTTGCTTAATCCTACAAATGATCTCAATTGAGTTTTGTCAGTGGGTCTGTGAATGCTCCGCATTCACAATACTTTCAACCTTACTTTTTATTTCATGAATGCCTTTGGAATTTATCAAATACCCGCAATACTCAATACTATCAGCGAAGAAAATAGACTTTTCTTTATTAATACGTAAGTTGTGTTCTGATAATCTTTTTAAAACCTCATTTAATCGCTCTAAATGTATAGTATCATTTTCCCCTGTTATTTTAATATCGTCTAGATAAACGGAAACACCTGGTATACCCTGTAAAACTTTCTCCATCTCTCTCTGAAAAATTGCAGGTGCAGAGGAAATGCCAAATATCAAGCGATTACTAGTATAAAGACCTTTATGAGTATTTAATGTTAATAAATGACGATCTTCAGGTCGTATTTCAATGTGTAAGTAAGCCTGACTCAAATCAAGTTTAGTAAATTTATTTCCACTGCCATTGAATTAAATAATTTATCAATTGTGGGCAAAGGATGTTTATCCACTTGAATATTATTATTGAGTGTAACTCGAAAATCTACACAAATTCGAACATTTCCATTACTTTTTACTACACGAACTATAGGAGTAGCCCAGTCAGATCTATCCACTTTAGTAAGTATACCTTGAGAAAGCAAGTTTTCAATTTCCTTTTCTACTTTAGGAATTAGAGAAAAGGGAAATGATCTCGCTTTACAGAAAATAGGTTTTGTATTTTCTTTTACTGAAATTGACGCCTGCATACCCTTAAATTTGCCTATCCCGGCTGTAAACACACTTGAATACTTTTCCCTTGACCAATACTTCCTTAGATGAAATAACAATATGATCAAGAGAAGTAGAAAACAAATTCAAATGCATTTGACGAATCCATTCTCTACCCAAGAGTGGATCTCTGTCAACTGTAACAACATACAAGTTTAGATCAAAATTTTTATCCTTAAATGAAACCTTACAAGATAAATACCCTAAAACTTCAAGGGACGTTTTACAGTAGGAAATTAGTTTGAGATCCGTTTGACTAATGGTAGTATTTGGAAAAAGTAAATCAAATTTACGCTTACTTATAACTGATACTGCAGCACCACTGTCTACTTCAAAAGTGATTTCTTTGTCATTAACAACCAAGGTTTGATAAAATTTTTCTCTATAAACATTTTGATCAGATTCAATTGCTATTATCTCTTCAGCTGGTTTTTGATTATCGTGAAAATCAATTTGATAAGTATTTGAAGATTTCTTCCTACACACGTTCTGAAGGTGACCTTTCCTGTTACAAAAAGTACAAATTAAATTATCTTTATCAGAACAACCTGTAGCTAAATGCTTTTGATCACCGCATCGAAAACAAAATTTTGAAAAATTTGAACTTTTATTTGGAATACCTGCAGGTAAGTTTGTTTCAGCTTTAAAGTTTATTTGATTTAAATTTTTATTAATATGTAACTCAGCAGTTGCTTTTGCGGAGAGTTCCAAACCTACAGCTATTTCTACAGCCTTATCTAATGTAAAATATTTCTTTTCTAATAAACGACTTTGAATTTTATCATTACGTAGACCCCAAACAAATTGATTGCGTAATGCTTTCTTCAAATAATCGCCAAAATTGCAAAAAATTGACATTTTCTGTAAATATGTGATGTACTGTTGTATAGATTCACCCTCTTGTTGTTTACGTTGACGTAGTCGGAAAATTTCTGCAATTTCCAGTGGAGTAGGACTGAAGTAATCTTGGAGAGTTTCTACCAATTCTTGAAAATCCTTTGATTTTGGATCTTGTGGTGTTAATTTGTCACAAAGTATGTCGTATGTTTCTGAGCCCATGAAATGTAAAAAATAAGATACCTTACTAGTTTCAACAATTCCATAAATTTCGCAGGCGCCGTTGAATCGTTGCACCCATCGAGATCATTGTGATTTTGTAGAATCGTAAGGTTCAATTGTAAATGTATTTTAAATTACTGTAGTTGTATTACTTGAACTTGAGCCTGAAGTTTGAGTATTTTGTAAGTTCATACTTCTTCGATTTATTTTATTTGGCATGGTTAATCTATAACGAATATGTGGTTCTTTCGAATCATCGTCGCCAATCTATTGTGTGTACAAATAACCACTTCAAATTGTAGCAGTTTTTATTATCTTTTCGGTACTTAATCTTTTTTAAAAATTCCCTGAATAATTTCATTTTACATCTGTCATACCCCGTAGAGCAATGATCACAACTATCCATAAAATAAAAGTTAGTCTGAAGGACATATAAACTCTGTATACTAACACAGACTTTCTTGAATACATATTTCCCCTGTACATTAAAAATATGAACAAAGAATGTAGATACTGAGTCTGTGATAAATAATGTGGAAACCACTCCTGGAATAAAATTAATGGTATCCTCATTTTCGAAAATTGTAGGAAAATTTGGGAAAATAATTTTTTTGAATTTAAAAGTGTTCTTACAAACATACATTTGAATGTACATGGTGATTCTCACAAATCTAGCAAAGTAATTACTCATTATTATTACTTGAACAATATATCCTTGATTGATTCCAATAAACTACAGAACTTCTGTAAATTATCTGTCATAGCTCTTGAGAAATAATATATGCTGAATACTTGATTCATTCGAATCCAATTATTGTTCAAAATGTCTCCACCTAGTTGTTGACAATAACACAATTTCCTATCCTACTCTTCTCTAACTTTGTGCAAAGTTTAATATGAAATGTTTCGTATTTCTGTAGTTATCTATTCTTTGAGGTCTGCATTACTAGTTAGTTGTATTGGTCTCGAGGCGTGAGGGTAGATTTCTTTGAATTAAGTTATTACTCAGTAACTTACTGCCCGAACCAAACATTATCATTTTGTATGGTAATATGTATTGCGTTGAGATATCTATATGTTTGCTAACGCCAACGCATAATTATATATGTTTTGACCGTCTAATTTATATAAATAGGAAGCACCAATAATATGGTCACCTTACCTAGTCAAACTGTGTCTCCCCCATATAATGAGGTTTCTTCGATCTATATAGATGAAGTTGTTCTCTATTTTCTTTTTGTTTTGTTTTGATGGACAATTTGATGTAAATTTGACATTGGAGTCTCTTCGACATTTGACATAATATATGACACTAACGGAGCAGATAGGATTACATTCCTGCACAGCGTGATACGTTTCAAGTATGTCGTTGTGCATATTTAGAGACTGGAACTCTAACATATTTCTCTTCATTTAATTTAACATTATTTCGACTCACCCTACATATATAAAAAAGCTATTCTTGAGTAATTCACGCAAAAAGAAAAAGGGTTACTGAAACAGAGTGGCAGACATGCATGTTTCTGGCTCATTAGCCATCCTCAGTGCGGTATAATCAAATAAGGGTGTAAAACTTGGGAGCAAAGCTGTTGATCGAAACATGGAAAAATACAAAACAACGGATTTCAATAGGGAAACCAAATGCACATTTGTGCCTTCAACTGTAAGATTTCGAGTTTTCGGGACAACCACCAACATCGACACGGAGGCGCATATAGCCCTCCTGTCTGAACCTTCCAACCCAAAGTAAACCACAAAGAAGATGTAAGAATATCGCGTGATATGAAAACAACAACAAAGATATTCTTGGGTAATTCACGAAAAAAGAAAAGGGGCTACTGAAACAGAGTGGTAACCGCAGACATGCATGTCTCTGGCTTAATAGCCGTCCTCAGTACTTAGCAAATTTTTTATTTTTTCATTTCATTTGCAATGTAATACTAGAGTGTTAAGCAGCACTTGTGACTACAATATTTAAAAGGGTTGGAAATATGAAAAGGGACTAATGGACTGTATTTCCAAGAGTTAATTAACATTGAAAAATAGCACATCGTCAACGCATAAATAAAAACAATATATATATATAAGGCTCCTACCTGATGAAGCTGTCTTGCCGTCGTATCCAGGCGCCTGGGAGGGTTGACGATGTCGTTTTTGGTACACCCACGGTACGAATCTCGTCCAAACAATTTACCGGTGTTTGTATAAATTAATGTTTACCGTGCGAAGGTCGACAAAGTACTACCGTCTGGGCACGTCGACGGTTTATCAATCATGCGCCAATGATGCGTTTAGCGGCAAAATTGAAAATACAAGTGATTCCTTAACATATATCTTACATTTAATTTCCACTTAAAACACACATCTTTATTTCTTCACTGGAAATATTAAATAGGTCTATATCACAAGCTTAAACCTAGTATAGTGCATATTATTTGTATATTTCTACATTTAATAGCATTCGGTTCTTATGAAACCATCGCATAAGACAGTTTAAGTTACTCTGCAGCTTCTGGCAGTCTATGATTGTTAAATGGTTTTTTAAGGGCTCTTAAAATTCACACCATCTTGTGGAAGTCCTTTCTCGATTCTGGTTGAGCTTCTACAAGTGAACACACAAAATAACAACAATAAATAAGTAAACACACAAATATGTTTGAAAATTTTAATTTTATCAATAAAAGAAAACAAAATGCACTTACTATTGAAATTATAAGTTTACACATGTTTTTTTTTGAATTCTTTTTTTTGAATTTTTTGATTTTTTTGGATTTCTTAATTTGTTTTGGTTATTAAATATTTTTGAATTTCTGAACTATTTTTAGATTTATTGGTTTTTTCTTATTTTTTGTCTTTAATGGATATTTTGGATTTTTGAATTCTTTTTTTTTAATTTTTTGAGTTATTTTGGGATTCTTGATTTTTTTTAGTTATTAAATATTTTTGAATTTCTGTACTATTTTTTGATTTATTGGTTTTTCCTTATTTTTTGTCTTTATTGGTTATTTTGGAATTTTGGTTACCGCTAGACCAAATACTTAGACAATGGCTCAACAAAAGTTAATACTCACTTTTATTTCACATAAATTGTCACACCACTGGCTATATATGAAAATCGGCAAGGGCTATATACTTTTCCATCCCAGAGCTGGTGGAAGGAATATACTCCACATGTGGTGAAGGTGGCAATGGCTCAACACCTTTATTGGTGGAGGAAATAGGTATAACATAAAATAAAACACAGATTATTATTTTAAAATGTCTAAAATTATAGCATGCTATATTGAATACAAGAAAACTTACCATCAATTTTTGTTAATTTTCTCTCATATGGGAAGGCAAATCAAACTGTCTTAATAACCTGCCTTCGTCTTACTCAAATTTAAAGAATTAATGTTTTTGAAAATGAAGGGGACATATCCTCCATTGTTTCCTCGTCGACACATTTAATGATTTATTACCACTTCGTTCCAGCCATATTAATTTTATATCTTTCTGGGTTGGAGGAACAAAATTGTATACAGAAATATTTACTTTAGTAATGCAACAAGTTTTAGTCTAGCTAATGTAAAAAAACAACCATGATCTCTAAAGTTGTCGATTAAATTAGTAAAAATTCTGTATTTTGTAAAAGTAAAGCAAATGATTTGTCAATTGAGAAAAAAAAT
The DNA here is from genome assembly GCA_963921935.1 of Galeruca laticollis. Taxonomy (NCBI): domain Eukaryota; kingdom Metazoa; phylum Arthropoda; class Insecta; order Coleoptera; family Chrysomelidae; genus Galeruca; species Galeruca laticollis. The sequence continues at coordinate 142,022,238 of OY998179.1, read as the reverse complement.
GCTCTAATTTTTTTAATAAAACTTACCGAGTACACCACTTATTACACTCCTTCACAATACACTTTGACATTGTCTTTTCAATTAATAACAATAATATGATAACAAAGCAACGAAACACTATACACACTATACACTATATATTACAATATAGCGATTAAAAAATACAGCAAAATACCGAAACCACATAATAACCTCAACACTTGAACTAAGAAACGATCACATCGCGCTTACGCAGTTATAAAAATCAATAAAATTTGATTACTAACGACGTTACAGTTTTCGTTAAATGTTTAGGAATTTTTTGAAATCCACCGATTTTAGTTACTCGACAGGCTCTATAGATGACACGGTCTGCAGTGTCCTTAGCATGGTCTGTCCTTGTACATCCCCGTCGCTTCACTTGGTCATCGCAGTGGGTGGTTAGGTAGGAGTACCTCATCGTTTCTGTATCCGTTCTTTGGTACTGTTGACAGTGTTGCTACATGAGGACGGTGACGTTACACAGTATTGAACAAATACTCTTTATATTATTTTCTTGATAAACTTCATTATTATAAATGCACAGTGTTTGACACAATGTAAAACCGTCTCAATGTACAACCCTTTCACCTACATTTTTTTTAAATGGAAGACCAAGTTTGAATTTATGCAACCTTTGGTGATATACTGTTTATCATCACTACACGAACACTCACAGATACACTATCTGTCGCGCATTTAGATAACCAAGATCAGAACCGAAGGTCTCTGAAGATAATAAATTGGTTATCGAAACGCGCGTATTACTTAGAATACTACGTGTGCTGTGCTTTTCCCTAATACCACTGCAAAAAGTTTGGCTCCTCTTAAGCCTTCCTGTGAAATTTGTATTGTCGAGGAGCTGGATTGCATTGATGTTGATATAGTATAAAAGTCTCTTCGCATAACTTGTGGAAAATTTGTATTTGGTCTGGTTAACTGTATGTTCTCCAGGTCTCAGTATAGGTTACAGTTGTTGACATACCTTCTGGTTGAGACTGCTGATGAAGCTGCAATTTCTTGTATACGTATAATTTGTAGCTTCTATCCATAAATTTGTTGGTATTTTAATACGAATTCCTCCCTTAATTTTTTACATTATCTTTCACGCGCAGTCGAGTACCGAAATTCATGTATTTCGCAGAGTCAACATAGGAAATTGGGTATTGGAAATTATAACAGGCAGATGTTGTTTATGTTTATTGAAGTCTACATGTACATATTTCCTCTTGGTAAACTTGAAGTTTCAGTCTAATGATTCAATAGATCCTCTAAGCTAGCATTTTGAAAGCCTGATCACGATCTAAAGTTCTGTGTACTGAGCCAATCATTACCAGTACGTGGAATAAAATACGACCACTCAAGCAAACTTATTCCACTCGTACTAAGTTCCATAGTTGCTTTCTATATATTTTTTAAAAATGTGAGCATAGTTTATAAAATTTACACTCAAATGGCGAATGCATTCAGTGATAAATATGGCAACATTGTTTCTCTTTCAGATTTCAATCAGGATGGCAGAAACGACAATATCACTTTCATGGTGAAAAGGATCAAAGTTCATACGCTAGACGCACTCAAAGACCCTCTCTACAGGTTTCCTAACAATTATGGAGTAGAAAAGTTTCTAGAACTTTTCTCAGGTAAGTGCTTTTTTATTTTTATCGGTGTAGTAAGAAAATGATTTCTCGTTCTATTCCAAACGCGTTTTATTGGTTTCAATTACAGTTTTCAGTATTCGACAATAAATAAACAAGAAAGATTTTATCTCTTTCTTGGTTTCGTTATAATTTTTGTTATTATATTGGAACAAATGATGGAGGCATTGCGAATATATGGGAAAGAAAATAAATACTAATTTATTACAAAATTCTATTGAAGTGTTGTAGAAAATTCCATTGCTAGTTGGTATCATTTAAAAATAAGGTTCATCATATACTTTACAAAAATTTTGCGATGTTTGTATTGTAGATGCTCCTATTATTTACAAAAGCTTCACGTACTTGAAATTTTAGTGAAGGTGATACATATTCTCTCTAGACGTATTATAAGCCTATCATATGCAGCAACACCCGACCTATAAGATTACCATCTCAGACAGATTTTCTTTCTCCTTCCAAAGTAACTACTGAAACCCTCCTGTTTATGAAAGACTTCGCAGATATTTGAAAAGTCACAAATCCGACATTCATCCTTGGTCACGTGTCTCTCCTGAAATCAATACTAACCTAACTTGTCTCAATATACATGGCCATAATATTCATATTATACACCAAAAACTTGAATAAATGACGAGCAAATATGCATCTAAGAAATGTAAAAGTGTTGGAGACCATTGTAACAAAAACTTACTTTGAACTATTCAATGACTACCAAGCACATACACTTTCCTTTCTGGAGAACCATATACCATATACATAGCAGTAGAATATGCCAAACATCAGCAAGGTAAATACTTTATCATATTGACGGACTCATTGAACTTACTAAAATTATTAGGAATAATCTACGAAATATATCCAATTTAATTATAGAAGAGTTATAACAATTATACAATCATGACCAAGATTGGATTCCATCTTATGTGGGAATTAAGGATAATGAGGAAGCAGATCAGTAAGCAAACGCAGCAACATCTCAAAACAGTCTAGCTTGTAATATATCGTCTAACCGTTGAATTTCCTGAAATATCCGTCGTTTATATACAGATTCGGCTTATATTTTTCTTGGATATAGGCAAAACTATCAAGTGGCAATAAAAGAGAACGATATCCATATGAAGCGTGGACAGAAGAGAGAACGTAGATGAAGGCGGTGATATCCCTACTATTCATTGCGACAGCGACCGATCTCACCAGTGTTGCCAACCTTGAAGTAAGCTTTTTCCCTCCACTTACCTTAAAAATTGGGACATTTTTGAAAAAAAATCCCTCGCGTTAAAAAAATAGGTTTTATACCAGAAATACAAACATGTGCATATTTTTAAAAAAATATTTTTTATAAGAAAAATGAATGTAGTTACATAACAAAGTATAAAAAGTCTAAAAAACATAAATCTTTTAACAAAACGTTAAAAATACGTTAAATAATTAACAATTCTATTTGATACATATTTTTATTATGTAACTTTTAGTGCTTATCATTATACCTAACTGCATACTTAATACAGTTTAAAATTTAACCTAAAGCAATGGTCATAAACAGTAAACCATTTATTAGTTTTCATTCATTCGAATTTTTTTCTAATAATCTTTTGAATATTTTTTGAAATATTTTTACAATTTGGACTAGAGTAGAAAGTTCCTGTTTCCAGTTAACTTTTTCCCTTTTATGTTGAAAATTACAGCAAAACGGGAAATTTTCCTCCGGCTGGCAGCACTGGATATCAACCGTAGACTTCCAACACACACACAGTACACGCACAGTTTAAAGCTTAACAGAAGCAGTTGGCTCACTCTACCGATTTGTGAGTTACAACTTTTATCTCACTCATACACTCATGGGAATCAACTTCCCGTTGCGCAGAAAGTTTGTTATTTATTACACACAGTTGTCAAATATTTTATTGTATCAATTGGATACGCCCCTAAGCGCGTGGGTTACAATTTTCGGTTGCGCAATGGAAAATTTGAACCATGAACATCAAAGACGCCGACATCGAGTGAGCCAACTGCTTCTGTTAAGCTTTAAACTGTGGTACACGCACATTCAGATTCATTTTTAGACAGACAGTCAGCCAGACCAGACCGTCAGCCGAGTTCATAGAGTGTGAAGGGTAAGACAAGAGTTTCTGGTGTTTTAATTTGAAATTACAAACAACGAAATATGCCGACTGTTTATACCACAAGAGAAAAAATTCAAATTGTAAAATGGTTTTATGGGGGTCATTCGTTTCGACATGTTGTAAATTTATTTGCTGTTGCCTTTGAAAATAAGCCAATTCCTTCGGCTAACACAATTTCTGCAATTATAGGCAAAATTGATAAATTTGGCTCTGTCAATAATTGCAAAAAGTGTTGTCCATCTAATCGACCACGTCGAAATCAAATGACCCAAGAACGGTAAATTAGGGAAATACAAGTCTGTGCATTAGCTGAGGCTGAGGCGTCTTCAAGTAGACAAATTGCCGATGAAGTTGGCTTGAAGGAGAGACGGGTAAGAAATATTTTAAAAAGAAACGGGTATTCCTGTTTCAAGGTACAGACCACTCAAGAAATTTTTACTGACGACAATTTTAAACGGATGGAATATTGCGAAATAATGATGGAAAGAACTAATCAAAATATAAATCTTTTGAACAATATTTTATTCACGGACGAGTCTTCTTTCGCCCTCCATCGAAAGCATAATCCATTTTTACTGACGACAATTTTAAACGGATGGAATATTGCGAAATAATGATGGAAAGAACTAATCAAAATATAAATCTTTTGAACAATATTTTATTCACGGACGAGTCTTCTTTCACCCTCCATCGAAAGCATAATCCATCCATTGGTCACAGGAAAATAAACATTTGAGTGTAGCTGTACGCACACAATACCCACAGAAAATAAATGTCTGGACGGTTATCCTAGGGGATAATTTCATCGGTACTTTTTTTATTGAGGGTAACCTGAATGGCCCGAAATATTTACAACTGTTGGAAAACAGTATTATTCCTGCGCTTAGAAACCTTCAAGTCGACTTTAATGACATTTGGTTTCAACAGGACGGATGTCCAGCAGATAATGCACGGATAGTGACTACATATCTGAACCAGCAATTTCCTGATCGAGTCATTGGTACTAGAGGAACTATAAAATGGCCCCCACTGTCGCCAGACTTAGCGCTTCTTGATTTTTATATTTGGAGAATGCTTAAAAGCAATTTATACAGGTTTGAGTTCGAACGAGCTACCAGCTTGGACGAATTAAAACAAAAAATCACACAATTCTGTGCACAAATCAGACCTGAGCAACTTAATGATATGAGAATATCATTGTGCAATAGGTTTGGTTTCTGTTTAGCCCAAGCTGGAGGTTTGTTCGAACCACTCTTGCATCAATTGTTTTTTTATTCGATAAGAATGTTTATTTCTTTATTTGGTAAGAATGTTTATTTTCACATACATTTTATATTTTAGCAGAGTTGTTTTTTATTTTTTTACTAGAATTATTGTTTTATTTTTCATGTCATGCTATGGCAGAAAAGAAATCAAGTAAATAAGTTTGGAGATAAGATATTATTTTATATAACAGATAAAAATAATATCTTTCATTTGAAATAAAATATCGTGAAATACTCCGGCAATTGCTGCAATTGGATGTTGCACATTACTAAACTTAAAATCTTTACAGAAAGCAGAAAGTGATAATTCACACTACGTGTAGGAGGAGCGCATCCCCACTAATTAGTTCATCACAGAGTGGGATTTATCGCGTACTCGCTTTTTATAAAGATGTCTCTTTTCATCCCGTTAAATGGTAATATACAAGAAAAATATAAGCCGAATGTGTATACAGCAATGCCATAAGCTTTACGTGATGCATCTCTATAACCATGTAATTCAATTGAATTTGTTAAATGTGGCGTCATCATCTTACGCGGAATGCGGTAATTATTTTATTCTTCTAATTAATTGAGGAATGTTGTCCAGATAGCTTCGATTTATTTGGGGACCGGTTGATCCCAAACCATTTTTAATATCAAAATCTCTTACAAGATGATTTTTATTTTTACAACCACTGGATTTATTAACCTCGAAGGCTCAAATATTTGTAATGTTAGCATTATCCCCTACTAAGCAATTAATAGATTAAAAAAGGTAAACCTTTCGCTATGTTTACCGGTAAAGATCGGCAATGGTAAAGGCTTTAACTTAACACTATATGATACATATCTACCGCTGCCGTTATTTGTGATATTTATCACAGATGGACTATTAGTTTGTTGCCTATTTGACCCTTTAAGCGTTATTAAATATTTATGTGATTTTATTGCACAATAGCTCGATGTTAAGTTCCTATTTTTCCCCGCACTTTTTAGCTTTCCGCCTCTAACTTGGTGTCATTAGTATTTTCTTGTCTTAATTTAATTTTTTCGATTTCAAATTGAATTGAATTATTTAAATTGCTGGTTATCGCTCCCAAATGGGTTTGTAATTGGAAAATATCGTCTCTCACATTAGGTATTGTTTTTTCAATTTTAGTAATAGAGGTTTTTATGTTCCTGTTTTTCAACTTAAAATCCTGAAGGTCTAATATCGACATTCTAATAAATTTCTAAATAAATCGCCTAAAAACGCTATACAAATTTTGCGAAAAGTATCATTTACAAAAAAGGAATGTGAATAGGTAGGTATCTAATGATGAAGCTTATTCAAATTACGCAAACTGATGAATATATAAGTAAGTGAAATAGGGAAACAGGACAAATCTTTATTGGATGCACCTGGAACTATTCGATGTGGAGGCGACAACGTGAAGGCGACCATGTGGAGACGACGATGTGGAGACGACGATGGCATTCGGAGCTCGATTGCTCGATATTCCTTGATTCGATGATGATGTATCGATCCTCGATCGGATCTTGATGTTACTGTAGACTATCGACTGCACACATAACATACGATTCTTGATTGAACGATTCAATTATTACTGTATAAAAAACATTTTTGAGTAAGCACACGTTATAGGATATGAATAACTTTCCGTTTTCTACGACTTCGATTGCTGATATCCGGAGCGAAGGCCAAAATGTTGCTACATAAATGAGTATCTTGAATGACCAAAATCTTTCAGATCGATGAAATAAAGAATAAAATGATACTCATAGATTAAGTGACTGTTTAATAGTGATAAGTTCAGTACACGATTATTTAGAAGAAAAGTAGGGGTGGCCAGAGGGCGTCGACCCCCACTCGCATAATAGACGATAAAAATATGATCAATGTAACTGCTAATCTATTTATATAACAAGAAATATGAACTATATAACCGCTAATGACATTGTACATCTATGCGAAAAATTTAAAAAAAAATTGCAATGTGTATTGTAGATGCTCCTATTATTTATAACATCTTCATGTGCTTGAAAATTTAGTTAATGTGATACATAACTTCTCAACACATAATCCAATTAACACCTGTATGCAGTATATGATCCTAATTTTAACATAAAGATTCCAACGCATAAGTGATAACATTCTTAAAAGAACTTACCCTATCTTACGATACGTTTTAACAAGAACGCGACTCTTTGTAATTATTTCAATAATCAGAATGATTAAACTGAATGCTATCATAGAAGCGTAAAGATATATCAGTCCAACAATGTTGTTCAACGTCACTTGGTACCATTGTTGAGATGAATCCATGGGATTTCTCATAACAAACTTTCTTTTAAGGTTAAGCAGTATGCCAGAACTTCTCATCTTCATCATACTAAAACATTTATGTAATCAGAATAATTAAAACATGTGTTATGTAAGTTATTATTCTAATTTTCCTCGATAACACTGTTTGGTTTTAGTTGTTTTGTGAATATGATATTAAACGTACAGTGGCGTGCAAATTTTAAGGGATACACGAAAAATAGATAAGTGTATGTTTGATAAAATTATAAAATAAAAATGTATACGTTAATCGACAACGAACATCGTTAGGAGTGAAACTTTTTATGTTACGCGAAAACTATCAATGAGTGTATAAAGAAAATTCTTCAACATCAACAAAATAAAACGATAATTCTTTAAACAACTGAAAACCAAAAATATTTTTGAAAGAAAAAATATCCAGTCAAGAGATAACAGGGAATCATCCAAATTTGTTTCATCCAATACAACGTTGAATGAAAATTAAATCTCATAACTTATCTTTACACCTCGTAAACATCTGATCTACAAAGATCTTGTGTTATTCCAATAATGTTTTTTTCTTATCGTTTCTAGCAGTTTACACAGCATCGTTATTATTTCCTATTGTTATCAGTTTAGTTCCGTGTCTACACCATAGGCTACATTAAAATCGATAAAAAACATACAGGGTGAGGCACTACGAATGAACTATTCTCTGGCGTCTTAACGGCAAATAAAATTAGAAAACATAAGACGTCGAATTAAGTAGATTACTTAGGACTATAATTTGAAAATATTTTGAAATATACAGGGTGCCCCAAAAAAGCGTGCCGTATCAAAGTTAGGTTCCTTTAAATGGAACACCCTGTATTTTATCACATTTTTGAATTATACTATCAAAAATAATGTAAGTTTATTAAGATTTCCCCATACCTATCTAGTTCAGTTTCCAGTATAAATCGATTTTACATAATTTGTAGACCCTCCGAAAAAATACAGTAACTTGAAAATAAAAACGAATAACCACATTTGCTTCACACTATCTCACTAAAAGTTTTTAACATTCTGTTTCCATTATTTACTGGTATGCTATAATATACAGGGTGTTTTTAATATGACAGTATAACACTAACCATTTAATACATAAATTTGTGGCTTCATTAAAATGGAACACCCTGTATCTGTTGGGTCTGTTCAACGTAGGAATTTACTACCTTTCAGTTGGTATAAGGGTTGCCTATATCTAACTATGATAGTTTTCGAGAAATTTTAAATTTGTTTTTTAATATTCAATTATTTGCTGACATCTAGTTACCTATGACATGATGATACTCCGATGGAAAGTTTTAAAAATTTGTTATTTTGACAGTAAGTGCTTTGTTGTATGATTTATTATTGATAAATTAAAGGGGAAAGTACGCTATTATTGGGTATACAAAAAATTTAAAGAAGGTGTTCAAAGTGACGCCCATTTTGTAGGATAGAAATATCAACTCCTTTAAAAAAGTTATTGTTCACTTTCTTTAACATCTCTGGTGTTACTGTTGGAAACGCTCTCCTTATCCTATCCTTCATGTTCTCAGGAGTGGATGGCTCTGTATTGTAGACAATACTTTTTATGTAACCTCAAAGTAAATAGTGTAATGGCGTCAAGCATGGGGATCTTGCCGGCCAAAGGTGAGGACTCCCTCGCCCAATCCATTTTTGTGGAAAAATAATGTTTAGGTAACGCCGGACAATTACACTGTAATGAACGGACGCACCATCTAACTGCGGCCACATTTTTTGTCTTGTAGCTAGTGGAACATCATCTAAAAGTTCGGGTGTTTTGTCACGTAAAAATTTACGAAATTTTCTTCCAGTTATCGTTCCATTAAAAAAAATAAGGCCCTATTATGTGGGTTCCAACGATTCCTGCCCATACATTTAATGACCAACGATGTTGATGATCAACACTTCGGAAGTAATGCGGATTTTCGTCGTTAAAGTAATGAAAATTATGTTTGTTTACTAAACCATTTTTATGAAACGTAGCTTCATCCGTAAACAGAACAAAATCAAAAAAATCTTCACACCCTGCCACTTTATCCATAACCCATAAACAAAACTCAATACGATTTTCAAAGTCACTATCAAATAGTTGCTGCTGCATTTGAATATGGTAAGGATGAAATTTGCGTTTTTTAATTATCCTAGCGACACTTCTCTTGCTTCTACCTACTTGCTCACTAATACATGTTTGACTAGTATGTGGATTCTCAACAAGCGCACCCATTACTTCAAATTCTGAATCGTCTGTAATTGCAGATTTTCGTTTAGAATTTTTTGTATATTGCACGCTTCCAGTAGTTTTGAATACGTGCAGTAGTCTTTTGAAAACATTTCTGTTAGGATGATCTCTATTTGGATAGTTTTGAGCGTATAATCTACTTGCTAAAAAAACAGTTCTCCTAACACTCACCAATAATTAAGATCATATCTATTCTTTCTTCGTTAGAGTACTTTTTCATGTTCAACCAAGGATTAATATCTATTTCAATTATTAAAACTTAACAATACATCAACACTATACAAATACACACTATACAAATTTATAAATGTATTTGACAGATGGAATGATATTGAACTAATATCTATTTGAATGACATGTCATAGATAACTAGATGCCAGATAAGTGAATAATATTAAAAACCAAATAAAGTACACAGCCATCCACTTCAGAGGACATGAAGAATAGAATAATGCGAGATTTTTAGAGAATAACACTAGAAGTATTAAAAAAAACAATAATTTTTTCAAAAGAGTTCAAGCTTGTATCTAACACGATAGGCATGATTTTGAGTACTTTCTTTAAATTTTTTGTAAGTTTTTTTACTAATCTTAATGCAAAGTTAATGATTGTGTGCCCTTAACAAAATTCTGTTTTAAGAGACCTTTAATTTATCAATAATAAATCATACAACAAAGCACTTACTGTCAAAATAACAAATTTTAAATTTTTATAATCTTTCCATCGGAGTATCATCATGTCATACGTAACTAGATGTCAGCAAATAATTGAATATTAAAAAACAAATTTAAAATTTCTCGAGAACCATCAGAGTTAGATATAGGCAACCCTAATACCAACTGAAAGGTAATAAATTCCCACGTTGAACAGACCCAACAGATACAGGGTGTTCCGTTTAAATTAAGCCAGAAATTTATGTATTAAATGATTAGTGTTATACTGTCATATTAAAAACACCCTGTATATTATAGCATACCAGTAAATATTGGAAACAGAATGTTAAAAGCTTTTAGTGAGATATTGTAAAGCAAATGTGGTTATTCGTTTTAATTTTCAAGTTATTGTATTTTTTCGGAGGGTCAACAAATTATGTAAAATCGATTTATACTGGAAACTGAACTAGATAGGTATAGGGAAATCTTGATGAACTTACATTATTTTTGATAGTATAATTCAAAAATGTGATAAAATACAGGGTGTTCCATTTAAAGGAACCTAACTTTGATACGGCACGCTTTTTTGGAGCACCCTGTAAATTCCAAAATATTTTCAAATTATAGTCCTAAGTAATCTACTTAATTCTACGTCTAATTTTTTTTAATTTTATTTGCCGTTAAGACGCCAGAGAATAGTTCATTCATAGTGCCACACACTGTATATGTCAGTAGTGTCTGCATATCCCGGAGTCAAAATACGTATGAAAAAAAAATGTAACAATCAAACCATATACAGGACAGGGGTAAATATTTGATTTAAGTTCAAGAGTAAAGTATTTTTAAAAATACACTGTTACTAGGAAAAGTTGTTAACAATTAATTTCAGGTACCTTTGGTAAAAACTAAAAATTGACCGTTTCAGTTGTTTGATCCACTCTTTATTTGGGATAATGATTTCGATTTATAAATTTTGTATGTGATATTTATGCATAAAGCCATTATGGTTTTAAATTATGTATAGAGGTATGGTGGTCATTGTAAACTATCTGAATTTCAGTATGTTTACGCCTATTATTTAGTTTTCCTGAAACGGTTTATTTTAACTTGCCTACAACGCTTTATCGTTTGCTGACCGATTATTGTTAAGAAGGAGTTTAGTGGTTAGTGGTTAGTAGTACAATAAACGTGAGAACGTAGCAATTCGGTTAAGAATTTGCGATATCGATATCTTTTACGTTTTCGCACCATGTGACAAATCACTTAAAATGCTGCATTAACCTTCTTTCCCCGTTATCCCATTTTCCTAATGAGCAAGAAATGGAATCATAAAAGCGCATTTTATTGGTAAGTTGATTTTTAACTAATCATTGTTTTTATAATTTACATTTTACAGTCCACATCTTTTAATATTTTAGTCAGCTATAGAACATTTTGGTCGTGTACTAGCACGGATTTCATTCTTTGGATCTATTTTGGGCATTTTGTACATTCACGTTTTGGCAGCGCGTGAAAAAACAACAAATTTACTATCAGTTTTGGGTCGTTGTTGTCGGATTTACTTGGAACAGTGGGTTTTGAGTAAAATTTTCTTTGTCACAACTTATGTTTTTTCAATTAACGGTTTAAAGTCCAATACTCATTTGCTTCGAGTATTTGAATTAATTATTCGACGGTGTTGTCAACATTCAATAAGAAGTCTCAATTTTTTTGAAATTGTTTCACTTTTGTTTATAATAGTGAGTTTTCGGCTAACCATTGGTTAAGTTATATTGATAACTTGTTTTAAACCAAGCTTCAACCTAAAACATAGTTTATTTGCTTTATTTTTTTAATTCAAGCTAAAGTGTTGGATTTATTGTTACCTATTCAATTCACATAAAATGGCTACTACAGCGGAAAGACAATTCAAGTATCTTACGGCAAAAAGGAATTCACTGTATTCGATATTACAAACGCTCTATGATTTGTGTAAGATGTTGAATTCGGAATAAAATGAGGGAAACATTTGAAATAATTTATTTGTCCTCGGAGTCTATCGGGGATTCGTTTATTTTGGTTTTAGATGAAATTAATTTAGTGAGTTTTAACACGAACCCAGATTACGTACCGGATTATAATGTTCTTATGAATGCTAACGAACTTTGTGGCCACATAAAAGATGCATACTTAAAAAAAAGATTGGAAAACCGGAAGAAAAAACGTCGTTAAGTACTACCGTGGTAAAATCTAGGGTGCTTCAATTGCGAAAAATTGATGTACCCGAATTTTCGGGTGAGCTCTGTCAGTGGGAAACTTTCCATTCTTTATTTGAAAGTATGATTCGTAAAAATGCGAGTTTAATTGATTTAGACAAAATTCATTATTTAGTTGAACGTTTGCGTGGTCCAGATTTGGAGGTTTGTGCAGGCCTTAAATGATAAATATGAAAATAAGCGATATTTGGCGAATTCTCACTTACAGCAAATTTTGGACTTTAAACCTATTACATTTTAACTTTATTAATCTTATTAATAAAGTTATTTACTGTTTTCACACGGAACTCTAACAAACCTCAAATGACAATATGGCTCACATTATTTACAAATAGCTGTAGCAACGATATGGCAATGATCACAGATTTGACGATTCAATAATGACATTATGAAAATGCGATTATAGAGACTATTTTTTTAAAGAATGTACATGAAATTAGAATCTAAAGGTTTTAATTATAATTGCGCCAAAAACGTCATGAGCATCACGAATAGTAATAGTGCAGTCATTGAAGCATAAATTAGGGTTTTACTTCCTAAATATTTTATTATGAATCGATTTACATGAAATTTAGGAATTAGGCTTATCTTACCCTTAACTTCAAAAGTGATATTGACCCGACCACCGTTTTTTATTTTTAAGAGGTGAAAACAACCGCTTAATGAAAAAATTTACATTGAGCTTTTTCATCGCTAGAAAACGTTGATAATACGGAGTGACATTTTATAGTATCCTCTAATACCATTACCTCATGTTTCCTTTTAAATATAATGCAGCCACAAAGGATTCGCGGTACAGCAAAGCTAGGACCATGCAAGAAGAAGGTAACGATGACAGACTTGACCAGATAGTCAACTTGTTGAAAGGTATGGCAGACAATAAGCCGAAGAAGATCAAATGTTGGAAGTGTGGCGAGCTAGAGCACGTACCCAGCCCCAGGACTCCAGCAACCCAAGAACTCTAGTCACAGGTGAAATTAGACAGGGGCGAACACTGAGCTGGTGTGAGTCATCGAAATGACGACTCCCTGTCTAGACGGTCTTGCCCAACAGACTGTCCCCACTGAAACGGGGTGGAATCTAGGGAAGCTGCCATTTCAAGAACTACAGTAGTCAATGAAGAATGGTCACCCACCAGGATCAGAGAAAATCAAGATTTTCACCGACACTCAAGGCATATTAGGCTCAGTGGGATTCGCTTGTCCTGTAAGAAGGCCGGTTGAAAAGAATCCTTTTAAACAATGATGGTTCCGAGAAGAGAAGACAGATAGTTATACCGAAAACTAAGAAAGTTACCCGACAGTCCATCGGGAAGTCATCTGGGAGTGGTTTTATTGGGTGACCAGCTCCGACGTGGTGAACAACTGGTGTAAGAAATGTACGACTTGTGCTACGAGTAATGGACCATATCGCAAAAGAAAGGCACCCATGAAACATTATAATGTTGGTAGTCCTTTCGAAAGGATTGCTTTAGACATTGCTGGATCATTTACGATGACAGAAAATTGTGGTAAATACATCCTGATAGTATAATGGATTATTTCACAAAGTAGGTGAAAATCTACGCGATCCCGAATCAAGAGGCTACAACTGTCGCGGATGTACTGGTGAAAGAATTTATCAGCCGATATGGAGTGTCCTTGGAAGTCCACAGCGATCGAGGAAGAAATTTCGAGAGCTAGGTATTCCAGGAAATTTGTGACAAGCTGGGAATGAAGAAAACCAGGACAACAGCGTTGCATCCACAGTTAGATAGAATGGTCGCAAGAATGAATAGGACCATTGGAAAATACCTGTCCAAAGTAATTTCCAGGCACCAGAGAGATTGGTAACAATACCTTTCCCTACTTGCGTTGGCTTATGGATTGGCCATAAATGAGTCCATGGGTGACACACCTGCGAAAATTTCAATTTGGATGTGAAATTAGACTTCCTTGTGCCCTGGAGTTTGGCTGTCGGCCTGGTGAAGATCTAGCAGGAGTAGATTATGTGATCCAATTGAGAAGAAGGATGGACGATGTGCACGAATTAGTTGGAACGAATCTTCAAGTTGCCAGTGACAAAATGAAAAAACGGTACGATACGCATGCCGCAGAAGGCAGTTTCAACGAAGGGGACAAAGTATGATTACACAACCCGACAAGGAGAAATGGATTTTCTTCAAAATTACAGAAATCATGGGAAGGTCCATACTTAATCAAGAAGAGGATCAACGACGTCATCTATCGTATAAGCAAGATCCCCAATGGAAAACCGAGAGTAGTTCACCAAAACCGACTAGCGCCATTCGATGAAGACCATGACAAAGAGTAAGGAGTGCGCCATATGCAACAAGAATCTGACCCAGCCTTTGAAGAATTTATGGGCGCATATGGAGGTACTGGGATAGCTAGATACGGAGTAACTACTGAACAAAATAGTTATTTTCCTAACAAGTGCGGAAAGTGATACTTTTCCGCACGCGACTGCCGTTGATCCGAACGACGCGAAGCGGAGTTCGGGCAAGCAGTCAAGTGCGAGAAAGACACTTTACGCATGAATTAGGGGGTATAAAATAAGAAAATATATTTTTATATAGAACACCCTTTATATTATGACATATTCGGAGAGGGTTTTATTTTCTCATAACAAAAATATATACTTTTATAGGTCTAAGTTAGTGTCTAGCTAAAAATGTAGTTGGCTATGCGTGTCTTACTGCAATATTGTTGACGTTATCTGTCAAAATTATGAACTAACGTAGCAAATACAACTAATTTCTAGCTATATTTTTCTAAACTTGATTATACGGCTTCTGAAAAAGTAAAAATATTTTCTGTATATGTCAAAAACAACAATAGTAAACGTGCTGCAAGACGAGAATATTTACTGGTGTATTCAAATCGACGATGTCCTAGTCTAAACATATTTGTAAATATATACCATCACGTCAATGTCTACCATAACTTTCTGAGAAAGAAACGTATTGCCATAGTAAATGAAGAAGAACAGTTGAATATACTGTTACACTTTGAAGGTAAAATAATAATTTTATTCAGTTAATATTAAATTACCTAAAAATATATTCTTAGAATGAGACACATCAAAATATCAATTATTTTTATTTTAGAGAATGCAGATAGTAATATAGACCAGGGCCGAAGCCTTCAAAAATGGTAAAAAATGAAAAAAAATTACAGTAGGATGAAACCCATTAGAAAAGGAGGGGAATATGATCAAAATGAAAGAAAAAATAAATTACAGTCGATGCGAGTTGGGGAAGTGGAAGGGGGTGAGTTTTTAGGGTAAAAAATGGTTTATATTGATTTCCGGCAAAACTACAAGTCCTATGGACAAAGTTGTAGGTAATAGAAAGATCTACAACTTTTGTATTCGCAATTTTTTCACATAACCTTAAAATTAAGGTGAAAAATTCAAAAAACCAAGCCTTTGGTTTTTTATTTATATCTTTTTAAGAATAGTACATTGTTTACCGGGTAGGAAAAGCTTAACATTCCTGGACGACTGTGAAGATTGCTAAGTCGAGGCGCAAGCCGAGACTTAGCAACACAGAGTCCAGGAATGTGGCTTTTCCTACGAGGTAAACATACTATTTTTCCGCAAATCGTTTAAAATTCGACAGATATTGATTGATTTTAAAAAAAACGCGATAATTCTATTCCCAAATAAATGGTGCTTTGAAATTCCTAATAAAATTACTTGGGTTACTATGGAAACGTATTGAGATTGAATTGTCAAACTTGACGCTTATAAATTTAATTGCTGGTGTTCTCGAAAGTAAAATGATAAGTGATGATGAAATTTCCATTCCTGGGACTCCTCCAGAGCTGGTTGAGTCAGTGAATACTGCTTCATTAGAATTATTGCTAACGAAATCAAGAGAAAAGTACGAAAATGCATACACACGTTTTATGGATTATCGCATGAGTAAAAATACGAGTTCTTTCTCAGAAAATGTTGTAATGGCATACTTCCTAGACCTTTGTTTAAAGATGAAATCTTCAACATTATGGGCCAATTATTCAATGCTGAAGTCAACCCTTGCACTTAAACACAATGTAGATATATCTACATACTCAAAACTTCGTTCTTTATTGAAACGGCAAGCTCAAGGTTATAGGGCAAAGAAATCTAACATTTTAACGAAGGAAGAAATTGAAAAATTTATCCAGGAAGCTCCAGATAAAGAAAATTTAATGATTAAGGTAATTTACAAGGTTTTAATTTCTATTTAGATTATACCTTCATTTATTTTTTAGGTGGCTGTAATATTTGGTATTTCTGGGGCCTGTAGAATGGATGAGTTAGTCCGAATGACTGTACATGATATAGAAGACTTAGAATCTAAGCTTTTAATCAGCATACCTGATTCGAAAACCAACAAACCAAGATCATTTGTAATTAATCAGATCTACTTGAATGTTTATCGAAAGTTTGTTTCGTTAAGACCAGAAAATATGAACAGTGACCGATTTTTCTTTAAATATCAAAGCGGAAAGGGTTGTAGACAAGTGGTAGGAATTCATCAATTTAGAAAAATGCCCAAAATAGTTGCTACTTATTTGAACTTGGTAAATCCGACAGAATATACTGGTCACTGCTTTCGTCGGTCTTCTGCAACAATATTGGTTGACTCTGGTGCCGACATAACTAGTTTAAAGAGGCATGGCGGATGGAAGTCATCGAACGTTGCTGAAGGATATATCGAAGAATCGCTCAACAATAAGGTTGAGGTGGCAAATACAATTTTCACAGTACAAATTATTCAACAAAATGACCCTACCACCCTGCATGTTGTCCAAAATGTTTCTCATAGTTCTAAGAGTGTTCCTCCAATGTTCAATAATTGTACTAACTGTCAAATTACTGTAAATATAACAAATTGATCTTAAAAATGTATTCAGCAATGACTTGATGTTTTCAAAATATAAATTAATTCCTTATAAGCAATGTGTTTTCAATCATTTATGTAGAATACTAACAACTGTACGGAAATATCATTTCCTTACAGTAAGGAAATGACATTTCCTTACAGTAAGGAAGTCCTGACTTTTTCTTCAAGAAATTTTGACAAGAATGTCAAAATTTCCTAGCGATTTGCGGAAAATATTTTTTTTCTACGAAATTTGGTGAAAACTTACCTTATTATGTCCCAAATACACTGTAATTTATTTGATTTGAAATATTTATTTTTTCGCCTTATTTTAACTTCATATCAAGAAAGCACCCTAATTTTCAATCGAAAATTCTGACATCAAAATATCGACTTTTTTCAAAAAGTCTGGTGGCCTTTTGTACGTCGAAATATCTTCTTTCTGAAGGTGTAAAAAATATACATTACTATAGGAAATGTTCTCAGAAAATGCAAAAAATTGAAAAAAACTCAAATTCGAAAATTTGTTTTCAATCATTATGTACAATTTTGAGGTATTTATTAAAATTTACACTTTAGTTACTCAAAAAACATAAGATTTCATGTTTTATTGATAAACGAAAAAATTGTAGGTATGTAAGACCAACGCATTCTAACAGCATAGTGCATGTCGTCGACGGTGGATTTTTACTGCACAAAGTAATTTGGCAGAAAAATGAAACGGTGGAAGAGATCATTAATAAATATTTGCGCTATGTAGAAAAACATTACGCAGCAAGCAGCTATATTGTCTTTGATGGGTACCCCGAAATTAAAAAATCAGTTACTGTCACAACAGAACCAGCAGCTACTTCAACTAAAAGAGGAGAACGTAGTCGTAGAAAAACCTCTGACAATATTCCAGAGTTCGATTATCAAAACCATACAAAAATCCCATTTTTGCAAAAAAAAATTTTATCTAACCAGAAAAACAAGGACAAAATAATGAAAAGGTTAATGAAAAGATTACAGTCACAAGGATTTTCCTGTGAACAAGTTGAAGAAGATGCTGATGCTGACATAGTTAAGACCTTGTTAGAAGTTGCCAGAGATACTAATAAAACTGTCATTGTTGTGAGTCAAGAAATTGATCTTTTGGTCCTTTTAAATCAATTAAATTCAAATAATCATGAGATTTATATTCTCAAACCAGGCTCTGGAAATGGAAAGGATCTATTTTTCACGTCTAATAGTTTCAAACATGAATCCTTCAAAAATATTGTTGCATTTCTGCATTGTTTTTCTGGTTGCGATACAACATCTGGATTTGCCGGAAAAGGAAAGAAAAGTATCGTTTATTCATTATTAGACGCGAAAAATTTGTCAAATTTGGCCAATGTTTTTTATAAGAAAGAAGAAAGTAAAGAAAATATAAAAAAATTGATTACAATTAATCAAATCTATTTATAAATGTAAAAAAGAAAAAAAAACACTGAATCAATTAAGGTTTCAAAAATATCAATTGGCAAAAATTAAATCATCCTTCATTTTGGCAAACCTCCCACACACAGAAGGAGCAGCAGAACAACATTGTTACAGAGCATATTATCAGCTTCAAACTTGGTTGGGTACCGAAATGACAGCAACAGATTGGGGCTGGAAGCAACATTAGCGTGGCATTATGCCCAAATTTACAGAAAAGGATTTAATTGCGGAAGTATTGCTCAAAACTATTTGCTGCAGCTGTGAAACTGGATGTAACAGTTTAAAATGTGACTGCCGAAAACATGGTTTAAAATGCACAAATTCATGCACTAATCGTCATGGTTCTGAAAATTGCTCCAATATGGAAGAAAAAATCTACGAGGAAGTAAATGGTTCAGATGAAATTGTGGATGAAGAACCAATGCAGATTGGAAATAACATTGGAGACGAAGATGATGGTCTTGAAGATTTCGACGATCAACTAGAGTTGGAAAGGTTTGTCGAATCTAACGATGAAAAAATGCCTTCAAAGAGACAAAAACTAATGAATAACTGATTAGAATTTCAAATAAGGTATTTATAAATAATATGATTAACGTTTTTGAAAAAAAATATAATGAGTAACGTAATCAGAATTAAGTATCTAAATTCAATAGTACGATTTAGATGTATATTTATATTTTATCAGATTTTCTACGACATGAATGTAATTCGAATTAAATAAATAAACTTTCTAACCAAAAAAAATGCAGCAATCACATTTTTGTGATAAAATTATACATAGTGATTAAATAAAATTCGAATTTGAGTTTTTTTCAATTTTTGGCATTTTCTGAGAACATTTCCTATAGGAATGTATATTTTTTACACCATCAGAAAGTAGATCTTTCAACGAACAAAAAGCCCCCAGACTTTTTGAAAAAAGCCGATATTTTTACGTCAGAATTTTCGATTGAAAATCATGGTGCTTTTTTGATATTAAGTTAAAATTAGGGCGAAAAAATAAATATTTTAAATCAAATGAATTACAGTGTATTTGGGACACAATAAGGTAAGTTTTCACCAAATTTCGTAAGAAATTTTTTTAAAAAGATATAAATAAAAAACCAATAACGTGGTTTTTTGAATTTTTCACCTAAATTTTGAGGTTATGTGAAAAAATTACTAATACAAATGTTGTAGATCTTTTAATTACCTACAACTTTGCCATTCAACTTTTTTTCCATAGGACTTGTAGTTTTGCCGGAAATCAAGATAAACCATTTTTTACACTTGAAAACTCACCCGAATTCGGATCGACCGTAATTTATTTTTCCTTTCATTTTGATCATATTCCCCTCCTTTTCTAATGGGTTTCATCCTACTGTAATTTTTTTTGGTTTCAAAAATTATCGACCCTGGTTTAGTATAAAAAAAGCTTGCGGCAACTTACAGACAAGCTATTATAAAGTTCAAAAATCGCTAAAACATAATAACTATCGTCCTTACAAAATTTTACCAGTACAGGAACTATGTGTAAAGAACATAAGCGAAAACGATTGGAATTTTGTCAACAAATGATAATAAATTTAGACATCGAAAATTACTTTAAACAAATTATTTGGACTGATGAATCAAGTTTCTCTACATCAGGTCTCTTTAACAGAAAAAATAGATGTTCGTGGAAACGAAAAAGTTTTAGGAAATACAAAATTAAACAAATTTATAAATCAAGTCGGAAATCTATTCATGTCTGGTACGGAATTTTTCGGGGTAAAGTAGTTGGGCCAATATTCTATAATTTCACTTTAACGGGTCAATTATATTTCGATGACATTCTGCCACAAGTTGACGATTTACTTCAGGAATTTCCAGAAGATGCGCCTAATGTCATAATATGGCAAGAAGACGGAGCACCTCCGCATAATGTAAGAGTGCGAGAACACTTAAATACCTAATGAGTTCGCAACTTGGATAGGTCATGGTGGCACGATTTAATGGCCGCCAGATTGTCCTGATTTAACGCCTTTAGATGGCTTTTTATGGGGCTATTTAAAAGAAAAAGTTCATTCCGCTACCAGTAACAGTATTGCAATAATTAGAGAAAAAATTGAAGCTGAAATTGAACTTCTTAACCATCGAAATAGTAATAAAATTTTAAAATGTATAGAAAATTTAAGGAGAAGGTATGAGCTTTGTATTTAAACTAACGGCGGTCATTTTGAGCACTAACTTTAGTTTGCTTAAAATTTATGAAGATATCAAATCGGTTTCTATTTTGTAATAAACACTGTATTGCTTTTTATGTTGTTTGCTGTTGGATTGCATTTCGTAATAAACACTTTATTGTTTTTATGTTCTTTGTTAGTGTCACCCTAGTCGCCTATTTTTTAAACATTCACTGTCTATTTCTTTAGAAGTTACTTAGTTTTGACAGATAATATCAACAAGTGCAGTAAGCCATGCATAGCCAACTACTTGTTTTAGCTAAATACCAACTTAGCTACTTTAGAAGTTTACTGTCCATTATTTTGGAAAGTATCAAAGCTAGACCTATAAAAGTATATATTTTTGTTATGAGAAGAAAAGACCCTATCCGAATATGTCATAATATACAGGACGTTCTATTTAAAAAAATATATTTTTATATTATACACCGTAATTCAAAAACGCTATTGGTGTGCCAAGTACATTTTATTAAAATTCATTTATACTCCTACAACTTTTATATAATTTTTTTCGTATCTGTACGCATAAGAGAAATAAAGGGGTGGTCAAATTATAACCAATAACCCTGTACATACGAAAAACATATTTTAGGCATAGTGTTTTGTACAAAATGTACAAAGTGTACGTGATAGAGCAAAAATTAGGTGATTTCTGGATTCTGCGTCACAAAATAACTTAAAAATAGCAAAGAGCTTCAAAATCATTGTAGACCTGTGTTATACGAATGTAATAATATTTTGTTCCTCAAAACATAAAGTCTATAGTTACGTCACGAATATGCTCAGTTGGAAAACAATGTGTATACTCTATTCTGCATAGTATAATATTGAAATTTCAATCAACTACATACGTTTTCAATATATTTGAGGACTCTTTGAGATGTTTCGAAATCAGGAGCACATTTCCTGTTTGAAAATAGTGTCGATTGAAAGCAGCTACTTTGCATGGTAAGTTTGGATGTTGATTCAAAAAATGATTGAATAAGATTCTGTTCTCTAGTATTAGAATATTTTCTTTGCAAATCATATTGGCGATGTTACTCTGAATGTCAATTTCCAAACATTTGTTATTGTTCACGACGCCTTTCCATTTTGAAATTAAAGTGGAGTCCTCATTCTGTAAAATATAATGGATTGAATGTTATAAATGTGAGAAAGAACTTAATATCGCATTTGATATACAGTGAGGTCCCAAAGTAACGGATACAAGTTACGAGCCAACAATATGCAAACACCTAAGAAATACGACACCTTTTATTAAACATTGTATTCTTATCTCCATGTTACTTGTTTATCATTTTAACACAGTTGTTTCAGTTTCTGTCTAGCTTTTGAAGCATAAACATTCTATTGTAATCAAAATATATTTTTAAAAACGGTCTTAAAACTTATTAATCTTTATCTGGCGCAGTCAGTAGGATTCGCGACGTCGTGAAAGTACTGTGAAAAATCGCTTTAGTCGAAAAAACAGTGAAAATTCGGGACTTTGAAGTTTCAACGTCTTTATCGCGAATCTGATAAATCTACCCTTTTAACGACTTTCCGTTACCCTTTCGAGGAATATAAGTTACCCTATAGTGGAAACGAGACCGAATCGACTGGACATCAGCAGAAACTCGGAGAAGAAACTGGTATCTACAACCATCGAGGTAAGTGCCAAGTTCTTTTTTGCCCTCCTAGCTCTTTCGTGGTTTTTTCGGAGGATAGTTGTTAAGATTATTGAATTTTGTTATTGCAGAACAATAAAGTACTAGTATTTATTAATTTATGAGCGATTCTGAATTAGTGGAATTCTTTATTAACTTGAGTATTAGTAAGAGTAAAAACAAATCTAATTTAAATAAAATTTCAACTGACATAAATATACAAAATGTGGCAACCGCTGCTCAAGAGTCTTGTACGGTTAACTGGAATTTATTTAAGTCAAAGCTAGAAAATATTAGACCCTATGATGGAGATGTTGATACTTTAAATATTTGTATTTCGCGATGTGAAAGTTTAATAGCAACGTATATTAATTATGGCGACAGTGAATTAAACGATCATATATTTGGATGCATACAGGGAAAACTTATTGGCAAAGCGCAATTAATGGTAGGAAATCGGATAGAACTAACTAATTTGAATATGTTAAAAGATGCTTTAAAGCAATGTTTCTCAGATAAGCGTAATCTGGACTGATTCATTCCAGAACTCACGAGAACCATACCGTATAGAAACGAGAATTTATTAGAATTTGGAAATAGGCTTCAACTTTTACGAAGTAACGAGAATAAGTAACGATATGAATTTCAACCAAAATGAAAAAATATGTCAAATGCATCACTCTAACAAAACGGCGTTGAATACATTCATTGCCGGTTGCACAGGAGTACTAAGAAATAATTTACACTTGAAACAACCAAATTCTTTAGAACACGCGTTAGCCTAAGTTAGTGAGTATGGAAATTCTGAGAAGTTATATTCACCTTCTAACGAAACAAAATTCAATTCCCCCAAAAATAATTATAGACCTCAATATTTCGTAAAATCAAACAACCATCATCCAAATTCACAATTTAATCAGCAAAACTTTCCAAATGCAAATAACCCCAACAAAACTTTCGAAGAACCGAATGGTCTTCACAGCATATAAACATTCAACCACGCCTTCCTATACAATAATTTTCCAACGAATGCCCAAGTTTTTGGAAGACGAAATGTTTTCAAACCTAACTGAATCCCTCAAAACCAAATGCCGAAACCACAACCAATGTCCACCGCTTCTAGAATCCCTTCAATGTATACCAACAGAATACAGAATCGAAGCAATAGAAATAATAACTATTTTTCTAATAATAATAATAGTCTAAGACCCAATTTCATGTCAGAAGATGTATTTGTTAATGACTATAATGAAGACGATGTAGATTGTCAAGAGTACAATCATAATCAACAAGAAAATTTCCCTGATCAAGATGGTAATGGTCAAATAAATGACACTATTGAATATTCAGATCCTAATTTTCAGAGCAATGCCTCCCGGAACCATCTTATCTTGACAGAACTTAATATATCTTCCAACAACCCATTACTTTACATTGAAATTCAAAAACCCCCATTAAAAATGCTAATCGATACTGGTAGCACGAAATCTATTTTAAAACCTATCGTCGCAGGAAAATTTCATCCCCATGGTATATTTCACTCGAATATATCACTTTCAACTTCTCTAGGTATTAAGAATATTAGATTTCAAGCTGAGATCACTGCATTCAGCGAATTTAATAATAATAATACGTATGTTACAATTTATACTGTATGACTTCCACGAATTCTTTAATGGTGTTATCGGTATAAATGATTTAATAGAAATGAATTTTAATATCGACTTAAAGAATAAACGACTTATTAGTGATCACGCTATTATTCCGATTAAATTTAGGAAATCAACCGACATTAAATTTCAAATTTCCGTCGGACCGTACGAAAGAATTTTGAAAGAAATACCTGTAACCAGTCTTAATGATGAAATTCTAATAGACAAAACTATCTTAGGAGATATTTTGATACTAGAATCTTGAACTGTAGCTAAAAATGGATTCCCTTTAGTTGAATTCGATAACGAGAGTAACAAAAACGTATCAATTACATTACTAAAACCGATAAACTCTATTCCGTATAAATCAGATTCGTATGAAATGTATAAATTCGAATGCTTTAATGATAAAACTAAACTTAATCTAAAGAAAAATGATATTCAAAATTTTATTAGAACACAACATATGAACTCGGAAGAGGAAGATAATATTATTAAGTTGTGTCGACAATTTTCAGAAATATTTCTTAAACCAGGTGACTCCCTTACATTTACTTCAAAAGTAAAACATATTATAAAGACAACAGATGAAGCACCTGTTCATGTAAAGTCATATAGGTATCCTTATGCTCTCAAAGAAGAGGTAAGTCGACAAATAGATGATATGTTAGAAAAAGGTATCATTAAACCATCTTTTAGTCCATGGCCCTTACCAATATGGCTTGTGGCAAAGAAAATGGATGCTTCGGGACAGCAAAAGCGACGTCTCGTAGTAGATTACACAAAACTTAATGACAAAACGATTAGTGATCGGTACCCTATACCGCATATTAACGAAATTCTTGATAAATTGGGCAGAGCTCAATACTTCAGTACACTTGATCTTGCTAGTAGTTTTTATCAAATAGAAATGAGCAAGTGTTCAATTGAATAAACAGCATTTAATGTTGATAATGGAAAATACGAATTCCTTAGAATGCCAATGTGTCTTCGTAACTCACCAAGTACATTCCAGAGAGTTATGGACGAAGTCCTAAAAGATCTCCAAAATAAGATATGCCTCGTCTACATGGACGATATAATTATATTCAGCAGTGGATTGCAAGAGCATATCCAAAATTTGAAATTAGTATTTAATGAACTGAAAGAAGCCGGTCTAAAAATACAAATGGACAAATGCGAATTTCTACGAAAAGAAGTAGAATTCCTAGGTCATGTAGTAACACCCCAAGGCATTAAGCCCAACCCAAAAAAGATTCACAGAATAAAAAATTTCATGATTCCGAAAACGCAGAAGGAAATAAAATCTTTTCTTGGCCTTCTGGCATATTACCGAAAATTTATTCGAAATTTTGCAACAATAACAAAACCCTTGACGATTTGTTTGAAAAAGGACAACAAAATAGAGCACACGAAAAAATGAATAGATTGCTTCAATCACTGTAAAAATTTATTGATATCAGAACCAATATTAGCTTATCCTGATTTTGAGAAACCTTTCGAAATTATGACGGACGCATCAAAGTATGCTATCGGAGCCGTACTAAGTCAAAACAATCACCCCATAAGTTACGCTTCGCGAACTTTAAAATCTGCCGAAATTAACTACTCAACCATTGAGAAAGAGTTATTGGCAATTGTTTGGGGTTGTAAATATTTTCGCCCATACTTATTTGGCCGAACCTTCAAAATTTTAACAGACCATAAACCTTTGGAATGGCTGTTTTCTCTTAAAGAACCAAATTCTCGTCTTATGCACTGGCGGCTTAAGTTAGAAGAATTTGAATACACTATAAAATATCAAAAAGGAAAATTAAACCAAGTAGCTGACGCTTTATCACGAGCACCTCCTAAACTTGATTTGAATGCTTTAGAAACCGAATCATTAGATGTTAATATAGATGATATTGATTCTATAATTCAACAAGAAATTGAAAAGATAAGTGAATTGCCAAATTTGTCCGTAAATGACATTGATGACACATTAAACGGAAATAATAAAATAAATATTATTGAAAATGTTCAAATTTTACCACCATTATCAGATAATTCAGAAACCGATTTAGAAACAGTACATACATATGTAGAGAACCCAATCCTGTCTATACCCATTGTAGATCGAGCATTAAATCAATATAAAAATCAAATACTTTTAACGAGTGGTGATATAGTTGAAACACTTTGTAAAAGTGAAAAAATATTCGAAAATTCAAGATTAAACGTTACCTTACCAAGTAGAAATTTGAAAGAGAGTATTTTTAAGTTTGCCAAAAATTTTCTAAACGCCAAATACACGTATGCTTTGTATTTTAAAACGCAACATTTACCCGAGATTTTTGTAGTAACTCTTCAAAAATATTTTAGAAACTCTGTATTTAAACTTTTACATTGTACAAAATTTTTAAGAGATATTTTGACTATAGAAGAACAGCAGGAGAAAATAACATACTATCATCTTCATAAAAAAGGACATCGCGGAGTAAACGAAGTAAAAGCATCATTAAATAAATTTTACTATTGGCCGAAAATGAACGGTGATATAGAAAAATACATAAATAATTGTGAAACGTGTTTGAAAAACAAATATGACCAAAAACCCCCTATTGTTAAGTTCAATTTAACACCAACAGCCTCTAAGCCCTTCGATCACATACACATAGATGTATTTAGAATATCTAATACCCCCTTTTTAACTATTATAAATTCATTTTCTAGATATGGACAAGCCTATCATCTCGATAATGTTAGTGGTATTTCAGTCGTAGAGAGTTTATTAAGTTTTATAACTCATCATGGATTACCCTTAAAAATCACCACCGATTGTTGTACAGAATTCAAAAACAAAGACTTAGAAGACTTTTGCGAATTGCACCGAATCGAACTACATTACACAACGGCTAAAAATAGTAATTCAAATTCGCGGGTAGAACGATACCACTCTTCTTTATTAGAACACTATAGATGCTTACGAGATGAAAACAAAGACTCAACTCTAATTCAAATGATGAAACACTCTATATTAAGTTACAATAACTCGATCCATTCAGCCACGAAATATACTCCATTCGAAATAATTAAAGGTCATATAGACAATCCAGACCCCTTTGACCTGAACGATCATTTAGTTCTATCTTATTATGTACAGAACCACAAAGAAGCTAGTAAACAGCTATATAAGTCGATAGAAGAACGTGATGAAAAGGTAAAAGAAAACTTCATCAATAAATGAAATTGACTGTCTCGACCCTTACTTCGTGGAATATGCTCATATTAGTGTTTTTAAATGAAACTCAAGATTTTTTAGAATTTTCAATAACTTTTATTATATTGTGGAATTAACTAGAGACCTTGAGTTTCATTTAAAAACACTAATTCATCAATAAAGCTAATCAAAGTCGTAACGATCCCCCTGATTTTTCTGCACAAGAAACGGCATACGTGCAAACCAAATCTAGCGATAAAAAACTACCGAAATTCAAAAAGGTAGAAGTAGTAAATGATAGCGGTGTCTTATTAGTAACTAATTAAGGTACCTATCATAAAAGTATTATTAGGAAACCTAGAATTAATTTAGATAACGTTTTACAGGATAAACAGGATGAAGTCACTAATACTCCTTACCTGTCTGATCCTTCAAATGAATAGAATAGTTAGTATTAAGGAAAAAATTAGCATAACTCCCTCAGAAAGTATGATACTTCGAGTAGAAATAGATGAAGCTAGGATCATATACACAAAACATACATTTATCCATTATTTAGATATTAAAGAAGTAGTTAGACAGATAGACACGTGTTATATTTGGTAACCCCGTATATGGTTCAACACTGTAGATGCTGACAGCGGACTTTATTATTTGTTTATTGTTGAATTATTATTGTACATATTTTTATTGCTGATATAGATAGTTTTGCTAGTTAATAAATTCATTTTACATATTTAGTCTGATGTTAACTGTTAAATAATGAAGATCGTAATAGTAAAATAATATTGTTTAATTGAGTTTTTGAAAGTAGTTGTAATAAAGTAATAAAATTGTTTTTTAAAAATAAGTTCTCGATACGGAGACTTATAAGTCACGTTAAAAAGTCATTTCTCTATTATACAAAAAACTGTAGTAAAATTAAATAGTTCAAATCCCATTTCATGCCATGGCTTGAGTGAGAATCTTGTAGAGAGAACTGAGTTTCTAATTAATTCTTTAGACAGAAAATTTGAAAACTTGAATATGCCTTCAAAGAGAGGCTTAATCAATGGATTAGGTCAAGGTAATAAATGGATATTTGGTAATTTAGACTCAGATGACGGCGAACGTTGTGATAATGCAATTAAACTTTTACAGGAAAACCATAAACATGTAACAGATGAATTGAATTTACAAACCTCCTTGTTCAAAAAATTAATTAATCACTATAATCAATCACTAACAACACTTTGGCAAAATCAACAAAAACTTCATAACAATTTAGACAAATTTCAAGCATCTATTATAAATCAAATTGACTCTTTAGGAAGATATATTACATTTCAAGGAACAATAAGTCAAATTAATGTCGATTGGCAAAATCTAATATTATTTATAGATGATATCGAGAATGCTATATTATTTTCTAAGTTAAATGCTCTTCATAGTTCCATCATATCAAGTTCCGAAATTTTAGATTTAATTGAACATTTAAATCAAATATACGAAATGGATCAAATCCCTAAATTCAATATCTTAACATACTAAAGGTTTCTTGGTACTCAAATGACCTTTTCTGGTTCCAAATTGATATTTGCAATTCATGTCCCTATCCTAAAACCAAAGTACTTAGATTTCTATCACATATTTCCCGTAATTCAAAAGAATATAGTGTTCACTCCCACTTACATTTACTTGGCACTTAATAACGAAGAAGCCCAACCAGAGAAAGAAGAATGTCCGAAAGTTGAAGACATCTACTACTGTATTCAAGAGTTTATTCCTGCCGACAACTGTACGCTGCAACTCCTAAACGGCCAGTCGCCAACTGGATGTTATGCGACTCAAGTAGACTCAATAATCAATCAAGTTACAAATAACAAACTGATGATCATCCCTGTACAATCCCAAGATGTTGTTTCAAAGTGTCTAACTCATCGAATATTTCAAGTACAATCACCCTCCTTAATAAATATTCCAGAAGATTGTGAACTGCCAATTAACAAACTTAAATATTCATTCAAGCAAGAAATTCAAAAAGAGAAATCACCAATTTTACCGAGACTGGAAATGGAGAAATTCAGAAAAATTATCAAGCTTCAAACCTCACAGAAATAAAACTTGACGACTTGTATGAAATTAACAGAATTGCCAAACAGTTGAAACCCATTGAGGAGCAGACAACTAACTATAAAGTACCAGCCATATCGACAACTTCAATATCAATAATTTTATTAGCAACAATAGCAACTTACTACTTATTGAAAAGGAAACGTAGTCAATCGAAACCCAACGAAGAAAAGGAAATCAGTTTAGAAGAAATTACAACGGATTCATCCCACAAAAATTTTTTTTCGTCCTAGGGATGGAGGAGTTGCGAGCCAACAATATGCAAACACCTAAGAAATACGACACCTTTTATTAAACTTTGTATTCTTATCTCTATGTTACTTGTTTATCATTTTAACACAGTTGTTTAAGTTTCTGTCTAGCTTTGAAGCATAAACATTCCATTGTAATTAAAATATATTTTTAAAAACGGTCTTAAAACTTAATAATCTTCACCTCACATCAATTTTCTACGTAATTATGAATGCAAATGAGAAATCCTAAAACAGGTCAATTTTTATGTATGAAACTACAGTTTCGTAATAAAATTATTCACCAGCCCCTTCAACTCCCTAGGGGTAATAACTTCCCCTATAAAAATTTTAAACGAAAATAGGTAGCGTATAATCCCGCTGTTTGAAATTATTTCAAACATTTTTTAATATTCTTGACACTTATTTCTTTCAATTTTATCTTTATTATTCAAGCAGTAAAACTTTGTTTATCTGAGTTTTTGTTGAAATATATGTCATCATCATTTGAGTATTTTGTATGTCAATTAAGATTATTATTCCAAATAATGTAATAATTTGTTATTTGTGGATTAAAAACCCACTGGTCCTTCGAAGAAGAGTTTATAATACAGTTGTCTTTAGAAATTACATTGGATTTTATTTCACGACATATGGAAATCATTTCTTTGGTAAAGATAAGTAAATGTACCTCGTTGACTGTTGAAAATCAATAAATTGATCCTAATTCCGATTTAAATCTTGGAAGATTTTCACTTGCGTTGACAAGTACATTTGAGAAAAAGGTTATAGATTGAAAGATTAGTTTCTCCAGTTCTGTTCCGTTCCAATCGTTTTGTTGTTCCAAAGTAACTACCTGTTAAAGTTGAAGTTTCTGTCTGATAAAGAAAAAATTGTGTTTGTTGTATCTTTCGAGGAGAGTACAGTTCCGAAGAATAGACCAGCAATTTCGTTGTAACAGAAGAGTTCCAGTCTAGTTTCACAAGAATAATGTGTGTTGAAAAAAAGAAGTCAAGTGAAACTTGGTCAATAGATTCATAAAACATCCTATGTATTCTCAGGAAAATAAGGTCAGATGAACATTTAATTCTGGTAAATGAATTCTAACTTACATTTAAATAATTGAAAGGCAGTTTCTTGTTTAAATTATCTTTTATTTTATTTCCAAATTAAAATTAATACATGTAGATGAACTGTTGAGGTTTCAAATAGAATACAAAGGCAGACTAAATATTTCTTTCAGTGGATGCTACTAAATAGTTGATAATTTGGATTCCTACTAATTTAGATTGAATATTTCTAATAGATACAACTATGAATTCTTTCATGAAACAGAGAGCCATTGAAAAAGGTAAAATCACTGGAACCGAGAATTGATTTAATGAAAAATCTATTACAGAAATCGAATTAACATTTTTTAGAACCAGATTAGATCTGTTAACAAAGG
Organism: Galeruca laticollis; assembly: GCA_963921935.1. NCBI lineage: Eukaryota > Metazoa > Arthropoda > Insecta > Coleoptera > Chrysomelidae > Galeruca > Galeruca laticollis. The sequence continues at coordinate 141,990,853 of OY998179.1, read as the reverse complement.
CATTCGATAGTTAAAACTCAATACAAGATCAAATAGAACATTTAGATGAAGATCAAAGTTCAGATAGAGAGGTATTCGAATATAAATATTGTTTAATTTTATCCTTATTGCAAGAAAAGATCAATTCACTTTCTGACAAAAATGATTCGAGTAGTATAAAATAAGAATTTCAGAGATCACATTTAAACAAACGTCAATCAAACATTCCAGAATTTTCAGGAGATATTACTAATTGGAATGCATTCATACAATTATTTGAAACTTTTTATAGTAAACGATTCATCGTTGACAGATATTGAAAAGGTAATATACTTAAAGTCCTATGTAAAGGGTGAACTTAATTTCTAATCTTCAATTATCTAGTGATAATTTCAAGGTAGCTCTCGATATGATAATCAACTGAATATCATTTACGCTTTTATTAAAAATTTGTTAGATACTCCTTCCTTGAGCAAAATTAATTCCATTACCCTCAGAAAATAAGTCACCTCCATAAAACAAAATATAGATGGTCTCAGAAATTTGCAAGTGAATGTTGATGATTGGGATTTGTTACTAGTATTAATTTCATCTCAAAAATTAGATAATTATACAAGAAATGCTTTTGATTTTGAAATTCCTCCAATTGCAAGACCAACGTTACCTCAATTTCTTCAATTTGTAGAATACAGGTGTGCTCAATTCTCGAAAGACAAATAATTCCGGATTTAAATCCTACTCAGAAAAGAGGCCAAGGACAGAAAATTAGACAAAAAACTAGACCAGATATTCAAGTTGCTAATGAAAACAGAGTGAACTCACAAATTGTAAGCGGTAAATGTCTATTTTGCAATCTAAATAATCATAGAATTTATAGTTGTTTGAAATTTGGTGTCATTTCCCAACTGCAACACATGAAAAAATAACAAGTAATGTATAAATTGTCATCATACTGTGTTATGTGAACAATTTTCTTCTAATAATAGAAATTTCAATTCCGGATATTCACCTAACTCTAAAAGGTTTCATAGAAATTTGCAGAATACTAATAATAATAATAAAAATGGACAGCTAAAGTTTAAATCTTAAAATTCAAAGAATGTTATTCGATAAGGTTCTACCTTTGATAATAATAATCAGTCAAATAGTTTGGTAAATTCTCCTAGAAATTCACAAAGTAATTACCTTATAAATTCACAGAATAGTTCAAATGTTCATAGACCACTACAAAATAGTAATGATAATTCACTCATCCCCAATCATAGTAGAAACCTTGAACGATATCATTCAAATAAACAATTAGAAAATCATTCTTCTAGTAAAGATAATGGTATAACTTTGTCCACTTTATCCTCTAGTGAAGAATCACTCCTATCCACTACACTTGTTACAGTATATAATTCAAAAACAAGCCTATTCAAGTGAAAGCTGTTTTAAGTCCTTGTAGTACAGTTTCATTATTTACAGAAACCTTAACAGATATTCTCCAACTCACTCCACAATCAAAAGTTATTCAAATACATGGTGTTGGTAGCATAGTTAGAAATTCTAATGAAATAGTAAATATTAATGTTCATTCCAATATTGCACGAAATATTAGTTCTACCATAAATTGTTTGGTTATTAGGTAAATTACAAAAAAATTGCCACAATTTCCATTGCGTAGAGAAAAAATTCTAATTCCTTCAAATGTGAAATTAGCAGATCATAATTTCCTCATCCCTTCTCAAATTGACATATTTTTAGGAACTAATATTTATTATAATCTGATAAATGGTGGTATAATAAAAATTCAGAAAAATTTCTTGACACTAGTTAGGTTATATAGTAGGTGGTCTTATTCCTAGGGAAGCTATTTCATATGTTTTACAAGGTGATAGTTCAAATAATAGTTGTTGTTTAGCACAAAGCATAAATTATACGAAATAGCTGTGGTTCAGCACAATTTTAGCACAAATAGAATCTTAAATTCGAGACCTCTTCAACCTCTTTCAAATAATGCAAATGATTTATCTTATTTAACTCCTGAACATTTTTTGATTTGTGATAGTCTTACATCCTTAAGGATAAATAAAACCATTTAATTTATTTAAAACTTCATTTATTTCAACTAATGTTCAATTTAAACTAGGTGACGAGTTTCACTAACACAGTAGCTTTCTCAAAACAAATGGAATGTTTTATTTTATCGTTCAGTATGGATCTTCATAAAGTAAAAGTCTCATCTATTAAATTCTTATATCCTTTCCTGAACCTGATTTATCGAAGAATTCTGAAAATCGCTTAACTCGTTTTAAAAGATTTACTCGGATTCAACAGAATTTTGCGAAATAAATAAATAATTAAATAAATCATTTGATTATTAGTTACTTATTCTCTTAGCTACTTAATGGAATAATCAAACACTCAATTTATCAATTACTTTCTAAATTATTCAATATTATTTAGACGCACACTCAATCATTTAATTATTTAATTATTAAATCACAATTCTTGCATCACTCACTCGAGAATGTGACCTCTTCATAAGTGAATCACTCAATTATTTCAGTCTCTCGCTTCCTCTAATCATTTAATCACAAAATTAATAAATCAAAATTATTGCATAACTCACTCGATAATTCAGCTGGTTCATTAGTAAATCACTCAATTATTATTTAAATCTCTCATTGAGTTATTTTGCCAATCATCTAATTTTTTACCCGCTTATTCAATCAAACACACAATCACTCGATAATTTAACTGCTTTACCAATATATCACTCAATTATTTAAATCTTTCACTTACTCTTTTGTTGGTCATCTAATTATTCAAACACTTCACAATCATGTAATCAACTAACTATTGAATACATAATTCATGTGATAAATCGCTAATTCTACCAATTATTCAATAACCGATTCTTCACTTACTATCTGACGTTTCTTACTTAAATTGGTTCATACATTTTCTTTTGGAATGCTTACCACAAAACTTGAATATACGAAACTATTATTTCGCACACAGAGAGATAAGGACCTGTGTTCAGCTATATTTTGTAAGGATGTGAATGGAAATTTCAATTTACTTATCGTCATTTTCGAGTAAAGAGTAGCTGTCATTGATGAATACAACAATAGTCCAAGTAACAATGCGGCATATACTTGAATTCTGATAGCATAACTTTTGAAACCCAAGTCGTAACCTGAAACAAAATTTAGAAGGGTCATATTATAATTAATGGAGGGTTGATAGGGGGAAGTGTCAAAGGAGATGTAAGTCAAATAGTCAAAGATAGTATTACTATTGATCATTTGAAAAACCCGCGCAACTATTTTATAATCATGTGGAAATTGAGGGGCATCTGTAAATTAGTTTGTTTACAATGCTCCATTTTGTGAGTCTGTCGTATTTCAATACTTTCATAATAGATTAAAAAAATAGGTTTAAAATTTGGGTTTCGAATGGAATTTGTTAACGAGGGTGCTGAAAATGTCACAAAATACTAACTATGGATCAACTCCATCGAATACAGTGGCACAATTCATTCAAAAACTTATAAACAGCCACGTTATTCTCCTTATACGGCTTCGCTTGACGTTTTTTCCAAAATTAACTATTTTAATCACCTGTTCTCAGTAGAAAGATGATAATATAAAAGAGGTAAGATCGTTGAAAATTGTTCACACAATATCAAGCGTTCGTATGTTATTAAGTATGCTTTCACGTTAATTCATATTGATAGAGGACTTCTCTCCAAGCAATCTGCTGTTGGTTTGAATGAAAAATACACACATATTCCTTTGTTTAACATAATGGAAACGTGGAAAATATTTGCTTGATATGGACCACTGGAAAACTTGTGAAAATCCCTGGAGCCCAATTTTTTGGATCTGGCCTCTACTCTGGTCGCAGGGGGGACCTTTAACAGTTTTTCTTTTTACAAAATGTAATTTTCTGATCTTGGGTTACTCCCCTGGTCGATCATAGGCATCTCTGAGAGCGACTGTATTGTTTATAAACTAGAGGTGAACAGATTCGGCAAATGAAACATTTTTTTGGAATTTCGTTTTTTAATTGTTCTTTCATGAAGTAAATCAAGGTTTTTCATCAATTATGTTTACTTATAATACATAGTGAGTTTAAAATATGGAATGCCTCAATTATTTCGGAAACGGTTTGCACCATTTTTATAAATTTTGGTGCCTAAGGGTTTTGTAATATTGAATATTGCCCATATTATGCTGTGAAACATTAAGTTATAGAATCTCGGGATATATATATATATATATATATATATATATATATAATTCATTTTTAAATTCTTGGGTGTTAGATTCTATAAATAATTGAAACAGTTTGCTACTGACGTTTCGTTCCTGTTAGGAACTTCCTCAAAGTTAATAATTGAGGCAAACAGCATCCATCCACGAGCTGTGTTCCCACATATAAAAAGTTGGCGAGGTCTTGTGGTCCTGTATATTGGCAGAACATAGTATCTCAACAGGGCATCACCCAAACTTTAACAACATTGGAATAGTACATTCTAATCAATATTACTATAAAATAACTTATTTGTAAATGTTAGAAACCACCTTAGATAGCAATTCTCTTAACAAAAAGAGAGATACTGAACATATCACTTTTACTTATGCATACTTACTTACACTCGATAAATCGGCATATCTTCAAATCTACTGTGCCCTTGAACTTCCGATTCTGACACACAACTTCTTACTTTGCTGCCATACAACAATTTTTGAGACAACACTGATTAAAACTAGTACCATTTATTGATGACATAACGGTTCCATTATGTCCTGACTGAGTGAGTCACGTCAGCGTCTGAATATAGCGAACCTCATAGTTATATCAACCTACATTTTGACAGTGTCACCTGGGAATCGTTGTCTGAGCAGGTGACAGATGCTGGACTTCGGTACCTGATTACAATCAACATAGCAACCGACTGTACAAGCTAACTTTTCTAAGAGAGGTGTCTTGTGAAAAGGAAATAATAACATCTGTAAGTTCTGGGCGTGGTGTCGGACATAGTGAGAGTATACCTAGATACTGTGCTGGATTTTTAATGAGAAACCTGAACTATCGGGAGAATAAACTGCTATAAATGATGATGGGTGTTGGAGTTGAGCAATGTGAGAGGTGCTCAATATCAGGGCCAGTACCTCTCTTTTGATATGTGGGAACACAGCTCGTGGATGGATGCTGTTTGTCCCCATGAATGGTGAGAGCCTCTGAGGCTGGACTGCCGACATTGACGATTTGTACATAACATACCGCATTACTCTTGATGATTGGGAAACATTTTCTACAGGCATCTCTCAACATAACTTTTGTCACATTTTTTGCCAATTTTTAAAAAATCAATCAACCTAAATCTTAATATTTTTAACGTTTATTGGTACACCTCAACACCTGTACTAATAGTTGTTGGATGGTCGCTTATTTTTATTCGATTTTGTCTAGATAAAAACGGTAGTTGGTTTTTCTTGTACGATGAAGTTTCTGCTTGATTTTCATAATTAAAATATAACGTATTGTTACGAAACAGCACACTGGTATAGTTCCTAAATCCGACTCTGTCTAAGCCAGGTATGATAGTTAAAATTATGGCGGACGCGCAGGGATTCATAGAATTGTTAACGATTGTGACTATCTTATCATTGTTTTTGTGACCACTCTTATCTAGAAAATGCCAGAAAGCCAATTGTTTTTGAGTAAGCACTAGGAAGAGTTAGTTTAGTGGATGAAGTTATCTCGTGAGATAAACAAGAATACACCGAAATAGCGAATAGTGAAGTGTTAATATTAATTGATAATTAAGTTTGTGTATATATAAATTAAGTGTTAGTGAGTAGTTTAGTGTTTAAATAAATTAGTAAGTAGCCATACCGTGTGTTTAAAATTTACCCCCCCCCCCCGTTAATTGTTTAAATAAATAAGGAAGGGCATAGCACACTGACGCGTTTCGACCTTTTTGGGTCTCTTCAAGAGTGCCGTAATGCCTTCCAGTTCAGAGTCTCTAATCCGAACTGAAGATTCCGTCCTCCGACAACTTCTACTTGGCTCATGTAATTACACAAGCGAGAAGTAGTCAGCTGGCGCCATCTTCACTTTCAGTTCCGAATCAACACCTCAGATAAATTTTACCGTATTTGTCGTATGAATTAAGATTAATATACTTTCATAAAATACGAGGTGTCTATATGAAACGTAAATTTCGATTTTCAACTACACCTGCTTTTAGTCGAAATTTCGATAATTTCGACGTATTGGCCTGATCGTTGGTAGAAGGGAAAAACAACTACATTCCTAGTTAACACCACACAGAATATTGAATTACATCCCCTTCGAAAACCGTGACGTCGATCGGCCATTTTGCCGATACGAACATCTGTGGTGATTCGCAACTGATAGCGTAAGAGCATAGTACACTGACGCGTTTCGACTTTCTTGGGCCTCTTCAAGAGTGCCGTAATGGCTTCCAGTTCAAAGTCTCTAATCTGAACTGAAGATTACGTCCTCCGATAACCTCTATTGGCTCGTGTAGTTACGCAAGCGAGAAGTAGTCTATCAGTTGCGAATCACCACAGATGTCCGTATCGGCAAAATGGCCGATCGACGTCACGGTTTTCGAAGGGGATTTAATTCAATATTCTGCGTGGTATAATCCAGGAATGTAGTTGTTTCTTTCCTCGAAGAACGGTCAGGCCAATACGTCGAAATTATTGAAATTTCGACTAAAAGCAGGTTTAGTTGAAAATCGAAATTTATGATTCATATAGACACCTCGTACTTTATGAAATTATATTCATTTTATTTCATACGACTAATACGGTCGCATTTATCTGAGGTGTTGGTTCGCAACTGGAAGTGAAGATGGCGCCAGCTGACTTCTTCTCGCTTGTGTAACTACACGAGCCAAGAGAGGTTGTCGGAAAACGTAATCTTCAGTTCAGATTAGAGACTTTGAATTGGAAGGCATTACGGCACTCTTGAAGAGGCCCAAGAAGGTCAAAATGCGTCAGTGTACTATGTATGCTCTTCCGCTATCAGTTGCGAATCACCACAGATGTCCGTATCGGCAAAATGGCCGATCGACGTCACGGTTTTCGAAGGGGATGTATTAGCCAGGAATGTAGTTGTTTTTCCCTTCGATGAACGGTCAGACCAATACGTCGAAATTATTGAAATTTCGACTAAAAGCAGGTGTAGTTGAAAATAGAGATTTATGTTTCATATAGACACCTCGTATTTTATGAAATTATATTCATTATATATATATATATATATATATATATATATATATATATATATATGACACGGAATCTGGTGCCTAAACCATAACATTAAAAAAATATTTTGATATGGATATATGTAGGTCAATAAGAACACAACATTTTAAAAATATTTATAAATATACTTGGCGGTTCAAAAAATTTGGCATATCAAAGTTATATTTTTTTAAATGGAATACCCTGTATATCATAATATTTTGGAATTGAACGTAGAAAAATCTTTCTCAAATATTGCCTATACCTATCTTTTATGGTTTTCGAAATATCTGTTTTTCTCGAAATACAGTACAAAAAAAATAATAACGATAAAACGTGTAGGCGTAAAAAAATTGCCTTGGATCAGTTGATTTCAAGCCATTGGGCACCTATTTGCAATATTTAATATTATGCATAAATATACAGGGTGTTCCAAAAAGTAGGAAATATTATGAACTCTTGGTAACTTAAAAAAACATGCTTATTTTAAATAGAACAACCGGTATTTTTATCCTATCCGATACAGTAAATGATTCTCTTTCAAACGTTATTAGGGTTCCCTATAGCCAAGTCTGGTTTTCTTGACGTAATCAATAGACAATATATTTGAAGTCAACTCTGTGTCTATCTCTTATATAAAAGAGTAGTAGATGTGTATTACTCTAAGCGATGCTTGAAATATTACATTTAGTGTTATTATCCTTTTTCTACAGTTAAGTTGTTGATTTTTACTTTACGTACATTATTTACGTTTAATAAGGAAATTATTGAAAACAAATTATTTAATTTTATCACGTAATCAAAATAATAAACACCAGGAGAAAATAATTTTAATTACATAGTACAACAAAAGACCAACTGGAGCAGAATACAACAAACAAGATTCAGCAATTTTAAACAATCGTTTCCAACTAATCTTAACATTGCAAAATCAGCCTCATTCTCTTTTTCATGTCGTCTAGAGTTTTGGGCTTGGTATTATAAACTTTACTGCAACCCCATATAAAGAAATCAATAGGCGTTAAATCTGGGGATCTTGGTAGTCATTTATGCTGACCACCTCTACCAATCGATTTTCTCGGAATTAACCTATAACAATTTCTTACTCTCAAACAATAAAGGCATCTAACTGGATCCACATTCTTCGTCTTACTACTAACGGAACATCTTCCAAAAGTCCAGGAAGTTTACACAGTAAGAATCTAAGAAATTTTGCAGCATTAAATTTCCATTAAAGAAGAGAAGACCTATTACCTTAGATCCTACTATTCCGTCCCATACATTCAATAACCATCGTTTTTGATGGTCGAGTTTCCGGAAATAGTGGGGATTTTCACCGCAATTATGTATATTCACTACGCCATTGCTATGGAATGTAGCTTCATCAGTAAACATTACAAAGTCAAAAAAGTTTTCAGTTACCGCCACCTGTTGCATTGCCCATAAACAAAAATCTATCTGTTGATAAAAATCTCTACTGTAAAGTTCCTGGTGCAGCTGTATGTGATAATGATACAATTTGTATTTTTTCATTACTCTGAATACGGTTCTTGTACTTATTCCTATTTCTTGACTAATTTGGCTTTGGCTTGTATAAGGATCTTCTACAAGTGAAGCAATTACTTGGAATTAAATATTCTCATTGCCTACAATCGTACTTTGTTTATTGGGGTTTTCATAAGATACACTTCCAGTATTTCGAAATGTGTTGAGTAACTTCTGAAAACCTTCCTTATTCGGATGGATCCTGTCGGGATACTTTTGCGTATATACACGTGATACACGAGAGAAATAAGAGTAGAAAGGAGGGAGAGGAAGGGGAAGAAATCACTAGAAAGTAAAATAAGAGATCTAGAAAAGAACAAAAAAAATTAGTGAGATTAAATTAACATTAAAACGAAGAATAGGCGTGGAAAAAATAAAAATAAGACCAAAAAAACAAAAATATCTTGCGATAATTCCCCAATTCAACCCTGTATTATTCATGTCTCGGGTATTGGTAAATTCGGGCCCACCAGGTCCCAAAGTTATAAAACTTTTTAAACCCTTTTAACGGTAGGTAAATTTCCTTCCAGCCTTTTTAACCAGGTTAGGTTAGGTTTTTGTTTTTATTGATAAACATGAAGAACTTCAAATGGAAACTTATGTTAAATCACAAAGGGTATACTCGAATGCCAATAGTACAGGTGAAATCCGTAAAATATTTATTACAAATCGATCGAATAATTTATTACAAAACGAAATAGGTTGTTTGCATTCGATTAAATGTGTCTCATATCAATGTGGCGTTATACGATGTGTATAGTATTTCAAGTTTTATATAAACTTTATATATAATGTAAACATTTTCAATTTTTTTAATAAAGCAAATAATACAGTTTTATTTCACTGACTGAATTGTTTAGCACATACCACAACGGAATCGAATTTACTCGTGTAGTTTCAGATACACAGAAATTTTTGGGATTGAATGTGCAGGTTATTTTTGCCCCTTTCCTTCATGGGAAGGAATTTACCTATTTTCCAACGAGTTCGGGGAAGGTAAACTGTTTCAAAATGTGCAATCAAACGCAGATAGAAAAAAGTAAATCAATACTCTTGAGATAATAGTATATTGAGTAACGTGTGTCGTAAGAAGCATTTAACGCACGAACGGAAAAGTTACGCACGAAGCCGCGTACCGGCGAGTGCGTAATTCCGTGAGTGCATGGAATGCGTTACAATACGTGTTACGTGCTATACTTTACCTACGACCTAGTAGTAATTGAATTAAGGTATTCAAAGTACAAATAAAAACGTACTTCCTCGATGCCAAGCCAAGCATTTTAGAAGTCCGTCCTCGATGCCCAGCCAAGTTTCATAAAAGTCCATCCTCAATGCCCAGCCAAGTTTCGTAAAAGTACATCCTAAGTAGTATTTATTTTTATTTAAAATGTATTTAGATTTACCGGAATTGCAAAATATAGCGTATACACCTATCTACTCTAAAGTGACATTGATCCGTTCGGTGGATTACTTCCCTCAGGAATCAAACACCACCCGCGGGATTAAATGGGACACTTTAGTCGCTTGGTGTATAATATACTATTGTTTACTAATATGATACATTCAGACAGCTAAAAGATGCGGATTGAATGAAAAGGAACCAATTATCATATAATTCCAAATAACTCTCAGTATTAAATGCAATCTCATATCTAATAAATGTTATCACCATTTATATATAGAACAAAATTCAACGTCTAATATCTAAATAATAAATGTTTAATAAAATGCAACGTCTATTGACAGTTGCTTAGTGGTTGCTAGGGAAGCCGTGCAATTTACTTTATAGTCGTGCGTTTTGTTTCACCGTACTTAATAGACGTCTTAAATTGATTGGCGACTGTGTGTTTTTGACTACTTACAGGGGTGGTCGTAGATAAAAAAACTTACATTGGTGTCAGGTGTGGGGTAATATAAATAAATGGCTACGTAAAAATGGCCAAGAGACTAAGTGACCTGAAAGTGACTGAAGTGAATTGGAAAATCGCGAGTTGGAAACGTCCGATAAGAAAGTGAGTTAGTAGAAAGATTTGAAGTGGCATTGGTAAGTGATGGCTTCGATCCAGAAACATTTTTATTCAAAGACGAGGCTGCCACCTTAATCTCGTCAATTTCTAACATTGACGAGAAGATTTCTGCCATGGAAGAGAAGATTTCAACGAATGTGAAAAACGATATTACTGCTATAAAGAACGATTTCTCTGATATGAAGAACGATATTTCTATTATTGTTTTAAATGAAACTCAATGTTTCTAGCTAATTCCACAATATAATGAAAAATGTTGAAAATTCTAAAAAAATGACTATTGTCTCGATAACTGAATATCATCGTCAGAATGACAGAAGTTACATTTCATTTGATGCCTACCTGATGTTTAGTAGTTATTTTTGGCTAGACCAAGAAGTGACCTAACCTTAATATATGATAATAGAAAAAAGAAGAAGATGTGATATTACAAATATTGAAGTTTAGATATTATTAGCCCTATGGTGATATCCTGGATATCATTTTTCCAATTAAGATCAGTATAACTGTGCAATAATATAGAAAACCAGTAAAACTATATCTGCTGATCTTTACAATTATCACTTAAGAAGACAGTTTATTAGTGGAGAACTCCCTAGATTTAACTGTTCATTGACAACTTCATATTGTGGGTTACTTAAATTTTTTTCTAATTTCCAATTCTTCAAGGAAATCCAGTTCTTGTTTCTTTTCACAAATATGTAGTACTTCTAGTTCTGTGTTAGGTGTCAAGTAGATGTTTTGCGTAATGAGATTTATCTGGTCGTTTCAATCTGTATGCTCGTAAGTGTTCACTGTATTTGATTTCGAAATTTCTAAGCGTCTGACCCAAATAGACAGCATTATATTCTGGACATTTGAGTTTATTTATACCTGATTTCTTTAATGGTGGTATTTTTGTTGTTACATTTAACAATTTTGTACTTACGTTACTTTCTGTTTCAAAAGAAACTGTTGTATTCATTAACGATATTTCTGCTAACGTGGACAAACTTTCTGCCGCTCTCTTATTAATGAAAAATTACATTGCTTCTGACGTGGAAAATTAAATTTCGTTTCTAAAATCAGATATTGAGAATAAGATGATATCGATGGACGATAAAATCGAGAATAAGATGTCAATGATGGGAAACCAGATGGACGAAAAACTCAAGGAGTTAGAGAGAAACATTGCCGATTTAAGTACACAAGACACTCCAGCAGAAGGAAAGAAGGTCGAATAAATAAAACCTTGCAACCCAGAAACCCACCGCAAGATAGAAGGATATTGGAAGTTGTACCCGTGTCAATCCCCCAACGTTCGATGGAAAAATGTCTTGCACTAATTATGTAAAACAGTTTGAAGCAGATGTTAGGGTGAATAATTGGTCCGACAGAGAGAATGCAGTGAACTTAACTATCGCGCTTAGGGTAGATGCCTTATATGTACTTCAGACGATACCTCTGGAAGAAACGGATGACTTCGAGCAGCTGAAGAAGAGGTTGGACATGCGATATGGATACGAACATTTAGAACATTTGTACCAATCCTAGCTGAAGAACAGCAGACAGAAACGTGATGACCTCCTTAAAGAGTATGAAGTGGATATTTCCCGATTAGTTCGATTCGCTTATCCATCAGCAGCAGAGAACATGATGGAATGTCTGGACATCCAGGCTTTTATTGATGGCTTACGCGACCCCCATATGCAGGAGGCTTCGTTTAGCCTATCCCAAAACCATGGTAGATGTATTGACCGCCGCTCTTGAATACGAAGCAGCCACGATAACTTCGGGATACAACAAAGGTAGGACCATGCAGGAAGAAAGTGACGATGACAGACTTGACTAGATCGTCAACTTGTTGAAAGGTATGGGAGACAAGAAGCCGAAGAAGATCAGGTACTGTAATTGTGGCAAGTTAGAGCATGTACGTAGGTTGTATAAGCGTCTTACAACTCCTGCAAATCAAGAACCTCTTAAATGCTAAGCAGCTACCGAAAGATTCATGGCATAACAAAGGTAGGACCATGCAGGAAGAAGGTAACGATGACAGACTTGACCAGATTGTAAACTTGTTGAAAAGTATGACAGACAAGAATCTGAAGAAGATCAAATGCCGTAAGTGTAGCGATTAAGAGTACGTACGCAGCCCGTCCAAGCGCCCCAGGACTCCTGCAACCCAAGAACTCCAGTCACAGGGAAAATTAGACAGGGGCGAACACCGACCTGATGTGAATCAACGAAATGCTGACTCCCTGTCCAGACGGCCGTGTCCAACAGACTGTTCTAACTGCAACAAGTTGGGATCTAGGGAAGCTGCCGTTTCAAGAACTACAGTAGTCAATGAAGAATGGTCACCCGCCAGGATCAGAGAAGATCAGAAGAATGATTCTCACCTAAAGAAGATTCGCCAATGGAAGGAAGAAAATGGGCGACCTACCTGGCAAGAGGTGTCAAGATTTTCACCCATACTCAAGGCATATTGGGCTTAGTGGGACTCCCTTGTCCTGAAAGAAGGCCTGTTGAAAAGAATCCTTGAGAACGAGAAGAGAAGACGAATAGTTATCCCGCGAACGAGAGTAGTAGAGGTACTGAGAAAAATACACGACTGTTTATCGAGAGGTCACCTGGTAGTGAAGAAACCCCTTCAGCGAGTCCATGAAAGGTTTTATTGGATGAACATCTCCGATGATGTAAAGGACTGGTGTAAGAAATTTACGACTTGTGCTACGAGTAACGGACCGCATCGCGAAATAAAGGCACCCATGTAACAATATAATGTTGAAAGCTCTTTCGGAAGGATTGCTCTAGACATCGCTGGACGATATAAAATGGCGGTAAATACATCCTGGTAGTAATGGATTATTTCACAAAGTGGGTGGAAATTTAGGCGATTCCGAATCAAGATACCACAAGTATCGCGGATGTATTGGTGAAAGAATTTATCATCCGATATGGGGTTCCCTTGGAAGTCCACAGCGATGAAGGAAGAAATTTCGAAAGCCAGGTATTTGTGACAAGCTGAGAATGATGAAGACCAGGACAACAGCGTTGAATCCACAGTCAGATGGAATGGTCGAAGGAATGACCATTGGAAAATACCCGTTCAAAGTAGTTTCGAGCTACCAGAGAAATTGGGACCAATACCTTTCTCTATTTGTGTTGGCTTATCGATCGGCCATAAATAAGTTCACGGGTGAGACACCTGCGAAAATTCTATTTGGACGTGAAATGAGACTTCCTTCTGACCTGGAGTTTGACAGTCAGCCTGGCCTGAACGATGTGCACGAATTGGTTCGAACGAATCTTCAAGTTGCCAATGATAAAATGAATAAACGGTACGGATACGCAGGCCACAGAAGGTAGTTTCAAAGAAGGGGAGAAGGTATAGTTACATAATCCGGCAAGGTGAAAAGGATTTTCTCCAAAATTACAGAAATCATGGGAAGGTCCGTACGTAATAAAGAAGAGGAACAACGACGTCATCTATCTCGCAAGCAATATTCTCAGTGGAAAACCGGAGTAGTTCACCAAAACCGACTAGCGCCATTCGAAGAAGACCATGACAAAGAGGAAGGGGTGGACCATCTACAACAAGAGTCTGACCCAGCCTTCGAAGAATTATTGGGCGCATATGGAGATACCGGGAAAGCTAGATACAGAGTCATTACAGAACAAAGACAAGATTTGTTCACGCTCCCGGAAGAGTACTTACTGGCATATAACATCTCACTAGTAAAAAACACGCACGAGGGATGGAAACCGTCTTTCGAAAGAAGTATGGACAATTAGAAATACTTGAAGATCTGACGCCAGCCCCGGGCAAGACTCAAACACAATTCGCGGTACACACCTTCTACCTGGTATTTAGAAACGAATTTCGAAATCGGTCCACCTACCGGGATGTGTATGAAGCGCTGCGAAGCCTTCGAGATCATGTGCTGGAATCCCACGTGGAGAAACTAGCATTGACCAGGATAGAGAGCAACCAGTTGGATAGGCGAATTATCAGGAACATGATAGAGGTGATCTTCCAAGATACCTGTATCCACATATCAATTTGCAGCTATACTCGTTACTCGTTATCGGTACTTGTTGAAAACGGTGTCCTGGTATTTCCTTACGACCGGAAAGTGCAGGCATGGTTCCGGCAACACAGAAGTTCCAGAAGGAACTTCCTTCTAAGGAGGAGGTTATGTTACGAAATCGCACACTGGTGTAGTCCCTGAATCCGACTCTACGAAAGTTGAAATTTTGGCGAAGGCATAGGGGCTTCTTCGAACTGTCTAAGCTATGTATGAAAGTTAAAATTTTGGCGAATGCGTAGGGATTTCTGTTTACCGTTATTTTTTGTAACTATTCTTATCTAGACTTTTCCAGTAAGGTCCATTGTTTTTGTGAGCCGCAATCTAGAAGGATCCAGAAAAAAAGGCACTTAATATATAGGAGATACAACCTACAAACGGAGTTAGTATATAATTTTATCTCGTGAGATAAACGGTGTTTATATAAATTAGTGAATAGTTTAGTGAATAAATAAATTGAGTGAGTAGACATACCGTGTGTATAAATTTATCCCACCTTTGTAATGAAAACTTTCATATAAATAAGAAAAACCTTACAATATATACCAGACTTTTTATTGGGAATATTTTAGTTTTTACATTTAACAATTTTGTATTCACATTACTTTCTGTTTTAAAGAAATTGTTGCTAAATCTTTGAAATATTATTAGAAATATTACCAGCATATGTAATTTTTCATTTCTTTAGTTTTTTTAGTAAATATTAGTAGTAATGGTAGTTTTTCTTCTTTTCTATCAAGTAACTTATTTTTTATATGTAGTGGATAACCGTTGGATGTTGCTATTGGATTAAATGTATTAATTTCTCTATCAAATTTTTATTTGTTGATAGGAACTGAAAATACTTTATCATTGAATTATATGCTGCTAATTTTTGATACATGGGATGATTGGAATTTTATGGTAGGAACAACAGTGTGTGTTGGTTTTCTGTAAATTGAATAATCAAGTGCATTGTTAAAAAACAAATAATCGAAAAACGAAAATTATTGAAAGGTAAAACAATTTCCATATCAGATGATTTCACTCAAAAACAGCGAAAACAGTACCAGTTACTGCGTGAACATCTTATTCCAGCGAAAAAAGAGGGAAAAAATAATTGCTACATAAAATATAATAAATTATATATCGATGAAGAATCGTTCACATATGAAGAAATATTAAAATTAGAAAAAATAGAAGACCAACGCCTCAATATACATTACCGGCCTTCCCATCTAATGGGGATGATATTACTACTGCTACCCATTCTTCACTAGATGTTCTACAAAGGAATCCAGAACCAATAAGCACAAAAGCTGCCCATACACGTTCTCAGCAAAAACAGAGATATAATTCTACTTCTAAAAAATAACTTTTAATTCACAGTTCACTTTTGCTTTTATTTTATTTTTAATCTTTTAAATTGTAGTTTTCTATATATTATATTTTTTTAGGTTTTATCATTATCATGAACTTATACAAATTCGGGTGTACATCAGTAAAATTACTATGTTAACCAATTTATTGTCATTTTGATATTACTATTATTATTTTAAGTTATTAAACGTTTACTTCTATTAAATTAGTGATTATAGTTTAATTGCGATCTGTTTAAATATTTTAGATATGTTGTTATTTAAGATTTGTAACATTGATGCAAGATCCATATTGAGTAATTTTCCCGAGTTTAAGAGAGTAGTACATGAAAAATATGATATTATTACCGTATCTGAAACATGGCTAAATGTACATATATTGAGAGACTCGATCTCCCTTCCTGGTTATCAGCTTTTTAGGAAAGATAGAAAAGATCAGAGATGTGGAGGTGTTGCCATTTATATCAAGATAAAATTTAGAGCAAAACTAATAAATAATTTACCAGCAAGTAATATTGAACAAGTATGGATTTCATTCAGTCTAAATCATCTAACATATGCCATCGGTTCCGTGTACAAACCACCTAAATATTCAGCTGTGAACTTTATTATAAGCTTGGAAGAGGTACCTACTGGGAAATCTTACACCTACATTTAATTACCTGATTTTCGCTGGTGACTTAAATATTGCTTTTTTAAACGTTGTCTTTAATTCTTACAACTTAATTAGCAACGTTTTGGAAGTCTTTAATTTGAACCAAGTTATTGATCAACCCACGCATATAACAGCTAATTCACGTACACTGTTGGAAATAAAAAAACACTTGGATGGCTAAATATGAATCAGAGACGTACCTTACATGCTTGCACTTTATTTATGAAAATTATTAAAACCTATACACCCGCATATTTATATAACAAAATAACTTTTAGAACTGACATTCATAATATTAACATTAGACATAAGTATAAAATGATTCCACCTATCCACAGAACCAAATTGTTTCAGGGCTCTTTTTCGTTTTATATAACCAGGCTACTATTCAGAATACTCAATTACTACTTAACATTTTCATTCAATAAATTTAAGTATACGGTTAAAATGGATTTAATTAATGGCAGGCTTAAACTAGACTAATGTTTTTGTTGTTTATTTTTTAACTATTTCAGTGGATCTTGTTTTTGATGTGCTTGAACTTATTCGTTAATTTACATAGCTGTGTACTTTTTTATATTTGAATATTTGTATTTGTAATTCACATAGTGGTGTACATTTGAAAGGTTGAGTGGAAGAGCAGAACTTGGTTAATTGTTACAGATTAGGTAAGCTCTGAACTCTGCCTTTTGACCACGTTTTGTAATGTAATTTTTAGTTGCTGTAAAACTTGTGTGGTCAATAAAAGCGTGTTATTATTATTATTATTATTATTATTATTAACTCTTTGAATTTTTTAATCAAGAAAATTGATTGAGCTCTTCAACTTCTGATTTTTGGGTGTAAATTAATAATATGACTGTAAATTCCATCTAATTGCCGTTCACTTCAAAGAGATAATACTTTTCTTCATTATTCAATTTACAGAAAACCAACACACACTGATATGACTATACCATATATCTCCCATGTCACATAAATTAGCAGCACATAATTCAATGAAACATTGAGCATTTTCAGTTCCTATGAACAAATAAAATTTTGATGGAGAAATTAATACATTTGAACGAATAGCCATATCGAATGATTATCCATTACATATAATAAATAACTTACTTAATAAAAAAGAGAAAGAGGTAGCATTATAACTAATATTTCCTAAATAATCTAAAAGAATACAAAATTGCAAAACCATCACATATGCTGGTAATATTTCTAATATTTCAAACATAATATCTTTAGCAACAAATACAACATTTTTTTTCAAAACAGAAAGTGATGTGAGTACAAAAGTGTTAAATGTGAAAACAAAAATATTCCTTTCAAAAGAGACTGGTATATATAAACTTAAATGTCCAGAGTGTAATGCTGTCTATTTGGGTGAAACCCTTAGAAGTTTTGAAATTAGACACAGTGAACACTTACCAGCATATATATTAAAACAACCAGAGAAATATCACTATGCAAAACATCTACTTGACACCAAACTTGAAAAAAGGACTAGATTTACTTGTAAGTATTAGATAATAGAAGACACTTAAGTGACCCACAATATGAAGTCGTCAATGAACAAATGAATCTAGGGAATTCTCCACTTTTAAACTGTCTTCTTAAGTAATAATTGTAAAGATCTTATACTGATCTTGAATGGGAAAAATATATCCAGAATATCCCCATAGAGCTAACAATTTCTAAGCTTAGATATTTGTAATATCATATCTTCTTAGTTTTTCTATTAATATATATTAACTCACAAGGTAGGTCTAGCCAAACATAATTATCAAATATCGGGTAGGCATCAAATGAGATATAACTTCTGTCATTCTGACGATGATATTTAGTATCGAAACCATTCTAAAATTTCTTAGAATTTTTAACATTCTATCAATATATTGTGGAATTATCTAGAAACAGTTCGCTTAATTTGAAAAAGTAACATAAAACAATTATTTCATGAAAATTTTATCTAATCATGAAAATGGTACGTTTTATCAAATTTCTCGTATATTACTGTACTACCCAACGCTGTATAATTCACGTAACGCGTAGGCAGGTAATGGTAACCCGTGTAATTTTCTCTCTCATTTCTGAAGATTGCTGACCTTCTGCTCATGACTTCACGTCCATAAATCATACAAAACAATCTGAATTTATATATGTATTCTGTAAATGTATATTATGTTGTGTCAAAGGGAGGCATTAATATGCTGAACGTGTGCTGAGGTACGGTTTAGATCCATATGACAAGGATACTGGTTGAAGCTCAATAAATTCAACGCGGATACTCATCAATTGCTTTAGTTTTGTATTCATATAATTCGAAAAACTTTCTTTATCAACTCTTATATACAATGTGTCATTTGATGAAGACTTCTATGTAATTGTTCACTGAAGAGTAAAATAGGTATATTCTTCTTTATCACTAATACAAAGTCTGATCCTTATAACTAGACTGTATCTAATGGCCTCATGTCACTTTCATTTTTGTTGTAACAAATAATTTTGAATGAACTTGGAAGAGAGCGACGGATGAAATATGTGAAATACACCGTTTCATAAGGAAAATGGAAGATTCAAATACGGTTCGTTTTCAAAAACGGCACAGGATGTACCGAAAAAAATAACGATCAGCCAATACATAATAGAAATTCAAATAGGTGGAACTATTGCTAAAATTATGCTTACACTGTAAAATGAAAATATAACATCTAAACGAACAAATACAATTGTTTTAAATGAAACTAACCGTTTCTAGATAATTCCACAATGTATTGAAGAATGTTAAAAAATTATAAGAAATTGACAATTGTTTAGATACTAAATATAATCGTCAGAATGATAGCAGTTACATTCCATTCCATGCCTACCTCATGTTTAAAAATTATTTTTGGCTAGACCAAGAAGTGACCTACCCTGTGATTGATATATATAATAAACTCCAACCTTCTTGAATAGTTTATTTTTCTAATTATTGGGTATTAGGTTGTGTAATTAATTAAAAACATTTTGTTGTCACTGACCTTCCGTCCCTTGGTTAGGAACTTTCTCAAAGTTTATTCATGACTGAATCGTTTCATTGTTTACAGATTAAAATTAAAAAACATATGCACAATAGGTGAAAAAACGTTCAATAAAACAGACATTTAAAACAAGTACCATCGATATAAATTCCACGACATTATACAGGGGGGGTACGGAAAGACTTCAAGTGTACTATTTTATTAAATTATGATAAATCTGACTGAAGTTTCTAACATCTTGTTTATCGTTTACTGCATTTTGTTCCTTTTCAATGTGCACCATTTCTTTATTTGTTAATTTTTTGTAGTTTGAATACTGAGCTAAGATGTTTGTGTTTTTAAAATCAGACTCATGTTTTTCATTGCTTTCATGTTTGTGGAGAGCCGTGGAAGCATTTTTAGTATATTTATGGCCATTTAATCTGTTTTATAGGGTCTGTGTGGTCATTCCTATGTATTTTCTTGGACAGTCTAGGCATGGTATAGAATATATAACATTTGATTTTTTTGTGTTTTTTATTTTACTTTTTAATTTGGTGAATAATGTTGATAGGGTGTTTTGAGCTTTATGACATATTGTGATATCATATTTAGAAAATATGCTTTCAGAAAGCTGCTCTGTGTATGGCATTGCTACATATTTATTATTGTTTAACACGTTGTTTTTAGAGTATTTCTTGGATGGGTTGTTAAATATTTTATAGACTCTTTGTTTGCAAATACGGTTTATGTTATGTATTGGATAGTGGTTGTTTATTAAAGTCGTTCTAACTTGTTTTATAATATCTGGTCTGTATTCAGGCAAAGTTAGTTTAATGGCTGTATCAACCAATCCAGTAATTACGCTTCTTTTATGGGACTTTGTATGGTTGGAATTGTAGTTAAGATACCGGTCTGATGAGGTTTTTTATTATAAAGTTTGGTTTTGAGAGTGTTATGGTTAGTTCTTATCAATGTCATATCTAAAAAATATTTATTTTGTTATTTTTTTCTGTTTCTACAGTGAATTTGATTTTTTCATGAAAATTATTAAAAGCAGACAGTACGTTATTAATACTATCGTTGGGTACTGCTGCTAAACAGTCGTCTACATAACGTTTAAAAAACAGAACACTGTCATTCAAATCTTTCACTACTACTTCTTCTAGATGTTCCACTACTAACTGAGCAAGGGTAGAAGATATAGGAGAGCCCACGGTGCATCCATTAAGTTGCTGGAAAACTCATTATTGTATTAATAAGATGGCTTCAATGAATTCATTGTATTCGAGTGTAGTGTGTTCTTTCATAATATCCCATTTTGTTTGTACAGTCTTCATTAATAATTCATTAGGTATATTAGTATAAATTGATATTACATCCAATGATATTATTTTATAATTAATTGGTATACGAACAGTGTCAATACATTTTTTGAATGAAATGAATCTTTTAAATAACTGTCATTTTGACCGACTACATGTGAAAGGCAATTGGCTAAATATTTAGATAAATTATAAAATGGTGATTGTATGTAGGATACTATAGGTCTTAAGGGTATGTTTGGGTTGTGTAATTTTGGCATACCGTATATTCGAGGGGGGATCGCGTTATGTATTTGTAGTTTTTTTGCCTCGTTTTGTGTGATCGAACTATTATTCAACAATTTTTTAATTAGTTTATTGTTTTTTTCTTGAATAGATTTGGTTTGATCTGATTTAATTTTTTTGTATAATGTTTGATCACTCAAAATATCGTTCATTTTATTTTGATAATCGCTAGAGTTCATAATTACAGGTTTATTGCTTTTGTCCGGCTGCAGTATGATTATTTGTGGATTACTTCTAATAAATTGTTTGGTTTTATTCATTGTTTTTTTTATTTGTTTTTGGAGCTTATTAGTTTTATTCTTTCTATGGCGAAGTTTAATTTTATGGTTGGTAATTACATTTACTGCATCCGCTCTTATGTTATCTTTTATGTAGTCAGGTTTATCACTAATTACAGATTCTATACAAGAGATGTATTCAGTGTATGGTATTTCTTTTTCATTATTAATATCAACAGCAAAATTCTTTCCCAATGCTAAAACTTCAGCAATATCTTGTGGTATATTCGTATCAGATATTTTGTGGTATTTCTCATATTAGAGCATAAAATTTTTTTGTGTTTTCTATTTTGATTTTATTAAAGAAATTTTCATATTTAATGTTTTCAAAAGTTAAAAATGTGTTTAGTTGAATATCTGGTAGTAAGTATTTCAATTTAGAAATTTCACTCTTTAATAATGAATTCAATTTGTTGATATGTTTAGTAATTTCCCAAACAGTTAAAATAAAAAATTTTATTTCAGTATTTTGTACAATATCATCTATAAAATATATAACAACCCATCCAAAAAATACTCTAAAAACAACGTGATAAACAATGATAAATATGTAGCAATGCCATACACAGAGCAGCTTTCTGACAAACTCAGTCACATATTTTCTAAATATGATATCACAATATGTCATAAAGCTCAAAACACTCTATCACCATTATTCACCAAATTAAAAAGTAAAATGAAAAACACAAAAAAAACAAATCTTATATATTCTATACCATGCCTAGACTGTCCAAAAAAATACATAGGAATGACCACACAGACCCTAGAAAACAGATTGAATGGCCATAAATTTACTAAAAATGCTTCCACAGCTCTCCACAAACATGAAAGCAGTGAAAAACATGAGTTTGATTTTGAAAACACAAACATCCTAGCTCAGGATTCAATCTACAAAAAATTAACAATTACAGAAATGGTGCATATTAAAAAGGAACAAAATGCAGTAAACGATAAACAAGATGTTAAAAACTTAAGTCAGATTTATCATAATTTAATAAAACAGTACACTTGAAATCTTTCCGTATCCCCCCTGTATAATGTCGTGGAATTCATATCTATGGTACTCGTTTTAAATGTCTGTTTTATTGAACGTTTTTTCACCTATTGTGCATATGTTTTTCAATTTTAATCTGTAAACAATGAAACGATTCAGTCATGAATAAACTTTGAGAAAGTTCCTAACCAAGGGACGAAACGTCAGTCAACAAAATGTTTTTAATTAATTACACAACCTAATACCAAAGAATTAAAAACAATCATATGTATATATGTATATATATATATATATATATATATATATATATATATATATATATATGAAAGATAGGACTCCAACCTTAGCTCCCTCAAACGTGGTTTACTCTATACCTTGTAGTGATTGTGATAGTAAATATATTGGCCAGACTTCTAGGACCTTATCTCGAAGGATATCGTCCCATAAGTCTGACACTCGGCTGCATCCAGAGAGATGTGCTCTGGCAGAACATGTGAATGTTGAGGACCATCGTATGAATTATTCTGATGTTAAGGTTTTAACAATGGAAAATAATTATCATGAGAGACTCTTTTTGGAAATGACTTTCATCTCACAGGAGCCAAATACTATCAACAAAAAATCAGATATAAAAAATCTTAGTGAAATTTACTCTTTTTTACTGTCTGTTGACAAACAACAAAATTTCAATATGATTCGGGATTTACATTATTCTTCAATTTTATCATAAAAATATCTATATAGAAAAATTCAATTTATTCCCCGAACTGTTGTGGTTTTTTGTCGTATTGGAATGTGTACCTACCATCAACAGAAAAATTATAACTAGTTTCGTATAATAACTTGATAGATGGATTTGCCGTTTGTGTGTGAAATGTCTCATTTTACGAAAAGAATGTTTTAAAATGTAATATCAATTTATTTAAGCTTTTTAGTAACTTCGACTTTGTCATGCTTTTTGTGTCACAACGTTATAACAACTATTTTTATTAGTCTCAACATAATGTCTGTATGCAATTTTTTAAAATAGATGTGATTTGTTATGGAACGGTTAGAGTTGTGCCATAATACCCAATTTAACGATTGTTGTTAAGTTTGATATTATTTAATAGAAAATAATTCTATCACATACATATGTTAAATAAAATATTTTTTTAAGCTGGTTGATTCCTGTAACATACACTCTCGTAAGTGAGAGATGAGAGTTTGTGTTGCTTGAATAACTAGTTGTTCTGCATAATTAATAATAGTTTTTCAAATCTCTTTGACTAAAAATTTCAATGTAATGTGTTAGTCTTGTTATTAAAAATAATTAATTCCGTACAGGATTATTCAGTATTATAGTCGGGTAAAATTTTGTCACAATTTGACCTTTTTTGACAATTCATGTTTGTGTCACCACCAGTGCTTTTTGTTGGGTTGGAACATTCTTGACTGGTTCGCTGCTTTTTGTGAGAGAGAGAGAGATTTTGCAATTGGTCGGGGTTGTTGTGGCTCTGCGGATTGTGGTGTTGGTCGCATTTAGTTGTTGTAACGTTTTTATGATTTTTTGTAGTGCTCCCTGATGATGGAAATAAACGTTCCCAAAAGCTTGGAAATACTATAAAGAGTGTACTTTTATTTGCTGCTACCCCAATATTTTGCCAATTTTTTCTATTTGGTCAGCAAAGACTTCCAATCTTTATATATATATATATATATATATATATATATATATATATATATATATATGCAGTGATATTTTTCAGGGTGATGCATGCCTTTCAACTACCGCCCCTTATTTTGAATATTTCAAAATCCGCATATCTTTATTTTTCAAAATATAAATAATAATGAAGTAATAGTGTAAATTCTAAGTCTATTTAAAAAAGTATATTATTAGTAATAGGTATATAAATGTTTTTATAATTTTACTCTCCTAACTTTGGCAAAATCGTCGTTTTATGATGTATAATCTAAATTGGCAGCTAATGTAGATTCAATGGAAACTAATTATACATTTCTCAGTTTTGTCTTTCCTAATGAGCTCCGTAAATAGTTTTTTATTAATTTTAACTTGGAGAAGCGTCTTTCCCCAATGGCTACCGTGTTATTAAAATCCTATAATTGTATTTGGGTACAAAGTATTTAATTTGTTCTCCGACAAATAATTTAAAACATCAATAGAGTTAAAAGATATAGGAATCATTCTAGATATATCACGAAATTCTTGTTGTAAATCACCTGCACTCAAATCTGAATCATTTTCTACAGTAAGTACTGATTGGAGGTTTGCGCAATAATTTTTTAAAGTTGTGTCATCTATATGTTTTAATTTTGCAATGTCATAAAAATTTGAAAATTGTTGCTATGGGTTTCCAAAAGAGCAAATCGTTCATTTAAAGAGTTGTTAGTAATGTCAAGAACATGATTAGCTTCTTAATTTTCAAAAATTGTCCAATTGATGAATTGGAAGTTTTATATTTTATATTCTCCCTTTTTTAAAAACTTGTGGATGATAGGAAGAAACCGAGTTCATATTAGAATTCAGTACAACACAGTAGACGCAAAAAACCCAAAAACATTCGAAGAGCCACAAAAAGTTTCAAAATGTAAAACAGTTAATCAGAAAGAATTTCCGGTGTAGGTAGGTGGTTGTTAGAATGATACACGACCAATCGGTTATGAATTAGGGTCACGCAAATATTCATTCAATGAGAAAGACAATTTGGTGAATAAAAATGATGTGGCAACGGCTAATCCACTGATAGGTTGTTACGATAATAAACATAATTAGATTTACTGTATCCACCTTTACTGTGTAGGATCTACTTATATTTTCTTCTTCGTCGTTTTATACTGAGGTCTTCTCTATAAGAAACGCTGTTGTTCTGTCGGTTTTCGAATTCCAGATGTTTCCGGTTTCGAATTCTGTTATGGATAATGATACATTGATTCTGTGTCTTCTTCCATTTCCAGTTCAACTTATTTCGTAGCGTGAGATGCTTTAACAGAATCATTCACTTTTTTGCCCAACCAAATTCATTATCTCTCTAACTCGGACTCCATTATTTAGAGAACATAGCATCCATACTTGGACCAGATCAACCATTTTTCATATTCCAATATGATAAAGGTCCAGTCCATATTGGTGTAACGGCGGCAAATAAGCAAGCACCTCTTCTAATGCACTTGGAATACAGAATCAAATTGCCTGACCACGATTGGGTAATCGCTGATTGTCATAAATTAATACCATCTGTTTATGCTGGTATCAAAATCACTTCCAGTATGCTAGGACAACCGCAAGCCGTTGGATATTCTGGACCAACATACATCGCTACCCGAAGTGGAAAGCATACTTCATTTCCTGCTAATACTCATGCTCAGGATTTCGAGAGGCTACTCGAACTTGAACAGTTTCGACTATTAGCTAAAACTGACCATGGACTAGTAAAAGCAGTGGTAATCATGACAGTTGATGGAGGGCCAGATGAAAATCCGCGTTATCAAAAAGTCATAGGGTTTGCTATACAACATTTCAAGCGACTTGATCTCCATGCATTTTTTTAGCTACCAATGCTCCTGAAAGAATGCGTATAACAGAGTAGAGCACAGAATGGCTCCTCTTCGTCGGGAACTGGCTGGTTTAATATTGCCTCATGACTATTTTGGGTGTCATTTGGATGAACGTGGCGTTACAATTGATAAACATTTAAAAAGATCTAATTTCGAATTTGCAGGAAATGTATTAGCTGAAGTATGGAGTTCAATGGAAATTGATGGCTATAATGTTACTGCAAAATATGTTGGGGCTGGTGAACAAGATGTTCCTGATTTTCCAGATATTAAATGGTATTCAGAACATGTGTATGAAAGCCAATACTTGCTTCAAACTGTAAAATGTAGAAATACAGAATGCTGTCGTCCAAGAAGTGGCCTATCCAGATTACTAGACAACATGTTTCTTCCACCACCTGTAAAAGTAGAACAAACAGTTGATGACTTGGTTTTGGATGATGGAGGGCAATTTCTTGATCTTCCAGTCAATTCAACTCTACGCTTAAGTGCTTCACTTAAAGATTTCCTGCAAATTCCCTACGATTATTTTTGTCCGACGGTAAAATTGAAGCTATCAAGTCGAACATGTAAAACGTGTGGTCCTTATCATGCTTCCGTCAAGTTACTAAATCGTCACATCGAGAACATCTATAAAAAAGTAAACACGCACACTGATAGCAAAGTTAGACCTGTAATGAACTGATGTGCATTATTCAAAATTTAAAGTACCATGATGTTGAATGGCTCGATGACAACGACGTTGACATTCCGAAATGGGATAAAAGTAAGCAGACTCACAACACTGAGCAGCAATCCAAACAATCCAATGTCATCGAAATCATGGATTCGGGTTTCATGGACTGAAGACTGTTAATTTGAATTCAATATGTGTACCAAAATTTTTTGAAATACGTTTCTTATGTTCGTAAGGTTATAATATTTTTGTCCCTTGCTCTATGTTGAATACTGTATCAGTAAAATCCAGTCTCTATCCTAAATCTATTTTATAATCTTATTCATAACATTATAATTATAATATAAAAAAATACATTTATAATTGAAAAATGTTTATGTAATCAGAGGGGGAGGGGGTAAGAGCTTTGCTTACTTTTGATGACAAGGGGATGGGTAGAAATAATTGTAATAAATCTGCTTACGTAATATTTGAACGCCCCCTATATAAAGACGGCTTTTTTAACACACAATTGAACCTAGGTTGAGAGTTTATCCTAACTATGACTCTCCTAGGTCGATAGCTTTTTGATTTGCTTTCAATGATGCTTGGAACTTACTACTTAGGCACACAGTTTTCGGTAGTCTATTAATTCCACATACATTTTTATCACTAATTTACACTTTTTCCGTAAGTACTGTTAAGAAATGAGGATATATTTCAAACGTGTATTGAAAAACCTGATTGATAAACATAACGAAGCATTATATATAGAAAGGTGCACTCCAATTTTTTTATCAATCTAGTAGTTATCAAAACGATGAAATGGCTATTTACGTATGTTTACATTTCTAAATAAATCATCAAATTCTCTAAACCTCAAGAGTCAGCCTATGGTTCAAGATCCACTTAACTATCGATAAAAGTGATTCATTTTCTTTGTTGTATTCTTTAACCCCTTAAAAATCTCCGTAATGTTCGTGGTTGAGTTGAGTCATATACAATGAGAACGTACGGGTATTAGCATGTGCCATCCTCTAGATAATAGGAGATGAGGGTTATCTTGAATGGGAGAAACATTATTCACAGCATAAACTAACTTTTCGCTTAGAATAACTAATCGACTGAGGATTTTAGATCTTCGTCCCTCATTACATTTAGTTTAAGAAAAAAACTGCTATCTCGTTGTTGGAACCTACAACATTTTGAAAAGGTTTTACAAAGTTACCTCCATTCTAAAATTCATTTGATGTGGTTATGAGAAAAGTATACAAAATGTACTTGGTCTCTATTAAAAGTGTAGGAAATAAGCGTTCGTCTTTGATGCATGTATTTTTCATTTCACGTATTATTCAGTGTTAGGAATATACTGAGGGCACAAATGTTTTATCGTCAATGTGTTAGGAAGAAGACAAATACATATAAATTCAGTGTATTATTCTTTTTCGGTAACATCATAAAGTGGAGTACGTGCAATAGCAGCATATCTAAACGTATGTCTGGTAGGCATTTACTTCCAGTTTTAAATAAACAAGAAATGTATTCAGGCTATTACTAGCCAGTTTGCCACAGCAAAATGTGGTATAAACAAAAACTCATTATGTAAAAGTTCGCAATTAAAGAAGTGGAGGTTAGAAATACAGATGTGTAATGTGGCCAGTTGAATTTATTAATTGAGAAATAATAAGATTGTACTAAACTGATAGCTTAATGCAATGAACAAGAAAAAATCAACATTATTTTCGTTTATTCCTTCATTATAACAACCAGATTAATTTACAAGGAAATTATTCAGAAGTAATAATCTAATTCACTATAATAGTTCAGTTAGTATACGCTAATATGATTTAAACAATAAGTTAAAACCTATCTAGGAGGTATTTGAAATAAGTGTATCTATATTATCAAAGTGATCTCCGTTGGCTAGTGGAGTGGT
Source organism: Galeruca laticollis (assembly GCA_963921935.1). Lineage (NCBI taxonomy): Eukaryota > Metazoa > Arthropoda > Insecta > Coleoptera > Chrysomelidae > Galeruca > Galeruca laticollis. Next base: position 141,961,918 of record OY998179.1, on the reverse strand, counting down.
GCTCTGTCTGCTAACCGAGAGGCCCCGGGATCAAACCCGGGCCTAGTTAACATCATAATTAAAAATTCGGAGAGCCACCTGTCGGAAGGCAATGGCAAACCACCGACAGTAATCTACCTAGTACAGCCTCTCAACATAGACGTTCGGATCCGTCGTTAAACTGTAGGTCCCTTCTATCTGTGGTAACTGGAGAGCACAACACAGGTAGTAGTGAGAGGTCGCCTACGTCCGATCACGGATATGACACTGTAAGAAGAAGAAGATATTATCAAAAAAACATGCTTCCCCAACTACCAGAGTTTTGGAAATTTACATATTAATATTATTCAAAGAGCCATTTTATCAATCAACATTCTCAACTAATGGCAATAAGCATTAACAATTCATGGAATTATACTGCATGATATAATATGCCACTAAAAAAATCACTGAAGGACAAAGGAATATTCTATGGCAACAATACAGAGTTCAAAAGCGACAATGTGTTGTAATGCAAATATATTCAGTGTAGCACCATTTTCTTTCACTGGGTACCATAACATGCGAAATAAGTCGTATGCTAATATTTGTATTATAGCAGTAGTCGGACAGCTGACTACGAAAAAGTGAACTGATAAGGTGCATTCACGAATTTTGTATAAAATGTCTCCTTGGTACCTTATAAGTACGTAGCGTTGCCCTCAGAAAGCTCTCCCGGGGCGGGAGGCGTGGGTGGACGGTCGAAGTCGTGCATTTATATTTAGAAAAAAAATGATTAGGTGTAGTCCTGAAATTTAGTAGAGTTATAGTTTCTTACTGTAGGAATCGAGGAAAATTATTGTCAGAAGTCTAGGTCGGAGCTTAAAGACTGTCAGAAGTCGACAAAGTTGTAAAAAAATTGTTAAAATTTAAACCACAAGGTGCACTTCTGACAATTGCATTTTTACTTTGTTTATGGCTTACTGAACCTGTATATAAATTGTGAGGAGTCTAAATAATGGCTAAGTACATGGAAATTGATAATATGGCCGGAAGTTGTTGAAGTGGCTTTCGCGACGGAAAGCAATCTTTTGTAGCTTGTTTCAAATTTAAATAACAAGGTTCAGTTCTGACGATTGCATTTTTATATTATTTATGGCTTACTGAACCTGTATATAAATTGTCAGAAGTCGAAATAATGGCTAAGTACATGAAAATCGATAACATGGCCGGAAGCGGCTATCGCAACGGTAAGCAATCTTTCGAAGCTTTTGTTTCAAATTTAAATAACAAGGTGCAGATCTGACTATTTCTTGTTGTTAATTTTTAAAATGCCGAGTAAGCGCTAATTTATTTATGTACTTCTGGCAATTTGTTATTTATAATATTTTTGTATTAATTTTATTATAACAAAGTTAATAGCAGAGAAAGTGAAATGTAAGTATAAATAATTACATAAATATTGTTTTATAATTTGTAAAAAATATATTTAAAAAACAATTAACACTCGCAATCTAACTGCTCATGTTCGTGTAAAAAGTCCTTACAGCATTTCGAATGGTAGCCATGCATTTCTGTCACAGTAACTGGCAAATGAACGTCGTTATATTTTTTCAATTTTGAAGCGACACGCATAGTTAATATTTCCTGACACTTTTTTAGTTTTTCTTGAGTGAAAAATAGAATTTTATCTCCGATGCTGTTGCATTGATATACAGAAGATGCCTCAGAGGCCATTTTTCAAAATGCGCTCAAAAATCTTCCACTGAGAAACGATGTGTACCGAACAACATCTACACGTCAAGGGGTCTTTTATATATATATATATATATATATATATATATATATATATATATATATATATATATATATATATATATATATATATATATATATATATATATATATATATATATATATTATTGTGGATAAAATTAGTGAGAGAAATTTTAAGGTTTATATATGAATAGACTTTCTCTATTTAATAAAGTTTCTCTAATTTGCCCTGCGTTGGGCCGACAAATTATTGTGGATTCTTATATGTGAGAAACCTAATTATTATTGTTAATGTTTAGTTGATATGAATTATTAGTTTTGTTTTTCCCGGTATATTAGAAAATTTTAAAATAGATCATAAATTAATTATACCTTGCATGAAAAAACTCTATGATCTCAAAGTAGGGTTCATATGTTAAAACGAAACTATTTTAATTCCAATTATGAGCGCCAAAAAAGTAAAATCCTTGCATTTAAATAAAGAAAATTTTTTTAATCAAAAAATACTTGCTTTAATTTCTTTATAAATCCTAGAGACAGTCTTGTATGCTCGATTTCAAACCCCTCTACGATTCAGAAGCGTTTGGTCAATACTGCCAACTGTTGAATATAGATGGAGCAATCATCAAAAAAAATTGAAACTTCTCAACAATATAATTTCAAGTTTTTCAAGTGAAAAACGTTATTTAATATTTTGAAAACAAATTCATTATTCATTTACAAAAAACTCATGAAAACAAACTATCTATGATGATCATTCATTCAACAAACCATACACTCAAATGAATTATTATTATATGTGATTACAAAGTAGGCAACATTATATACACATTTTAAAAAACGAATCTTGTTACAAAATTGTCTATGAAATGAAAATGGCGAAAATAATGATGGCCAGAGTACATGAAATATCAAAGTTCAAATATTTGCACAACACAAGTAAGTTTATTTAATATTTTTTATATGAATGAAATAGTTTTAAATACCTGTCCACTCTTGCATTTTAATACACCTCATTGATTGTTTTTAGATTACCTCCTGGAAAGCCAAACAGCTTGTCGTGCTTGGACAATAGCTAAAGTGGATATTACATTTTATCCACATCAATACATTTTAAATGGAATTCCATAGTCCAGTCCTTTCTGAAATGTATCGTGGAGACACCATTCCCACGATACGATATTTTACTTGGTTATATAGATGAAATTTTACGGTCAGTACTCTATAATTTTTATCAATTATTTGTCAAATCTAGATTTTTTTACTTGATTTATAAATTTGCTGAGTGACATTTAAGAATATTGCATTTCTTTTATAATTACCACTCCAATGTGCTGCTTTTTGAATAGTTTTGAATTATTTTTCTAAATATTTAGCTTCTCACCCATTCACTTCTATCAAAAAGGAATTCTACCTAGTCAATAGTGTTCATTATCAACAAATTTTTTTATTCAATTTTTTTAGTTTCCAATACGCTTGTCGCTAATCAAAATATTTCAAATCTACTCAACCAATCAAAATTGGCTATAAAAGTTGTTGTTGATAAATTTCACTTCAAGTCATAAATTGCTCATCTATACTTCTAGGACATTCTGTTTAAAGTCTTTAAATGATTAAATCTTATATATTACTTCCTTTAAATTATATTCCAAAATATTTAGAAATGACAGCTCTTTTTATTTCAATTAGATCTATTCGGAATGACAATTCATTTCACAAATGTCATACTTTATAAACTTAATGTTATTATTTTTACTTTCTACCTTGATAAATATTGAATAATTACACAATGTTATCAGAAAATTTATTTCAATATCGAATTATTATTTTTGAGAACAAATCAGAATGTTTTGACTTTTATTGTGTGAGAAATAGATTATTATAATGTAATGTAACGTTCAAAATTATCTCTCTCAAAAGCTAGAAATCATGTTATATACACATAAGTGTATTCACAAAGTGTATTGACAATTTCCTTCATGATTATTCAGTTTGCCTCTTGTTTACTTTCTCTATTGAATAATGAATAATACAGATTGTCTCTATTCCGGATGATTTAAAAAAAATTTAAATTCTAAAATTTTGTATTTGCTTATAGTGTATAGTATTTCATTCCATATTATAGTATACAGAGTGTTGCAGGTTTCTTTCTATGTATATATATATATATATATATATATATATATATATATTATACTGCTTTTTTAAGAAACAATAAGAGCATAGATACGAATTCAATCCATAGACACAATATTATAAAGATATACCTCGTACATGAGTACTAAATTACATAAACAGAGACATACTGACCTGTGGAGTATGTAACACATATCCAGATAACCATAAGTAAAATGGAAATCCAATTTAACCATATTTTAAATGTTCATTTGGTAGTTTACTTTAAATTTTCGATAGTAGCATATTTCAAATTGTTTACTAAATTCACATAAGATTTCATCCTAGAAAAAAAATAGTTAATAGTATATAATTATAAACTAAGAATATAACATGAGGTTTAAAACATAACAATCGAATTAAAATTAAGAGAAAGAATAAAATTTGTTAACTTTTAAATTCATATGAAATCTGAGATTATGTTGACACAGAAAATTATTTATAATAAACTAAAACAAAAAAGCAATGTAAGATCTCAACAAGAATAACAGAGAATTTGGAGATTAGAACAATAATTAATGAGACATATTCAATTGAATATGAAATATAATTCCAGATGTTAAGTTTATAAGACATGAAACAGTAGTAATGATAAATTGGTGAAATAATTGAAAAATGTATAATTAGTTGATTATGATTGTAAATATTAGTTGTAAAAATAATGAAAGTAAAATGGAAACGAATAATTGTCGCGTTTAGTGCGAGAAAATACGGGAAAAGTGTGAAAAGTGGACTTAAGAAAATTTCCAGAAATTATACATGAATGGTACCATTAAATAGGGAATATTCCACAGATTCCCACAGTATCGATAATTTTCCAATGTGTGGAAACATATTCCAATAATTAAAGTTTTAAAGTATGACATTTCAAGGAAAGTCATAAATTTCTTTGACAGGAGTTAAAATTAATCGTATAGTAAGCTGTGATTTGGAAAGCTTATATAAGGAAATGGATTACCTGTCAAAGGGGATTCGAATAATAGCGAGAGGAGGTGATGTGACATCTCAGGGAGAAAACGACGCTTTGAGAAGCTTCCATTTGGAAAATCTCAAGAAAACGTAATAAAAGGACTGTTTTCCGATACAATTAATTGTGAGTAACAAACAAATAATATTGATAAACTTACCTGTGAACTATTTCCAATATTCTCAAACATTTTAATCAAGTTTAAATCCATGTATATACGTTTTTTGTGAAATTGAAATGAACACTGACAAAATTGCATCACGATCTGTACTTTATGATATTGTATCCCATCGTTATTACACCACTAGGAACTGTTGATATACACTCAAATCAAAATCTAGTCTGTATGTGTTGAAAAATCTGTATTTAAGAGTGTTTAACAACAATAGAGAACCATTACTTCTTCTAATGCACCTGAGAATGTCTGCTAGACACATGCGCATGAATTATAATCGTTTTTAGTCTAATAAACCTATACCACATCTGGTAACATAAAATCGAAGTAAGACTTAATGATTAATAGGAAATCTATTATTGATTTATAGAAAATTACTTCAAAATAGAAGATTTCTGCAATTTAATAATGTAAAAATAAAATCAATCATATTGATTTATAGGAAACTATTTCAAAATTGAAGGTTTCTACTTTTGTGTTCTTATAGTTAAAATAAATCTAAAATCTATCACATTGATTTATAGAAAATTATTTAAGATTGAAGGTTTCTACATTCGTCTGTTCTTGTATTGTAAAAAAATAAAATTTATTGTGCTTTAAAAATTTTATTGTGTATACATCTCCCGCTAACAGGTGTCTCTGTTCACAAAGGGATCTAATTCCACCCATTGATGGGAAGAGTCTCATTGCCTATACGAGGTAAGTCTAAACTGAGAGAAAAAATATTAATTTAATCACATTCAAAAAATTTTATTCCATAAAAACATTAGCTAGCCGGACAAATATAGATAAAAAGGGTAAAACATAAACTAAGATAATAATATACTGAAATTGGATAAACTAATATGGCAATTTTCTTCTAAAATAAATAAAATAGACTAATAAAAATAATAATATAATAAAAATAACACTATAATATATATATATATATATATATATATATATATATATATATATATATATATATATATATATTTAAATATATATACTGGTACACATATGTCGCCGAAATCCGTATACCTGGCTCTGTGTTTACAAAAGAGGGTCCAACAAGCTCCTCTCCCATCTTATTTCCCAATGCTGCTGTGTATATCTTAAATGGTTTCGAGCGTTTCAAAACTCTCGTCAATACTTGTCGATTATATTTTATTTTTCGTATTATTCATTTACTTCCTATAATTATTTGAATACGAATTATTATTAAGAAGTGCGTTATCTGTATAGTCAGTGAGTGGTTTTAAAATATTAGCGCTTACTCGGCATCACGATTTTTATGTTTTTTTCAAATATCTCTCTTCCTCAGCCTTCAGTCATTGCATACTTACTTAAATAACTACGTAGAAACTAAAAACAAGACAGAGCCAGATCTGCACCTTGTTATTTAAATTTGGAATAAAAGCTTCGAAAGATTGCTTTGCGTTGCGATAGCCGCTTCAGCGACTTCCGGACATGTTATCGATTTCCATGTACTTAGCCATTATTTAGACTTCTGACAATTTATATACAGTTTCAGTAAGCCATAAACGATATAAAAATGCAATTGTCAGAACTGCACATTGTGGTTTAGATTAGAAACAAGCTACGAAAGCTTGCTTTCCCTCGCGATAGCCGCTTCTACGACTTCCGGCTATATTATCAATTTCCATGTACTTAGCCATTATTTAGATTTCTGACAATTTATATACAAGTTCAGTAAGCCATAAACAATATAAAAATGCAATTGTCAGAACTGCACCTTGTGGTTTAAATTTCAACAATTTTTTTACAACTTTGTCGACTTCTGGCAGTCTTTAAGCCCCGACCTATACTTCTGACAATAATTTTCCTCGATTCCTACTGTAAAAAACTATAACTCTACTAAATTTCCGGACTGCACCTTATAATTTTTTTCTAAATATAAGTTTACGACTTTGACCGTCCACCCACGCCTCCCACCCCGGGAGAGCGTTCTGACGGCAACGCTACGTATTTATCGGGTAACAAAGAGACATTTTATACAAAATTCATGAATGCACCTCATCAGTTCACTTTTTCGTAGCCAGCTCTTAGACTACAGTATTGTATTTACGAACATATCTCAATAATAAACCGCCTGTAATTCCTACGCTCCTGACAAAACGATTTCATCTACAGCCGTAATTTTTCTATTTTATTTGGAATTCTCTCTCATCAAACGTTGTTAACGCTTTCACAGTTTTCAAAACAATGATGATGCCTACAAATTAACTCGGGTAAACTGACTACCTTTTTGTACATCTATTTTGTTTACGTCATTTCTTTGCAATTATTGGTGAATTTTATTTTCAATTCGTGCTATATAGGTCTTTGACCTCGGCTGGTTTAAACTTTTATAATAATATTTATAATCATAATAAACTTATCAGCTGTGGAGTACCAGAGCATATATTTTATTTAATATATATTTCAAATTATACTGACAGACTGAATGTAATTCTGTCGATTCACGAAAATACTGAAATACGTCAATTTTCTTTGGAAGAATGGAAAATATAAATAAATGAGAGGAAATTACAAAAGCGTCGAGAATAGAATAATATCCACATTTTTCCATCAACCACAATCGAAAAGTGTTTAATAATGCATCTAGATGCTAAACTAAATTAGGAAAATATGGGTATATTCCAATTTAACGTATGGCATAGAATTGTGCCAGCAAATACGCTACTGCTATTTTACAAAGAAGGCATTCAAAACTCCTTGAATAATTGTGAAAGTTTTCTGATATGTTTCAAACCAGATGATACATCAAGGCCTCCAAACTCAAACAGTACAGAAAATAATACAACAGGGATGCCAAACTAATTTCCAACAGCTACAGTAACACGAAAATCCCTTACTCCAAAAATTACCGCACGTTTAACAAAAGAATAAAAAAAAACTGACCAATTATTGATCTGAAGTATGTCAGGGTGAAATCTCTTCAAAACTCTAGTAGCGTCCATGCCAGCAGAATAATATGGAATTACTCATTCTGATTGTTATTCATTAAACATAAAAAAGGATAAGCTTATCTATAAAAGTAGCGTTGAGTAACTTTTGTCGATAACTGTCTTAAGTAGTTACATGAATGCATGAAGTATCTTTTCCCTCTATTCAATCTACACGTTGGAAGTGTGCCCATATAATATTTCTTTTTATTTATAACAAAAATCATTCTTCATTAAATTAGAGTTAGAGAAAGACAATAGTGAGACAGACAATCGAGAAATAGCAGAAAATGTGTTTATTGTGACATTAGAAAATACCCAACCAATTAGCAAGAAACAAGTGAGGAAGGTTATAAAAAAATTGGAAGAGTATGCTTGTATCACTCCTTCAAAATATGGACCGCGTACATAAAATCGTCAAACTCAACCCGAAAAAGGAGAAAGAGATATTTTAATATGTGCAAGTGTGGAAAATAATATTCTACAGTCGTCCACTCATTTAGTCAATGATTTTGATGTTGATCCGATAATGATTCGGACTGTATTAAAAAAAATTGCCATGAAATTTTTCCAGACGATCAATTTCGTAGAATGGAATTTTGTGAAATAGTTATGGAAAAAATACAATTGGACGCAAACTTTTCGAAAAATATTTTGTTCATAGATGAATCGATGTTGAATGAAACATGGAAGAACACAAAGAACGGAAAATGTTCCGTTCCGTTCTTTGTGTTCTTCCATGTTTCATTCAACATCGCTGCTCCCAAGTTTCACATCCATACTTGGTTATACCGTACTGATGAAGGCTAATGAGCTAGAAACATGCATGTTTACGGTTACCACTCCTCTTCAGTAACCTCTTTATTTTTGCGTGCTTTCCCATGATAACACTTGTTGTTTGTTCTTTGTTTTTGTTAAATTCACGCATGACCCATTTTTGATCTTGTTTTTTTACCTTGGGTTGGTTTTTTCCAGACAGGAGGGCTCTATGCGCCTCCGTGTTGATATTGGTTGTTGTTCCAAAATCGGAATCTTCCAACTGATGGCACAAATGTGCGTTTGGTTGTCCTGTATTTTCCGTTCTTTGTATTCTTCCATGTTTCATTCAACATCGTTGCTCCCAAGTTTCACATCCATACTTGGTTATACCGTACTGATGAAGGCTAATGAGCTAGGAACATGCATGTTTACGGTTACCACTCCTCTTCAGTAACCTCTTTATTTTTGCGTGCTTTCCCATGATAACACTTGTTGTTTGTTCTTTGTTTTTATATATATATATATATATATATATATATAATATATATATATATATATATATATATATATAAATATATAAATATATAAATATATAAATATATAATATATATATATATATATATATATATATATATATATATATAAACTGTAAACAAAGTAGTTGGGATGCGGTCAATATAGGGCTAATTAAACAACTATTTTTTGACTAGTTAAGCTTTCGGAAATAATTTATTTCCTTCATCAGGACATCTTCAAATGGACAAAATTTGAATTAATAAAACTGAAAAACTGCTTAGAATACAAAATTACTCACCAAAATAAGTTTAACATGTATGCATCAAGTACATCAAGATTTACAGGAGCAAGAAAATTCATTGAACGAATACCGAAATATCACGTTGAAAGTCAAAAACATTTAAAAACATTAAAACTGCAATATCAAGCAGAAAAGTAACAATTATTAACAAACACAACAATCCAAACACAATTAAAATGAATGTTCAATACATTACTCAAGGAGAAAGGCATCTATTTCAAGTCCATATCGGTTTTTTATCCAGAAACAAAAACAGGACCCCATCATCTAATGAATCTAACAGCAAGTGGAGTATCAATTATATTTATATTTATACAGTAAGGATATAAATTGGTATTATAAAAGAATATGAGAGTGATGTAAAAACATCAATGCGAAAAATGAAAAACGATTAAAGAAACTCAGCCATTCTACAAAGACAACAGATAGGTGTAAATTTTACTAAGTCCATCAAGTTCAGACTTGTTCAAACAGTTATCCAAATTTTTGTGTAGATGACACATCTCGAGAAAAAGTCTTTTATTATAATTTTTTTCTTTGTCAAGTACTGAGATCTATTAAGACAGAATTGCACAATGTTTTACCTTATGATATTTTATTTGAATTTGAAAATAGACAATTGAAGAGATTTAACAATATTTTTGTGAAGATTAGGGGAACTCAGACATCAAAGTTTGATAGAATTGAGACTGATCTATTTAATAACATTGAATATGACGAAAAATGGCTTAAAAATTTGACAGATATTGAATTTCCATACAATATAAAAAAGTTTCTTTCGTTGGGTCCTAGGTTTTGCGTGGAGCCTTCAATGAGTGATTCCAAAGTATCAAAAATTTTGGCTGATTTGGAAAATATCATTATAAATTTGGATGATAATAGTAAAGATTTGGCGAGGTCTCGATTCACTAATATTCTTACTAATTTTTCACACAAACACAAGAATAACAGGCATTTCATGAAGAAGTATTTTTTTGAGCGTAGAGAGTTCCTTAGAAATCATCCAAATTTATATATTGTTAGAAGTGTTAAAGGTAATGTCACTGTTGCCATGTATAGAGAGGATTACGTAACTCGGTCTGAACAACTTTTATCGGACACCAAATATTATAAAAACATTACTAGGAATCCAGTTTGTACATTGCAGCAGAAGGAAAACAAGTTAATTACCTCATTTGAGAAATCTAAATTGATACCTGAGGATTTGGCTCAAAAACTTAGATTTTACAATTCAATAATTCCTAGATTTTATGCATTGCCTAAGATTCATAAGCACAAATTAGCTTTGAGACCTATAATATCTTCAATGGATTCTCCTAACGGACATATTGCACAATATTTAACTGACATTTTGACTAAATCTTATAATTTTGAAAATGATTATAACATCAAAGATTCTTTTGTGTTCAGTAGTTTTATAAACAATCTCTCTATTTCAGATGGCTTCGTTCTTATTAGCTTTGATGTGGTGTCACTGTTCACAAATTTACCTTTAAGTGTCGTTTTGGATAGCATTTCAGTACATTGGGATGATATTGAACCTCATTGTACGAGTATATTGACTTTGTCAGCTTTTAAAGAGGCACTTCAATTTATTTTTGACTCCAACGTTTTTGTTTTCAATGATAAATTTTATAAACAGATTTTTGGCACCCCAATGGGATCTACTGTATTGTCAATTTTGGTGAATTTTGTTTTGGACGACCTCATAAGGCATTCTATTGATTCTTTGAGCTTTCCAATTCCTTTCATCAAGAGATATGTGGATGATCTGGTTCTCGCTCTTCCTAATGAAAGTGTGCAGTTCACATTGAATTTGTTCAACTCTTATAACGAACACATACAGTTTACAGTTGAGAAGGAAGAAGATGGTGTGTTACCTTTTCTAGACATGAAGTTGCATAGAGGTGAGGACAATATTATAAGAACTTCTTGGTACAGAAAATCGATATGTAGTAATAGGTTTATTAGTTATTGGTCATGTCATCCCGCAAAAATGAAAACCAATTTAATTCTCGCCCTTAAGGATAGGGTGAGAAAGTTATCTCATCCAGATTTTCTTAACAATGACCTAATTTTATTGAAGGAGATTATGATTCAGAACTCATATGCTAGAGGTATGGTGAACAAGTTTTTAAACAACATTCTGACAATTTTCAGGAAATTTGAAGATGTATCGGATTCAGTCCATAGTGTAGATTTGGGGTATGGTTCATTACCGTACATATCAGGTTTAACACCAGACCTTCTTAAAGTTTTGAAGGGTACCACTACTGTTAAAGTTGCAACCTATAATATACTTACAATCTACAAACTTTACACTAAAATCAAGTCAAGGTTGGGCAAGAGCAAGGTTTTGAACCTTATTTATAGCATTCCTTGTATTGAATGTAATAAAATATATATAGGCCAGACCTCTAGATGTTTATCTGGGAGATTGACCTCACATAAAAGTGATTGCAATACTGCAAAGCTGTCTTGTGCTTTGGCAGAGCATGTTATAGTTGATAAACATAGTATGATGTTTGATAATGTTAAAGTACTTGACAACGAAAAAAATTATAATAAAAGACTTTTTCTCGAGATGTGTCATCTACACAAAAATTTGGATAACTGTTTGAACAAGTCTGAACTTGATGGACTTAGTAAAATTTACACCTATCTGTTGTCTTTGTAGAATGGCTGAGTTTCTTTAATCGTTTTTCATTTATCGCATTGATGTTTTTACATCACTCTCATATTCTTTTATAATACCAATTTATATCCTTATTGTATGAATATAAATATAATTGATACTCCACTTGCTGTTAGATTCATTAGATGATGGGGTCTTCTTTTTGTTTCTTGATAGAAAACCGATATGGACTTGAAATAGATGCATTTCTCCTTGGGTAATGTATTGAACATTCATTTTAATTGTGTTTGGATTGTTGTGTTTGTTAATAATTGTTACTTTTCTGCTTGATATTGCAGTTTCAATGCTTTTGATTTTCAACGTGATATTTCGGTATTCGTTCAATGAATTTTCTTGCTCCTGTAAATCTTGCTGTACTTGATACATACATGTTAAACTTATTTTGGTGAGTAATTTTGTATTCTAAGCAGTTTTTCAGTTTTATTAATTCAAATTTTGTCCATTTGTAGATGTGCTGATGAAGGAAATGAATTATTTCCGAAAGCTTAACTAGTCAAAAAATAGTTGTTTAATTAGCCCGATATTGACCGCACCCCAACTACTTTGTTTACAGTTTGTTTACATAACAGTCACTACCTGGCACGTATATATATAAATATATATTATATTATAGTTTATTTTATATGGGAATTTAATTTGCCCTACGTTGGGCCGACATATTATTATGAATAGAATTGGGTGAGAAAATAGTTTAATTTGCCCGGTATGTTATGGATTCAATATGTATGATAAACAGTTTATTTAACCAACATGAAAACTTCTCATCTCAGGGTAGAGTTCAAGTATTTTAAATAAAATGATTTTATAATTTTATATATGTTAGCGCCAAAGTTAATGAATGCTTTATATTTTTAAAAATAAATTTGTTAATCAGAATATGTTACTTTTTTTAATGATTTCAAATTAAATACGGTCCTGTCCTACTTAAAAAATATCTGCATAGTTCAATCGATTTCATTCAGAGCTTCTTCCTGTGGTAAGTAGATGGTGCACAAGTCACCAGATGAAATGATTAACTCAAGTAATTTAAAAAAACGTTCTTCAAAAGGAAAAACAATATTTAATTTAATGAAAATAAATACACTACACTTTTACAAGTGTTTTTTTTAAGAAAATCAACTATCTAAAAGGATGACTCTTTCATACAAATCACACGCACTCTGGTGAGATATTATTATAATATTAAAATACAGTTATATAATTTCATAAACATTTGACTTTCAGAAAACGGCGAAATACACTCTTAACAGCGTCTATGCATCACAAAATTTTAGTTTTTTTTTTACAAATTAGTAAGTACGCTTGACCTCTTAATACATTAATAAACTAACTTGTACTACCTTATTTACTTCACGATTTCTGTTTGTTCACCTTTATTTGTTCCAGATTCTCCTCCTGGAAAACCTCCCTGTTGGCATTCTGCTTCTATCAGAACAGGAATCGATACTGTATTTCTTTCAAAGTCCAAACAGCTCACACAAATTCCACTATTCAATGTTTTTCGAAAACTATTTTGGCTATTTTACTTCCACCAGACACAAGACACCATATTATAAAATAAAATTCATGATTAGTGTTTTACAACATTCAACAATTCCTTTTTTAATTATTAATATAAACTAAACTACTTACACTGATATATCTCTTGTAAGTATAATGTATTTGTTTTAAATTCTATAGTCAAATTTTGTCTTCCAAATGATTTCAATTGATTTACTTTACCAAAAAAATTTAGCTGCTCCAAAAATCTCTTCCCAAAAAGAAAACCTACTAGTCAATAGCCCCCATAATCAACAACTTTTTTTACATTCTGATTTTTTTTTCGTTAGCAACACAGTTGTCGCCGATGTGATCTTTTTTAAATGTTTATTAACCAATCAAATTTGACTATTTATTTTATAACTCAAATTCTTCATTTCAACTAGTGAAATGTTCATCCATTATATCATGATATTATATTCTAAGGTTTTTAATTGCTTAGACTTCCTATATTATTTTCATTCAATAATATTTCTTAGTATTGTTAAAATGACATTTCCTAACCTCTAAGTATGTATGTCAAATGAATATTCATAATGTTTTAATAGATGACAGCTGTTACCTTTAAATATGTATGCAAAATGAAAATTCGTTTTCTTTATAAGTCATGTTCTCTGAAATTCACATTATTTTATATTTTCCTGCTCTGTTATGTCTAAACATCTACACTATCTCATTTTAATGTCTTAATCAACAAATATTACGAGATTAGCTTGACTTTACAGAATAAAGCATTTAGTTTCTTATTATGAACAAATTTTGATACTTGATCTCTTTGATAAAAGTTTCGTTAGGTAATTTATTTCATATAAATTGTTTATCACACCCATTCGCAATTATCCCTACATTATACAGTCTGTCCTTTCTGTATGTCTTCTCTATCGAATAGTGGATCGTACAGATTTTCTCCATTCAAATGTTTAAAAAAAAATTTTTGACTTAAAAAAAATTCTTTTAGATTACAATACATAATCTTAATTCTTCATTATTTGATATACAGGGTGTAGCATTATTTTTTCACAATAATATATATATATATATATATATATATATATATATATATAATAAATAAATTTATATATATATATATATATATATATAAAGGACAACCTCGAAGTTGCATGTGTAAATAATGCACAAAAATTCCGACCCCATACCATAACAGACACACCGTCATTCGCATTGGTCAGAATTACATTTGCTTCATACTATCAATTTCCACATAATTTGCAGTACCTAATAATAATTCGGTAAACTTATTCTTTCGGTTTCCTGTAACTTATTAACTGGTCTAAAGTGAGTCCTTCTATGGAATGGAATACGATCTATAGAGGAGAGTAAAATGAAATTATCAGAGCATGCGTCATCCAAGAATAAGCTTTATCAAGTTTCTAGCTACTTGGTTTTCGGTACAAGGTAAAGCGTAATGCCGAAAATTAGAGGCTTCTTGTTTAAAAGACGAACTCCATGGAAATGGAAACATTGTATGTGAGATGATCGATGGTTCGGAGCTGTCTTGCGGGAAATTTTCAAATTATACTACTCTACAAGATGACGTGCAATAAAATATTTTTATAGACGTCATCAAGACCCTCTTACCATATTGCATCAAGGAATAAGCTTAGCGTTCAGTAAATGTCAACAACATTGTAACGAAAGAGGCATTATTTAAATTGTATTGATTGAATAGCACAAAATAAAACTTGACATCTTAATGAATTTGACCAATAATAATTGTTTAGTTAACTTTGATATTTTGATAAAGGCCGAAATTGAGCCGAAACGATATCTAATAAAAATAACCTACAAATCAAGAATAGTTATTCAAGAAAATAGAATAAACAAATCTAAGAATAATATAGCGAAAATACATAGAATTTTAAAGAAAAAAAAATAAAATATTGAAATTTCTAATAAATTATATTATTATTATTAAAGCCATTTAAAAAGACAAAACTACAATGATGAAAATATCAATAAAGTATTGGAAAAAAAAAGGATAAATAAAAATTATACTCAATTAACAAACAAAACAGATCTTAAAAATCAAGGTATCAAACACATATGTATGAAGGACTATTTTACCAACGTATTTTCATCAAAATAAGTCGTAAAGGACAAAACACATTATCAGAGCATTCTAGTCTAGAATCAAAAACAACGGAAAAAAATAAGTTACATTATAGTAATAATTCTTTTTATAGGACAAACGTCACAATATTTAGAAAATAGATTAAAAAGCCATCAATATGATATAGCCTGTTCAAAAATTTTCTAGTATTCAACAACGATCTTGAATGGTTTGAAGATGTCTAAATGACCACCACGTGTCGGTGAATAACAATCAATTGCTCACTTTCTCACTGTGATGTGGGATACAATCGACGAAATCTAAAGAGACGGTTTATTAGATTTATTGCTGGAAAAACTAATAAAAATGCAAGTGACTGAATAATTTTTAGCAGTATTAGGCTCTTCAATCGAAGACCAATCGTGTGATTCCATCCAGAACATTGCTTGCTGTTCCGTTTTGTGTTCGTAGAGAATTCTACAGCACTATGTAGGAGGTATTTCAGTACGATAATGAACAAAAAAGCACCAGGACCAGAGGGACTACCTTGGAAAATGGTACAAATAAGTTAATAAATAACCTAAAATAGTCGATGACAAAGTACCTTAACGAACCAATCCCACTTATATGGAAAGAAGCATGGATAACACCCATTCATAAAAAAGGAAGAAGTGATGACTGCTATAACCAGTAACAAGTATAATGAGTAAAATATATAGACCCATTCTTCGGAATGTAATTGAACAGGAACACGCAGCTCATGACCTACAAGAGTAGGCAGGATTTCGTATTGGAAGATCATGTATAGATCATATATTTAGTTTAGTTCATCTTAATGAGAATGAAGCACCTACAAACACTAGCAATTAAATAGCTCTATAAGCAGGCAACGTCAAGAATAAAACAAGATTTGTATGTCCGAAAGTTTAGTAGTATATAAAGGCCTACGACAGGAATGATGCTTGTCTCTAAGACTATTTAAAACATATCTAACTGAAGCACTTCGAAAATAGAGAAGAACTTGCAGTGGAATGGGAATGCAATTTAATGACGATAACATTTTATACTCCTTCCATTTGGAGTTTATGACAACAACGCTCTTGGCCGAATATGGAAAGTGCGGACTGTCTGTCAATAAATCAAAGACCAAATATTTATGTTTAGGCCAGGAAGCGGATTGCTTACATTTAGAAGGCAATGTAGAAAAAGGTAAATGTAGAAATACACTTACCTAGGAACTCAGACAGACAATACCGGTCGAACTGAAATTGAGATCGAGGATAGGATACTGAGAGGTAGAAAGGTCATTGGCTATAGTCCAAGAATAACTTGCAGGAAAAAACATCAGATATATAATTCAAAGCTCAAAAATATAGTACCTACTGCATGCATGTGAAACATGGCAGTTAACCAAAAATATGGAGCATCGATTTTTGGAACTTGAAATGGACTACTGGCGACTATCTGGACAAAAATCGAAAATGAAGAGAATAAGAAATAATCAGATTAGTGCGATGGTTATTAACTCAGACCTCGACATTATTGATACACATCAAATATTGTTTAAATTTGATCGAAACAATTCATAAACAAATACACGCTTTTGTTACGAATAAAATTCAACTAATTGTAGAACGTATCAAAACATACACCATATCACTTACTATAAATTAGAAGTATTGTGAACACAGGTATCTATTCTGTTGAGTGTAAACGAATCGATCATAATGTATATTGTTTGTACGATTGAACTGGGCCGTTCGTAGTAATATACAGTTGTGTGAATAAAATCCAGTGATATTTGATAAATGGGTATATTTCAACCCGCTTTTCACGATTGGGGTAAGTCCACATTAATTTATGGAATCATCGTACAACTTATGGCCGTTATCCGTTCACTCCACATCAGGGATATTTCTGAAGGAAATGCGAAATAAGGGATGAAACACCTATGCATATACTCTGCTCACGTAAGAACTTCAAGAACTCAGGCAGAAGCATTTTGGAAAGGAAACAATACAACCATCAGAACTACTCAAAATCCCTCCAAATAAGCTAGTGGTCTATATCGAGGACACGAAACTTTTGGAGTGGAAGTAGAAAATATTGGGAATGGTACAATGACTTAGGTCAAGTGCTGGGCTGTTGAGCACAACTCAAAGGAATGAATGAATCAGGGATATTATGCTTGTTGAATAAACAATGATCGATGGAATCCAGAGACGGTAATTAATTTGGTACGGGCATGTGGAAATAATATGTGACGAACGTCTGCCAAAAATTTTATTTAATTGCACACCACCAGAAAAAAGGAAAATAAGAAGACCTCAAAGAGCATGACTAGATGGAATAAAAAACGCTGTGTCAGAACGAAATCTACATCCAGAGGACTAGGAAGATGATAAGGTCTGGAATTTGGGAACCGGAAGGCATAGGACGCTGTAAACCCAGAACAATTTTATGAGTATATTTCAGCTGGAATTGTGTTGTTCGTTAATTTCGTTCAAAACATTATCAGTGATAACGTCAACCGAGAATATGTGACATCGTAGATTCCAGTAAGTTTTATATAATAAAGTTAGAAGTTCCAACGCGTTCTTGAACAGACAAATAAATTCAAATTAGAACTCTGTTATAACAACTCAACCTTTTGAAGTTGAAGATAAACAACTCCCCTGAATAATATTGTGAGAGGTGAGTTATATCCACCGCAGAGTGAAGGGGCGAACTTACCAAAGTAGGTTAATGAGAAACTCTGGAGAAAAGGTGAAATTCAACTCTAATTAAATTAATTAAATATTAGTTGTGTAACACGTAAGATAATGGAAAAACGAATTCTTTCACTGACAATATAGGAGCAGTAACAAAGTGAATTAGTCCAGTAAATGGGGGGTTTCTCCCACCAATTTCTGTGACGTTGGTGCGATTGAAGTCAAATTTGGTAGAACGTAGGTCAAGTATTTTTATGTACTTCAAATTAACACTTATTGTCAAATAATTTTCGGCTAGCAATTCCAAATTCAATATTAATTGTTAATTTTGTTCGGTATTATCTACCCAGTAATATCATGTGACTGTTCATTCAAGATTATATAGTCTATTTAATTACTTCCTGACATTTAATATATTCCGATGAATAGCCTGTCATCATGATCAACCAAATGTCACTGTCAATAACTAAAAATTGTAGTGAGTAAAATAAATTTTATTTCTATAAGCGTTTCCAAATTTTATAAACAACTTCCAATATATGTTAAAATTCAAAGTTTATCTACAATTATCGAATCTTAGTTTTCCTTTTTTATATAACAAAATTTTATCAACCCAAATACAAATTACAATTAAATAAATTACGAGCTAGAATATCTAATATCTATTTGCAAAAGGTTATGAATTTTCCAAAATGTTCAAAAATTGTGTTACTTGACTCGACAAATGTCAAATACCTATCACAGTCCTCAAATTTATACTTTTTAAATTTAGATGCATTATCTCAATTTTGTTGAAGGCCTGATGTTTTCGATGAAATAATGCATTATTCAATTATCAATGAACTGGAACGGAATCACCAGTACTCTGGACAGGAACAACAAACTCGTACTATTCTAAATACAATTTATAATTAATTTATAATTGTGGACCTTTCACTTTTTTCGAGATATGATTAAGCTTCAGACTATTGATTACACTATTCTGATTGCTATACTATTTTTACAAATATTTAGATAAGTCTCAAATATGATAATCTCCGTATGCCTACAGTGACCTCTGTTTTTAGTTTTAAATATTTCTTTATTATATTATGACATGCCTTATCTATTATTGAATACATTCTATGTAAATGTCATCTAAAATTAAATAATGCCAAATTTGACATATACTGGGTCATTTGACCATTTTGATCTCGTATACAATGCTAGGTATTCCAAAAGTATTGCACATATATAAATAAATAAACGATATATATATATATATATATATATATATATATATATATATATACTTATATATAATATATATATATATATATATATATATATATATATACATATATATAATATATATATATATATATATATATAATATAATATATATATATATAATATATATATATATGTATATATTTAAAATTTAAAAAGATATCATTTATTTATGTATGTTGCAATATTTTGTTATACCCATTATTGTATACGATATTAAAAATGTTTGATTTACCCAGTATATGTGAAATTCCGCATGATTTAGTTTCAGATGACATTCACACATCACATAATATAAAGAAGTATTCCATATTAAAAGCAGATGTCACTGTAGATATTAATTAATAATAAAAGAAAACAAATCCCATTTAATATAGAAATTAGGTAAATAATAGGTTAGAAAACAAATTAAGCTTTTTTTACAAAGGAAGAAATGTGTAACTAATATAGAATGTTTTTTGTTCATGGAGAAAAGGGATTCAGTCTGATTACACATCCCGAACGAAGAACATCTAAAAAGTTCTCCGAATACATTTAAAAAGTTGTATGTAGTATTTTAAAACGGTTAGTACGTGTTTTGAAAAAGTTATTCGTAATGCAGAAAGTGAGGATACTGAATTATGAATAATATTTAGAATTGTTCCAGACTGTAGTGCCATAATCCAGACTATTGGTAAGTCTGTACTAAAGTATTAATCATCTTAAATAATGCATTATTTCTACGAAACACATCAGGTCTTAAAATATTAATTATAGATGCATCTAAAAATATTCGATATATGAATTTTGAATTCAAAATAAAAAGAAAAGGAAATTTAAGTAAGCATATTAAATAATCATAAAATTCGAAAGACGGTTTTGAACAAAATTAGGACTGTGATCGGGTGTTATGTATTCTATTTCGTAATGTACTTAATTTTGATTTGTATTCGTATAGATAAATTGTTGCTATTGTTATAAAAGGAAAGCTAAGGTTTATTTTGTGATTTGGTAATTTGACACATAGATATAAGTGAATTGAATTTACTGTAAAGAGGTAATTTGTGAAAGATTTTGAATTATTCTGTTGAATAAATTTACATAATTCAATCATAAAATTTTTTATTTGACAGTGACTTTTTTTATTAGTGCTGACAGACATATTATTAAATATAGTACATGTCAAAACATAATTAAATAGACCTGTATAATTAAGATTATACGGTTATACGATACAACGATTACCATTTAATTTGAACAATACTTAAAAATTATATAAATTATTATGATGACTAACTGAACTCACCGTGACAAAAGAGAATAATAATAATAAATAATTAAATAAATTCATCTTTTGATAAAAGATATTATTGACAGCTGGAAAATATTTTGACAATAAGTGTCAGTTTTAAATAATATAACATACGTGTGGTTAAGCCGCATGTACAATATATATATATATATATATATATATATATATATATATATATATATATATAAGATGTACGAATAGTGCGTGACATATGAACAATGAGCAACGAAGAGATTAGTGGGTATTGCACGCAAATAGAAGAAAGGGCTACTGAAAAGAGTGGTAACCGCAGACATGCATGTTTCTGGCTCATTAGCCGTCCTCGGTACGGTACAACCAAGGTGTTAATTATAATATATATATATATATATATATATATATATATATATATAGATATGAAGTGGAAAGTAGTCTTTTGCTGACTAGTTAGAAACAAAATCGAAAAACCAATTTATTTTGGGAGAAGCAGCAAAACGAACGTGTACTCTTATAACATTATATTTCCAATTTTCGTTGTCGATATATACAGGGTGTTTTCAAATGACACTTACAACGTTTGCATGTAGATACCTCTCGTAAAATTGGACAAGATGATATAGGGATTGAGGGGTCCAACTCATTTACTTTACGAAATACAGGGTGTTAAAGTTATGAAAACTTTTATGTTTTAATTTGATAACTTGAAAATGGATGAATATATTGATCTGACATTTCGCAGATTGTTTTTAAATGTAAAAGGGCATATTTTGATGGAAAAACATGTTTCAATTCTTGATCCAGTGGTGTACATTTGGAAGAATATGTCACCTTTCCCCTCCCATTTTTTACGCCACTGGCATTCGGAGCTATTTTTATTTGATTTTGTATTCCTCAATAGTTTTCACGTGAAAATCGCATAACCTTTACATATCAAAAAATTTGTGGTTTTCAAGATATTTAATGTTTTTATGAAGTCTGCAAGATAACTTTTCAATAAAAAAACTAATTTGTGAAACAGCAATGCATATAAAACATTGAAAGAAGATTGTGGGAAATACTTTTCCAAACTTAACAAAAGAATTAATGACAATGAAAAATAAGATAATTACAAAGTTAAATAATATCCCATTCAAACATAATTTTTAACTAAGCAGCCATCAAATCACAAAAGATGTTCTAAATTTTGTCCATTTACATTTACACATAATCTGCAACGTTTTCTCATTGAAAATCGCATACCTTGGAAATACTGGCGATTGCCGTAAATAATTTCTGTAACTGCATGGATTCTTGCTATCAGTGCCTCCTCCGTATAGTAGGCTATGGATGTTAATAATGAAATGTTCACCGGATTTAAATCCAATCGATTTCTTTCTGTGGGGTTACATGAAATCCCTAGTCTACGATACAATAGTAGAAACGGAGGAGGAACTGATAGCAAGAATCCATGCAGCTACAGAAATTATTTCCGACAATCGCCAGTCTTTCCATAGTATGCGATGTTCAATGAGAAAACGTTGAAGATTATGTGTAAATGTAAATGGACAAGATTTTGAACATCTCTTGTAATTTATTTGAATGTTTGAATGGAATATTATTTAACTTTGTAACTATCTTATTTTTTATTGTCATTAATTCTTTTGTTAATAAAATCACAAGTTTGGAAAAGTATTTTCAACAATCCTCTCTCAATGTTTTATATGCATTGCTGTTTCACAAATTAGTTCTTGTTACATATTCTAACCATTAGTAGTTTGGTAGTTATTAAAAAACATTCAAGAAAACTATTTTTTTAATAAAAAAGGATCTTGCAGACTTCATAAAAACATTAAATATTTTGAAAACTACAAATTTTTTGATATGTGAATGTTATGCGTTTTTCACGTGAAAACTGTTGAGGAATACAAAATCAAATAAAAATAGCTTCAAATGCCAGTGGCGTCAAAAATGGGAGGGGAAAGGTGACATATTCTTCCAAATGTACACCACCGGATCAAGAATTAAAACATGTTTTTCCATCAAAATATGCCCTTTTACATTCAAAAACAACCTGCCTAATGTCAGATCAATATATTCATGCATTTTAAAGTTATCAAATTAAAACATTATATTTTTCATAACTTCAACACCCTGTATTTCGAAAAGTAAATGGGTTGTACCCCTCAATCCCTACATCATCTTGTCCAATTTTAAGAGAGGTGTCTACATGCAAACGTTGTAAGTGTCATTTGAAAACACCCTGTATATATATATATATATATATATATATATATATATATATATATATATATATTAGAATTATATCTTCTTGGGTTCAAAGGTTGTGGAATGAAACAAATATATTAGTTAAAATATATTTTCGAATAAAGATTTATCAAACTTCTTGACGTTTCGCTCTTATTTTAGGAGCATTTTCAAAAGAATATGTATAAATATTAAAATTAAATTACATAAAATACAGTTATTGTAAAAATTATTTTGAAAAAGTCAATAAAATGTCATGAATGAAGTGTCAATAGTAATAGAATACCTGCCTTAGATATTTACGCAACGATATTATGTTGGGAGTGATAAAAATAAATTAATTAATTAATTTGTAATAAATTTGACTCAAGTTTTTTATGTCTTGTTTGTCATTTACTGATAATTTATCTTGTTTTATATATATCATTTCCTTGATTTTGAGTTTTTGATAATTTGTGTCTTGTGTTAAAAATTTTGTGTTTTTGAAATCGAATTCATGATTTTCGTTATGTTCATGTTTGTGTAGCGCTGTGGATGCATTTTTAGTGTATTTATGGCCGTTTATTCGGCTTTCTAGATATTGTGTAGTCATTCCTACATAATTTTTTGAACAGTTTAAGCATGGTATGGAGTATATAACATTTGATTTCTTATTATTTTTAGTTTTGCTTTTTAATTTAGTAAATAGTGATGATAGTGTATTATTTGGTTTATGGCATATTTTGATATTATGTTTAGATAATATATATTTTAGTTTTTCTGATAATTGATTCGTATAAGGTAGAGCTATATATATATATTTTTTTCGTGGTTCAAAGTTGTTAGTGAATTTGGTTTTATATTGTTGTTGTAGTATTTGTATGTACGTAGTTGAATAATTTTATTTATTTGATTTGAAGGATAGTGATTATTTTCTAAAACAATCTTAAGTTTTTTAATTATTTCAGGACGATATTTAGGTGAAGTTAGTTTTATAGCTCTATCTATCAATCCTATAATAACACTATTTTTTTGTATTTTTGGATGGCATGAATTATAATTTAGATATCGTCCTGACCAAGTTTCTTTTGTATATAATTTAGTTTCAATTTTATTATCATTGGTTTTAATTAGTGTCATATCTAGAAAATTTATATTATTGTTTTTTTCAATTTCTATGGTAAATTGTATTTTAGAGTTAAAAGAATTAAAAATATTGAGGAATTCATTACATTTGTCTTCTGGAATAGCAGCTAAACAGTCGTCAACATAGCGTTTGAAGAATAATATATCAAATTTTATATGTTCTAATACTTTTTCTTCTACATATTCCATTACAATTTGTGCTAAACTAGAGGAAATTGGAGATCCCATTGTACAACCATTTAGAACATAAGTGAATTTATATATATATATATATATATATATATATATATATATATATAGATATATATATATATATATATATATATATGTCTATATATCTATATATCTATATATCTATATATCCATATATCTATATATATAGATATATGGATATATAGATATATAGATATATAGATATATAGATATATAGATATATATATATATATATATATATATATATATATCGATATATAGATATATATATATATATATAAATTTCGATTTTCTACTACACCTGCTTTTAGTCGAGATTTCAATAATTTCGACGTATTGGCCTTACCGTTCTTCGAAGGGAAAAACAACTACATTCCTGGCTAATACCACGCAGAATATTGAATTACATTCCCTTCGAAAACCGTGACGTCGATCGGCCATTTTGCCGATACGGACATCTGTGGTGGTTCGCAACTGATAGCGGAAGGGCATAACACACTGACCCGTTTCGACCTTGTTGGGTCTCTTCAAGAAAGCCGTAATGCCTTCCAGTTCAGAGTCTCTAATCCGAACTGAAGATTCCGTCCTCCGACAACTCTTGTACTTGGCTCATGTAGCTACATAAACGAGAAGTAGTCAGCTGGCGTCATCTTCACTTTCAGTTGCGAACCAACACCTCAGATAAATTTGACCGTATTAGTGGTATGAAATTGAATGAATATAATTTCATAAAATACGAGGTGTCTATATGAAACATAAATTTCGATTTTCTACTACACCTTTTAGTCGAAATTTCAATAATTTCGACGTATTGGCCTGAAACAGTAACTAAGCTTATAAAAAAAGAAAAAGATTGTATTTCCATTTCCTTTTTGTCGTTTCCTTTATGCATTACTTCTCTTTCAATTATGTTCAGCTTCATTCCATACTCTAGAGTTTTTAAAGACTATACAATGCCAATAATCAGTAGGATCGCTTTCAAGACTACAAAGAGCCAATAATGTATCAAGGTCAGTCGAGATTAGAGTTTGCGAAACAGTAGTGACACCAGTGGTAATGCGCGTAAGCAAAACTTGGATAATAACGAAAAATAATGCGCAAATATTAGATACCTTGGGAAAGAAAATATGGAGGAGAAAAGTGGAAAGACTAAAGAATAAAAATGAAAGGCATAATTGAAGAGGTAGAGGTAAAGTACGCGCAAATACAACGAGTGGGCTAAGGGACATCACTAAAATGTCGTAGTGAAGAGTAGGGAAAGGAGTATTATTCTATGGAGTTGAAGAAGCAAAAAGGGGGATAAAATCCATCAAATAGTAGACGAAGTAGAAGGTAAGGTCATCTAAGGCCTGTCGCCTTAGCTACTATTCTGTTACTTCTGATATGACGTTTCCTTTCTAAATATTCTTGGAAGTAGTCATATCAAATGTGCTTAACATTTCTCCATATTAATTTCATATTCTGATTAACGATTAGTTACGTTGTATCATCAGAACAGCAACAAGCCTTCTGGTTCCGAGTCTAATCCTAACAGTCAAAGCTACTATTTGTTTCGCGAGACAAACGATCAGGTGTTCTGCCGTAATCGCACAAAGATGTAAAATAAAATTTCTTAATTTACGAGTTATATATGATACATATTACATTTTACAATAACTCTTATTCATGTCTTTGTATATGAAGATATATTTACTTACCTTGATTTATCAGTCCTGAGATAGCCCCTATTATACAGAGTGGTATGGATACGTTGGGCTCTTTACTGTTAAATTTTCTCAAAATTCTTTCCGACATCCATATGGTGATCGATAATGTTCCCAACATCAATAATGCTGCTAACCATAAATTGTGAGAAAAACACCCTAAGTAGAAAGACGAACCAATTTCTGTTTTAGGAGCTTTCATATATAATTTGTAGCTGAAAATATCACATTGGATTTTAAGGAACATATTCAATAATATCTAAATAGTTTAGAATTTAACCGCATGTTGAGAATATACGGTGTTGGAAAATATTTTGCGGATCATAGGAATATCATTATAAAATGTCCAACTAACTAAAATCCAATCTGTTAGTGTACATTTCAAAAGAACATGAATAAATTATATAACTCCAAAAAAATTGTTCGGTGATTTTGCCATATTGACTTGAAAATTAAGTAGATTATAAAAAATAAATGGAACAGAAATTCTATTGATAAACTTAACGATAATTTGAAAAAATTAAAATAAAAGATTTATGCGTCAGTCGAAAACTAACAGCGTCAGAAGTGAAACTTTTTATGTTTTATGACGCAATAACCGCCAATGAGTGTACAAAGAGAATTCATAAATATCAACAACATAAAAAACTATATTTTAAAAAAATTAAAACAAAAATTATTTTCAAAATAAAAACAATAATTTTTCGGATAGACTATAAAAATCTATTTACAATAAAAGACAAACAAAAGTGAATATTCTTTTTAAGAAATTTGAATGCATATTACGTATCCTTCCTTTTTAATACCTAAGAAAAGTTCTGGCCGCCCATGGGGGTATCGAACCCGCGTTTTTCGCGTTTTTCGCGTTATTAGCACGACGCGCTAACCAACTGAGCTATTTCGTTTGATTTTAAATCGAGTCGAGTGATGACAGTAGGGGAGAACAGCGCTGCGTTTCTCTCACTAAGTTTAAGTGCAAATGATAATTAGAGCTTCACAAAACTTGTTAGCCTTTACGAGATTACCTCGTAACCAAAACCTCTGTAGTGTCCCATAAAAAGTTTCACTTCAAAGATATTTCCATAAATAAAGCAACACTAGTTACAACGACTTTCTCTGATGAACTGAGACTTACTTGCTCTTCTACGTACAGGTTAGCAAATATAGCTGAAAGTTTGAAAGTGGACACGCCCACGATGCGCGTTGGTCTCAATGCGGAAAGTAGGAGATAACACAGTTTATGCTTAAACTTTAATGAGTACAGAACTTATCTGTACGGACAAGTATACCTGTTTATTTCCTTTTTCAATATATTTCAATACTCTTGTTACGTTTTATTACATATTTTTTTCAAAATAATACAAATAAATACACAATGCAAAGAAATTTCCTAGTTTTTATCGCCTTAATTTTGAAGGTAAACCATTTCTATATTAATTTCGCACTGGATTATACCAATATCGGCAGAAATTATTAAGCGCTTTTGGTATCCTTTTCCCCCCGAATGCGTTCTCACTTTATCGTTCGCGCAGCGAAGTGGGGATTGATAAACGGAATAACATGATCGCCATCAATAAACAATGCCCTGCGACTATTCTCGGCGTCTCCTCTTTGTGCGGATCTTCGTTAATTTTTTCCGCCTCTCTCACAAGGAGTTTAACAGTTTTGTTAGCTCGACGAGTTAACTCTTATGACAAAACGCTAGTGTCCCATAAAAAGTTTCACTTCAATAAATGGAAAAGACAATAACAAATAGAATCTTATCATAATAAGGGTTTAAATAATCGACATCTTTCAGCTAAACCATATCCAAATCTATTATATAGAAGTAGTATCATATCTTCCAGCTGTAATTAATTCTACCACAAAGTTTCATTATTTTCTCCCCCAATTCGTCAATATTTGTGGCTCTTCTCAAGCCATGTCGAGAAACCTTTAGTTTTAAATAAATATTTGTAAACCAATTTTCCTCAAAGTTACCGGGAAGTAATAGAACTGTCGGAATAATATTATTTAGTAGAGGTTCTAAGTTTTTATTTCCCGTTAAATTTCCATTAATTAAAAAGGAACCTCTGATGTAGTTCCTAAAATTCACATCCAAACGTTATTTTTTTGGGTATATTTACTCTGTTCAGCAATGATCAGGTGTTTATTTTCTCGAGACTGTTGACGGATTATTGAAAACAGAAAGTCATTCGTGAACAATATGGTTAAAAAAAAATTGTTTTTGTTTTGATTTCTCATTATAATCTCACAAAATTCCATCCGTTTCATACTGTCCTCGAGAAATAATTCCTTGGCTGTTAGTACTTTAAAACAACGGTAATCGTTTCGTTCCAAAATATTCCGAGCAGTTCTATTACTCACGTTAACTTGTTCAGCCATTTTTTTGCTTGAACAAGGATTACTGATTTGAGAAGCAGCAAAAACACTTAAAAAACTTATATTGTATATAAATTATTTATGATACTCCCATTTACTTACTAGTTGATGATATATGGGACAATGCGCACATTTCGAAATTCTAGTTCTGCTACAACGGCTCCTATAAAAATATCTGCTAGACCTTTTTGTATGGCTTTTAGACCTTTTGAATACGGTGTAGTATGCACAGTATACCTACAAATTATAAGAAAATCAAGTAGATCATAAAGTATTTTCAAAATTCTGAAGCATGAATAATTGACATTATCAACAGTCAAACTGATTTATTTCAAAAAGTCCTTTTCATTAATTCGCCAAGAATTGGAGAAACATTTGTGTTATCTACAGTAAGAACAAGTTCTGATGAAAGTGCCATATTTCGGGATTTGCTTATTGATTGGAAAAATCGCGTTAAAAAACATGAGATGATGGAGCATATGCAGAAATTATGAAATATCTAGGGCGTATAGGAAGACTATGCTTGGTAGAAATGAAGAATGAATCGTGGAGAACAAAAATAATACTAAAGCAATGGGAAAAAACTTATCAACGAAGAGTTACATGCCTCATATCAACATCAATTATATTAGATACAAAAATGATAGAGACACATCTGGAACAATGTCCAATTATCCAGGAAAATGGGTTATTTATATTGTTCATAGATTTAAAAAAGACGTTCGTCACAACGAACGATATGAGGTTGAGGAATACTAAAACAAATCGGCAAAGAAGAGAAATAAACCAATGCCATGGAAAGTGTATACGAAAAAATTAATTTAGAAATATGAATAAGAAGAACAAGGATGAAGCTTTTCAATATTGATGTATACAATGATAAAATGAACAAGAAAAAATTCATGGGTATCTGTGAGCGGTTAATATTGATAAGTTGATGTTTGCAGTAGTACAACGGATTTAAGTAGAAAAGATAGAAATTGAGAACGCAATAAAGCTGATAAATAGTAAAGCTAGTACCGAACAATCTAATACATTCTAGAGTATTTAGGAAGTGTAGTAACAGAAAAAGAAAAAGCTGCTCTTGACATAAACATTGGAATTGAAGAGAAAATCTACATTTTTCTTTGTAGGAAAAATCTGGCAGTTAACAATATGTGAGTCAATCCAAAACTAACATAAAACTCGAGCAATACAGAATGGGATCATTAGAGTCCAATAATAAGTAGAAATGAAGTTCATAAAGAAAAGGAATCACTGTAAACCAGTAAAGAATACCTAATTGAGCTGTGGTTTCGACATAAAGCAAAAAGTGAGTAGGACAATATAGTTGGAAGATGGACGCAGATACTAGATGTAAAAAAGATGTAACCGCATTGGGTAGAAAGAATAGAAGAACTGTATAAAATGCAATATCAATCCATATCGCCAGAATTGAAAAGATCACTTTCTCCCTATCCTCCAAATATTGCGAAAGTTTCAAAATCAACAGTCAATCTTAGAGATTTGAGACGGGCATGAAAGAACATAGATTTTTCTACAGCTAATTAGAATATGAAGGATGAGGGGAGAAGGAAATAAGAGTGAAAAGCAGTTAGGTAGGTTACGTAGAATAAGGTCTCAAACGTTAGAGAGGAATACATAATGAAAATGCAAAAATCGGCAAATCGTGCTGTATAAACTTTCTTTTGAGTAAGTACTATTAGTTAGAAAACTTTATTTACCTTAACTTCAAGACATCTGCCAAAATAGTCCACATTTCACCCACATATCCCTGTAACTCTTTCGAAGACTTTTCAACTTCCACATATGGTGTCATCTGAAAAAAAATTATTATTACTCATACTTTCAGTCGAATAGGTACCTGGAACTTATCATTCGGAAAGCTCGTTTTAAGGGATTAAATGAACTTCTTTTTGTCGCTATGTTATACTTGTTATATATGAGCTTAAGGGAAATCGACTCCACCAACTCACATGAACACAAGTGGTACAGTGCATTTCAAAATGATGATATGGTAGAGGGGTTTCCTAACTCTGGTTGGCCTTCAACTGAAATTATCATCGCTAAAGTGAAAGGAATTGTGGCTGAATCAACTCATACCATTTTTACTTCTCTTTATGTATAGTTATGTAATATATATATAACTGGCAATAAGACTCCAGAGTAAATTCTTATTATTATTGCCACATCCCCACAAAAATATCCATTACAAATAAGTTGGCAAATATCTTTATTCAAATAAAATATATATATATATATATATATATATATATATATATATATATATATATATATATATAATAAGCAACGAATAGATTAGTGGGTATTGCACGCAAATAGAAGAAGGGGCTACTGAGAGTGGTAACCGCAGACATGCATGTTTCTGGCTCATTAGCCGTCGTCGGTACGGTACAACCAAGAAAAGATGTGAAACATGGGAGCAAAGGTGTTGAGTGAAACATGAGAAAATATAACAGAATTCAGAAGGGTAGTCAAACACAACATTTGTGTCAGTAATATTAGAAAATATCGAATATTCGAGACAACAACCAACATAGACACGGAGGTGCATATAACACTCCCGTCTGAAACTTCCGACCCAAATTAATAAAATAATAACAAGATATATGAATAGTGACATATGAACAATAAGCAACGAATAGATTAGTGGGTATTGTACGTAAATAGAAGAAGGGGCTACTGAAAAGAGTGGTAACCACAGACATGCATGTTTCTGGCTCATTAGCCGTCATCGGTACGGTACAACCAAGAAAAGATGTGAAACATGGGAGCAAAGGTGTTGAGTGAAACATGAGAAAATATAACAGAATTCAGCAGGATAGTCAAACACAACATTTGTTATATTCCTGAAATAAGCCTAAAACTGCAAAAAACGTAATTTTGTATGAATCATCATCCAATAACTCTAAATAAAGTATATAGAGGAGGGTCAATATTATAAGTAGTCAAATGACTGAAGCAGTGTAGACATTTATTCATTATTTGATCTTAAATTTGTCTTACAGATTCTATACCAATATGGTTCATTTTTGAACCGAAATAGAATAGGTTATGCAGCTGATATTCTGCAAACAAAAACAATACGAGTTCAGTCGCCCCCCTGACCATATCAGTATAGGAATTGTAAAATCGCGTCTTGGGCACCTTGTGTATGCATGGAATCAGTGAGCAAAAGGCGAGTTTTAACTAGATAATTATTTTTAATATGAAATACACCAAAATCATAAAAATCAGAGCGAGATATCCAGAGCAACAAAGAATAATGTTTTTTCTACAACTGCTATGAGAAGAAGCATATTTCACATAGCTTACTTAATTTAAAAACCATACATTGCTCACACTGTGAGAAATATTATTAATTATTATAGTGTGCAACATGTGGGAAAAGTACTTTTCTCACTCGTGTGTTTGCGGCACTCGCCCTTGGCTCGTGCCACAAACTTCCACACTCGTGAGAAAAGTTGAACTTCTCCCACTCGTTGCACAATATACTATTTCCGCCTACCT
The DNA here is from genome assembly GCA_963921935.1 of Galeruca laticollis. Lineage (NCBI taxonomy): Eukaryota > Metazoa > Arthropoda > Insecta > Coleoptera > Chrysomelidae > Galeruca > Galeruca laticollis. The sequence continues at coordinate 141,929,590 of OY998179.1, read as the reverse complement.
CTATCCAAAGTATACATTTCCTGGCCTCATTGTAGGGAGCAAAGTCGTACTTCTCCTCTCTAGGGAGGAAAAGTAAAAGTAACGTCATGGTACTTTATCAATGAAATAATTTTTGCAATTTCTAGAGTATAGTGGTCCCTTTAGTCTCACAAGTTAGAAACTAATGTGTCACTTTTAGACCCAAGGGATGTAAAGTGACAGTTCAAATACCAAGGTATTCAAAGTACAAATAAAAACGTTCATCCTCGATGCCTAGCCTAGCATTTTAGAAGTTCGTCCTCGATGCACTGCAAAGTTTCATAAAAGTCTCTCTTCGATGCCTAGCCGAGCATCTTAGAAGTCCATCCTCGATGCCCAGCCAAGTTGCGTAAAAGTCCATCCTAAGTATAGTCCGTCTAGAAAGTATCCTGAATTTAATCTTTTTCCGTATCTTAACTTATTTCTTTTTTGTAACATCCTAAGACGAAAGTAATGCATCAAGTAGGTTGTACCAATAGTTGGCCATGGCAAAAATTATATGACAATACCATCTGTCACATATTGCTGATTGCAAGCAGGCTTAAGTTTTGTGTAATATTGTCACAACTAGAAAAAGGGAAATTGGTGGAATATTTGTATAGAAAAGGTATTCAAATCGTTAAATAATAATTAGTGGAATGAACGTATGTCCAGAAACTATCCGCATGTCACTGGAAAGAAAAGGCTACATATCAAGGCAACCAAAGAAAGTCCCTGCAATGACACCTATACCAAAGGCAACGAAAAATACATTTTTGTCAATATTTTCGAGAAGATAACTTTGGTAATATTTGTATATCCAACGGAAGTTATTTCCAGCTTGGTGCAAATCACAAATCTTATCAAGAGAACAAGTTCCTTTTCAAATTTCCCATTTAAATAATAGTTTGGGGAGTAATATCTGTTCGTGGTGCAACAACTCTTTGTATAGTTGATGGTACCGTTAATAATAGTGAAAAATATTGTGAAATTCTAAATGGTTTTCTTCTTGAAACGGCTCATGCTTCATATCCAGAGGGCTGACGGTTACATCAGAATAATACAGGATGCCATACCTCTGCATATACAGCAGCTTGGATGCAAGAGCAAAACTTGACAATTCCATGGCCAGCAGCTTAGTCTCATTGAAAACATATGGGGATTAATGAAGATCGGAGTGGAACGAGCTGCGCCACGTAATAAAAACATTTGATTCGGTCACTTTTACATGCCTGGACCACCATCACCGAACATTATAGCGTTGACCTAGTTTTTGGTTTGCCTGAACGTTTAATTAAGTGATTAGAGTCAAATGGAGGTTGTATAAGTAAATGAGATGAGTTATCTGTGATATTTGTATTAATTTGAGGAATAAAAATGTATACCGAAAAATTATAATGATGCTTTCTGTTTTCCGGATACTTTCTAGACGGACTATAGTATTTATTCTTATTAAAAATGTAAGTAGGTTTACAGGAATTGCAAAAAATAGCGTATACATCTCTCGAATAAAGTAACATTAACTCCTTAGATGGGATTAAATGGGTCGCTTGGTGTACAATATACTATTATACGGCATTGGAAACATAAGCTATATTCTATTATATAAGTTTATTTATAGAACACCCGGTATTTTGCAAATTGGTAGAAGTCAGTAAATTGTTATTTTAATTCAACGATTTTTACATTAATAATTTGACTTCAAATCATAGATTCATCGGGTTCTCGAATTTAGGACAGAAATATTATAGCATGATATGGTCGATTGACAGATTAACAGTTTTAAAGTGTGTTATGCTATAATATATCTACAAAATATAAAATAACATTTAAAAAATGAGTGATTCAAGAGAATTTGATGAAAATTACGAGCCTATAAGTTATACTCTACCTACTCCTTAGTTCTTTTATAAATTTTGTTTGTTAGTTTCATAAATTAATTATTTAAAAATGTCTTGTAATTTGAGGAAGGCAGAAAAATCCTATGTATAACATGGGGGTAAAGTGCCTTTTCCTCCCTTGAATGATTACTATCGCCCGCTACGCGTCGGGCAGTAAACTTCATCCTCGGGAGGAATAGTAGCACTTTCCTCACTTGTTATACAAATAGCTATTTCTTGTCACAATCGTGAGCATAATGCATTATTATTCAACAGAAAACAGTGAGCCAAGTAGCATATTAGATTACAAGTGAGCAACTTTCTTCGCAAGTGAGCGAAGTACCCAAATACACATGCGTATAATTATGTAGAAAGTAAAATCGAATATTAATACTACATATTTATTAATTTATTTTAAACATAAAAATTTGTGAAGACGACAATTACGTTGTTACATTCCTTTTTCTTATGTAGGTAATAGTATAAATTGTCATCAATAAACAAAATAAAATGTCCTATTTTTTGGGAAAATTGTATTTTAAAATCATGGAAAAAATCATGCTTAGCACTCGTGAGCATGTCTTTTTCTCACTTGTCCAGTTGGCACACTCGCTCCGCTCGTAGGGCCAAGTACTAGGCGCGTGAGAAAAAGACATAATTTGCTCACTTGTACCAAAAATGACTATTTTTATTGTTAAAGTTATTAACCGTGAACCTGACTGTTTATTTTAATTTATTAAGTTTACTAAGGCAAAACTGTAGAAACTTTTAGAAAAATGCTTTTATCAAAAAATCGTTTTTGACATCAATCAATTATATATTAATCTGACATTTTTTATATTATTTTATAATCCACCTAACTAAGTAGAGCTTAGAGTATATCAACAAAGTAACTATAATGTGAAAGCTTCAATACCTTCCCTCATTAAGTACTTTTGATATTCACTGGTCCAATATTTTTCAAGATAAAATCCATTTCTGGCTTGAATAATGACTTCGTCAATATATCTGCGAATTGTTGTTCCGAAGCAACCTGTTCTATATCAATACATCCTTCAGTTACCAATTCTCTTACAAAGAAATGCCTAATTTCAATATGTTTCGTTCTTCGGTGATATTCTGAGTTCTTTGCTAACTTAATAGCAGCTTCATTATCAACTGATAGTGTCGGAACATTTTTTAAACCTATAATTTTCTGATAAAGTCTTTTTAACCATATCAGTTCTCTGGCTCCTTCACTTGCAGCAACTATTTCTGCTTCTGCTGTTGAGAGTGCTACTGATGACTGTCTTTGACTAAGCCAGGAGATTGCACCTCCAGCATATTTACAAGTAACGCCTGTAGTTGATCTTCTGGTTGTAGGATCTGCTTCATAGTCAACATCGCTAAGCCCTTGAAGATGTTTCAATTTGTTACTAGTCTTATAGATAATTCCAATATCGAAGTATTTTTGAGATATCTAAAAATACGTTTCACACGAACCCAATCATCATGAGATGAATTTTGTAATGTTTTTGAGGAAACTCCTACTACATGCGCAATATCTGGTCTTGTTTCTACCATAAGATACATTAGAGCTTCAACGGCTTGCCTATAAGGGAAACTTTCTTCTACTTTTCCAGTTTCTTTCCCTGATTGGTCACTTCTAATAATTGGTGTAGTCACAGTCTTACAATTTTGCATTCCAAAATGTTCCAAGATTCTTCTTATATAAGCTGCCTGACTCACTGTTACAGAACCGACATTACTAGTGTCAATTTCCAAGCCCAAAAAATAGGTAGCTGGTTTTGCAGTAATTTTGAACTCTTTTTTTTAAATTATTTATAAATTCATACTCCAGAATTTCATTACTCGTGGCTAAAAGTCAATCGTCAAAATAAAGTGCCAATAGAATCATATAATATTCTTGTTTCTTAATAAGCAAGCAAGGATCTGCACCACTTGCATTTAAATTTTGGTCTACGAATATTTTATTCCAGTATCTCGGAGCTTGCTTAAGTCCATACAAGCTACGTTTGAGACAGCAAACTTTACTGTACCATCTTGATACCCCACCAGTTGTTTCATATATACTTCTTCCTCCAGATATCCATATAGATATGCAGTAGAGACATCAAATTGGCTTAAATTCATTTTCTCACTAGCAGCTATACTCAACAAAGCTCTTATTGTCCAGATTTAGCAACAGGACTAAAATTTTCTTGTTAGGATTCACCATATATTTATATCTTCAAACTTCTTAGATAATTTCATTTCTCTATGTTCTTTTAATATATCCTTTACTAATTTTGGCTCTTCTTCAAATCTATCTTCTAAATCTTCTTCGTTTATTTTTTGATTTTCTGGTAGAATATCGTCTTTAGATCTATCTAAACTCCTGTCATCTTCAGTTCCAGTACTTTTCTTATCTTCAACGGGTAAAAATTGACTCCATCTAGTTAAAGGTTGTTCTTAGAAGATAATATCTCTGGATCTTATGAGTTGTGGTTTTTCTTTACACCATCATCATTATCATAACCAATTAAAACACCTTTTACCGCTTTTCTGTCCATTTTCTTTCGACATTGTTTGGGAATATGTACATAACAGGTACACCCTATAACTCTCAAATGCTTGATGTTAGGTATTTTCCCTGTCCAAACTTCATAGGGAAATTTTTCATTTACACCAGATATACCTGTTCTATTCAAAATATATGCAGCAGTATTTACCATCTCAGCCCATTAAATTTGCGGTAAATTGTTTCTTGCATACATGATTGATCTTGCGGTTTCAACAATAGTTCGATTATCTCTTTCTATGCTTAATTCCATTCTTTTGTAAAGTTTGTCGAAAAATGCTGCTGGTAAATTCACCTCCATTGTCTGAAAATAGCTCTTTCATAACGTGTTCCGCTATTTTCAATTCATTCAACGGGATTTTTAGTTTTTCTGTAACTTTATTTCATAAAATAAACATATCTGAATTTACTAAAATCGTCCTTGAAAAGTATAAAATAGCGATTTTCTGAGCTTGAGGCTTTGAAAAGTACACATACATCCGAGTGAATGAGCTCTCCAGGTGCTTTGGCACGTTCTCCAGTTCCAAATTTCAATCTATGTGATTTTCCGTAAATACAGCCTTCGCATATTTCACTATCTAATGGAACTTTTATATCTAAAACTTTCTCAATGATAGATTTCACGTGTCTTTTATTTTGATGTCCAAACCTTTCATGGTATAATTGCAACAAACTACTATCCGAAACCATATTCACATCCAACATGGTTTTTTCAGGGATAACATTTTGAATAGATAGTTTGTACAAACTTCCATATCGATGTCTATGGCCTATCAACTTGATTTCTCCATCAATTACTGGTACATTCTTCTACTCTCGAATCAATTATATATCAATCTGACATTTTTTATATTATTTTATAATTCACTATTTAAGTAGAGCTTAGAGTATATCAACAATGTAACTATAATGTAAAACATTTGAACATATGAATTAATTAAAAATTAGCACTGGTTTTTGGTTGGACTCCTCCAATTTCAAAGCACTCACCTCAAAAACTAGAATTTTTAAGGTATTATTGTTGTTATCCCAGATAGTTTTTTTCTTATTTGCGCACAACCTGAAGACTGAGATAAAATTTTCTTCAGCGGCTTCCCAAATAAATAGCTTATCTAGCTGTCTTTCAAGTAAATCATTCCCACATATCCTGTCAGTTATATGGACGTTAGCAGCTAACTAAAATATTAAAAGCTATTAATTACTGTGAATAAAACTCAAAGTCAGTGTCACAGAATTATTTAATAGTTAGACAATAAAAGCTACTAGTTTCGGCCTACAAACGGCCATCTTCAGGCTACAAAAACAGATTGTTAAAAAAAGGGGACAAATACAAAAACAAACATCTCCAACATTACCTGACACGTAAGAAACAAATTAGTGAATTAACTGAAAAAGAAAAAAGAGAACAGTACAATTTAATAAAATAGTACTGTTCAAGTTATAGAACCATAAGACATAATTAAAATTGACTAGTTACACAAAATTATAAAACATTAAAACGTGTACAATTTCATAGATAAAAAATACATAGATAAAAAAAGTAGCTGTAAAAGTCAACCTTAGTCCAATTCACTTAAAAAAGAAGAAGAGATCTTAAACTAAATGTCTAAGATTAAAACAACAAAATATATACATACCAAAAACTGATACTAAGTAGCAATCAAATAAAAAATAAACAACAAGTTGAAGAATGCATAAAAAAGGAGTTGAAAAGGTACAATACAAAATAAACAAAACAATAGTCTGAGAAAAATATTGAATTCAAAAACCCTGAAACGGAAGATTGAGGAACATGTACGGCTCAGAAGGCAACAATTGTTCATTAAGACAAACAACAGTAGTATCAGAACTAGTCTGGTTAATCTCAAACATTTCAAGTAAATTCATCCTAGGTCCTTTAAAACATTTATGAAGTATACGAGCATCAGACAATGAAAATTGATGGTTCTCTGAAATAATATGGTTTGCAAATGCTGAAGGGGAAGCAGGAGGGTCAGTATTCCGATACCTTTTGATACAACTGAGATGTTCTTTTATCCTTGTGTCCAACAGACGTCCAGACTGGTCCACATAGACAGCGTCACAATCCTGACAACAAAGTTTGTAAACGCCAGGAGCATGAAGATATGGCATGCAGTCTTTAGTGTTAACTAGTAATGATCTCAAATTGTTGTTGGTTCTAAAACCGAATTTAATGTTATGTTTTTTAAATATATTACCAAATTTATAGGATATAGGACCAAAGTAATGTAGAGAACCAGCATAATGAAGCTTATCACCGTCAGAACACACGTTGAGAGAATTAATAGTAGGAAAACTCAATCTGAATTTATTGAAAAATCTCATGTATAATTTGTTGAATAAAGAAATAGAGAAATTATTGTTGACAACAATTTGTTTGATGATATTGATCTCATTAATAAAGGCCTCCTGTGACAAAGGTAAAGAAAATGCTCTATGTAAAAGACTATTAATGGAAGAAACTTTGTGTGATTGGGGATGGTTAGAATTGAAATCAATGATAGCATCTGTCGTTGTGGGTTTTCGGTAAATCTCAAATTCCAGTCTCCTAGTGACGACATTCTTAACAATTAACAAGTCCAAAAAGGGGATGCGGTTATTCACTTCTAACTCCAAAGTGAATTTAATTCTGGGGTGTAATGTATTAATGAAATGAAGAAAAGAAAAGGCCTGTTCATGTGTACCTTCGAAAAGAACAATACAATCGTCCACATAGCGGTAGTAAAAAACAATGTGACTTTTAAAGGATGGATCACTTAAATAGGTTTGTTCTAATTTGTTCATAAAAATTTCAGCTAGTAGAGGACTGAGGTTAGATCCCATAGCCAAACCTGTTGTCTGTTCATAATATTTATTGTTAAATTGGAAAAAATTTTGTTCTAAAGACAATTGGAGTAAACCGAGGACATCAGAAACAATATTGGGGTTCAAATTATTAGAAATGAGCAAAGCCTCAACCAAGTCAATACATTCTGAAGGGGGTATGCTAGGAAAGAGGTTAGAAACATCAAGTGAAAGCAAAAATGAACTAGAGTTGGGAACTGTAATATTAGATATCTTGTTACACAAGTCTAAAGAATTTTTAATAGAAAATTTATTATTGAAATTAGTGATGTCTAGGAGTAAATTATTAAGAAAAGAAGAGAGTTTAGAGACAGGTGAATTAGAAAATGAAACTACCGGTCTAATTGGTATATTTTCTTTATGAATTTTAGGAAGTCCATAAAGAAGGGGGGTGATAGGAGCCATCTGTGTCAATTGGTAGAATTTAGTGTTAAAGTTGTCTAATGTATCAGAGTAAGTTTTAAGCCTATTCCTAAAAAGCGTATGAAACTTCAAGGTAGGATCTGAACTTAAGGGAGAAAAAGAAGTGTCAGAATGAATGAAATACTCAACCTTATTGACATAGTCATATCTATCCAAAACGACAACGCAATTACCTTTATCTGCCTTAGTCACTACTAAATCGTCTGAAGAGATTTTCTGTTTCAAATCTCTAAGTGAAGAAAATGAAAACTGATGTTGATTGAAAATAGGGGAAAGGTTAGGTTTGGAATGCCTGTTAAAGGTCTTTTGAATCAGGGAAGAGATGTCAGCACGTATGGATGTTTTATTGGTCAAATCAGAATTGCCCAAAATTAATTCAGAGTCAATTGCTAAAGTTCTCAAATTACGTTTAACATTAGAAGTTGAGAAATTAAATTTTAAACCCATGTTAAGTAAGTCAAGTTGCTGTTTATTAAATACAGAATTACTGAGGTTAAGGACTCTAGGATGAAACTTGAAAGAAGAATATTTCTTATCACTTACATGCGAATTAGCAAATCTCGGTTTAAGGTTTTTATCTATCAACCAGTGGAGTTTATCTGACAACCTCAAATAATTATCTATACCTGCATCCTCAACCGCATCCCTCGCATGTCTATCTAAAATATCAAATTCTTGAAAGGTTAGAAATTTAGTCAACAAAAAATAAATGAATTTCAGCCGGGTATTAGTACAATTGAGAAAATTGTAAAGTCTCTTAATCTCCTGAACAATCCATGTCCTCTTCGCCTTCTCAACGGTATATTGTGAAGTTCTGGAACGCACTCTAGTATGAATGGAAATCGACGGAGGGTAAACTCCATGAAACTTGCATCTCTGTAAGAACCAAATAAGTTGGAGAGTCTTTTTTCTTTCCCACATTGATCTTTCATAATGACGGATGACAACAGCCAGACTGGCATTCTTTAAAAGGAGAATATCATCCATAACACAAATGTGACTGACAGTGAAGCTATTAATTGATATCATAGTCGGAGGTTCGACGGGATAGCTGGTCAACGACTTTTTCCGCAGTCTGATTAGCGGTAGAATATAGTAAACAAGGGCGGGCTTAAAATATATTGAAATACATAAACGAGTAAAAATGTTGGCGATATGAAATTAGAAAATTAGGGAGATAAGAATGGATAGTGATGATTACACAAGAGTAAGGGACGTTCAACCGAAGCAAGAAAACATATAGAACACCAGATAAAGGGCAAAAAAGATGAGAAGTTAGATTTATTAATAGATCAAGTAGAGGAGCTTACAGAGGGAGACAATTAAGAAGGAGAAACTGGAAACGGGAAAAAAAATTTGAGAATAGAACAAACAAATCTTAAGAGAAAATCAAGAAATTAAAGAGAAAAATATAAACATGATAAAGTAGAAAATAGATTGGAATGACTAAAAAATAGAAAAGAGGATGAAAAATATTGTCTTAAATTGATTAAATATAGACACTGATTATAATTAAATAATTGAAACAAGCGTGTTTTAAATGAAACTCACGGTTTCTAGTTAATTCCAAAATATATTAAAAATTGTTGAAAATTCTAAAAAATTAACAATTGTTTTGATAAATCACTATCATCGACAGAATGACCGAAGTTACATTTCATTTGGTGCCTACCTGATGTTTAGTAGTTATTTTTGGCTAGACCAAGAAGTGACCTAACTTGTGATTGATTTAATATATGTTAATAGACAGAAGAAGAAGATAAGATATTACAAATATTGAAGCTTAGATATTATTAGCCCTATGGTGATATCCTGGATATCATTTTTCCAATTAAGATCAGTATAACTGTGCAATGATATAGAAAACCAGGAAAACTATATCTGCTGATCTTTACAATTATCACTTAAGAAGACAGTTTATTAGTGGAGAACTCCCTAGATTTAACTGTTCATTGACAACTTCATATTGTGGGTTTCTTAAATGTCTTCTAATTTCCAATTCTTCAAGGAAATCCAGTTCTTGTTTCTTTTCACAAATATGCAGCACTTCTAGTTTTGTGTTAGGTGTCAATAAATGATTGGTGTCAAGTAGATGTTTTGCGTAGTGGGATTTATCTGGTTGCTTTAATCTGTATGCTCGTAAGTGCTTACTGTATCGGATTTCTAAATTCCTAAGGTTCTGACCTAAATAGACAGCATTACATTCTGGACATTTGAGTTTATATATATACCTGACTTCTTTAATTGTGGTATTTTTGTTTTTACATTAACAATTTTGTAATAACGTTACTTTCTGTTTTGAAAGAAATTGTTGTATTTGTTGCTGAAGTTATTATCTTTGAAATATTATTAGAAATTTTTCCCGCATATGTGATGGTTTTATAAGTTTTCATTTCATCAGTTTGTTTAGGAAATATTAGTTGTAATGCCACTTTTTCCTCTTTTTTATTAATTAGCTTATTTATCATATCTAATGGATAACCGTTGGATGTTGCTATTTGTCTAATTGTATTAATCTCTCTATCAAAATTACATTTGTTCATAGGAACTGAAAAAGCTCTATGTAGCATTGAATTATATGCCACTAGTTTATGGGACATGGGGTGATTGGAATTAAAAGGAATTGTCTCATCAGGCTGTGTTGGTTTTCGGTAAATTAAATAATCAAGTACATTATTAAATCTTTGAATTTTCAAATCAAGAAAATTGATTGAGCTATACTCTTCAATTCCTAATGTAAATTTAATTTTTGGGTGTAAATTATCGATGTGGTTGAAAAATACATCTAATTGTTCACTACCCACAAAACAAGCTAATATGTCATCTACATATCTATACCAAAATAAAACATTTTTCGAAATATTACTTTCAAAGATCTTTCTTTCTAAATTATCCATAAAAATGTTTCCCAAAATAGGTGATATAGGGCTTTCCATGGGTAAACCTTCATTTTGACTATATATCTAAGCTTCAATATTTGTAATATCACATCTTCTTTTTTTTCTATTAACATATATTAAGTCAATCACAAGTTAGGTCACTTCTTGGTCTAGCCAAAAATAACTACTTAACATCAGGTAGGCACCAATTAAATGCAACTTCTGTCAATCTGACGATGATATTGATTTATCGAAACATTTGTCAATTTTTTAGAATTTTCAACAATTTTTATTATATTGTGGTATTAACTAGAAACCGTGAGTTTCATTTGAAACACTAATATGAGTAGATTCCACCAAGTAAGGGTCGAGACAGTTAATTTAATTGAAACAAGCCATAGAAAAATTGTTCGAAGAACAACTACAAGTAGAAATAGAATTGAAAGATGCACAGAAACTAAAAGTGAAAACTTCCTGGTCCAGCTGAGAAACGAAAAGTACAAATAATTAGTAATGAACAATAAATTCAAGCTGCGAGCACTAAGAAACGGAAAGAAATACATAAATCACCATATGCCAAAAATTGAAAAAGAAGAGGCAAAGGCATAAGAAAAGTTACCAAGCAAGAAATATATGAAGGGAAACAGTTAAAGGTTGGCTACAATGAAATATTGATAGATGGAATAAAGATGTTGAGAAATTGGAAACAAGTTGAAACAATCTACTAGTAGATCTCTTACCAGAAGTGAAATAACTAGTAACGACACATGCAACGAGTAAGGATAAACGTGATGTGATGTGAAGATTTGAACTAATATAGTAAGGTATCAGGCAGAGAAAGGTTTAAAAGTAGCAACTTGGAATGTAAGTGGTACTTTGAGGAGGGAGCACTTAAGCACTTAATATAAGAAATATGAGTTTAGCATAATAGCACTACAGAAGACACGAAAGAAGCGAAATGAAATTGAATAAATTGACAATTATTTATTCCTAAATAGTGCTGGAAGTAGCAGATTGTTTGGTATAGGATTCATATTGAATAAAAAAGTCTATGATAGCTGAATTTAAAAATAGTTCAGATAGAACGTGAAAATTATTAATGAAAGGAAAATACCAAAAAATAACATACACGCCCCAACTGTAGACAAGAATGTACAAATCAAGGAATAAATTTATAATGAAGTAAATATAGAGTATCACAGGACAGGAAAATATTATCTGAGACTAAAACTTGGTGATGCAAATGGTAAGATAGGAAAAGATTTACCAGCCAACGATAGGAAAGTATAGTAAACATGATGAAACATATTAGAATGGACAGCTATTGATTGCTTTTGCAAAAGAAAGAATATGAGAATAAAAAGCACTTCCTTATAAAGAAAGGAAATTTGCGATCACCAGATGGATCGACTCTAAATCAGATAGAACATGTGCTAATAGAAGAATTCCAAGAATCATTGATAACAAAAGACGCGGATACTGATCACTACTTATTAGGAATTCAAATGGAACAAGAGATACCTGTACTGGAAAGAATATGAGAATACAAAGCACTTTCTTCTAGAGAAAGGAAATTTGCGATCATCAGATGGATCGACTTTAAATCAGATAAACCATGTGCTAATAGAAGAATGCAAAGAAAGATTGATAAAAAAAGATGCGGGGACTTCTTATTAGGAATTCAAATGAAACAAGGGATACCTTTACTGAAATAAAGGTAGAAAAAGTTTTCAGAAAAACGAGGCACGAATGATGTATGAAATTAAATTAGAAAGAGAATTGCAGGATGTATATGAAAGTAGCGACATCGGAGAAATATGGAAGATGTGTTCCAGGTCATAGAAGAATGTGAAGCGGAATGTTGAACTGAAAAACGTGAAAGTTTCGACAAAGTATGTGGAAATTTACTTAGGAAAAGGAATAACAGAAGAGAATATATGCTTAAGCATAACAATGTTGAAGCTAAAAATAAGTATGACTAACAAAGAAGGAGATGCAGGAGAATACCACCAGCAAAAATGGGAATAACAAGAATAGCGTATCGAAGATATAGAAAAGAACTACCAAAAAAAGAGAATATGGAAAATGTACAGAGGTATCAAAGAGTTGAATATGGGGTATCAAGGGAAGAGTCAGTTTATGAATGATAATGATAGTAGCGTAATACTAAAAAGGTGGAAGGAATACTTTAAAAAATTACTGAGATAGTAGAACTAGAAGAAGCAGAAGCTAACGAAGAAGTACCGAGAATACAGCAGGTGAAGGAGATTATAAATAAACTTGGATATAATAAAACTGCTGGAGAGGATACCATAACAACAGAAATGTTGAACTGATGAAAGAAAACGTCAGAAAAGTGGGAAGAAGCCATGATACACAAGAAATGAATGTATAAGATAAGAAATATGCTTAATAGTAAAATATTTTCTAGAAGTATTATGATAAGAATATACAAATCTGTTTTGAGAACTATAGTATTATTTGGTAGTGAAAATTGGACAATGGATAAAGGGAAACAAAGAATGCTGCGCAGAATTTATAAAGGAAAGAATATAGTTGGAATACGGCAAAGGCGTACGAATAACAAACTAAGAGAATTATTCTTCGACCAACCTGCTAAAATAATCACCGCAAAAAGAAAACAGACTAGATGGACAGAAATTATGAATAATGAAATAATACCTAAAAAGATAACAGAAAGTAAGATTGGATGTAGAGGAAAAAGAGGTAGTCCCACAGATGAGCGAGGTAATGAAAGACATAGATGAGATAAAAATTAAAAACTGGAGATAGGAAAACCTAAACCTACAGTGACATCACACACCAAGTTCAGAGAATTTGCTGTAGCTGTGTAATTATGGAAATAAATTGTGGTGGTTAAAATGATAAATCATTTTTTTTCAATTTAAAAATAGATACGACACTAAAAACGCAGTCGTTTTACAAAACTCACCCCTTCAATCGCTATCCATAGTAGCAATAAAATCATTGTTGAAACTTGACAGTGTCTGTCTACTTCGAAATGCAGGTAGTTAAATTGTGTTGAAGAGCAAAGCTGCTCCTTTTTATAACCAAATCATTAGCAGTACATTTATATACAGGATAGACAACCTCAGATAACGAATAAGATATATTTTGTACTATTGTTGCACCTCACATTATAAATACTACTAATATAATTTTTAATTATTTAGGATAATGGAATTTTAATCTGCAATAATGAATAATTTTAAAAACTGGGTCTAGGATTTGACGATATGTTTGTCCGACATATCGTCTACGTCTAGTCTCTTAGTTTCTGAATCACACGATGGAAATATTGACAAAAAAGAATCAGAAAATATTTCATCTTCATCAATAATAATTTATTCAATCGCCTCCATAATAGGCTCCATTCGAAGCGATACACTTGGGCCAAATCTGTTTCCGATTTTCAAAATATTTCTATATGCACTTTCCGGGATAGCCTTCAGCTCCCACGGCGAATTTTCATTAATAACATCAATGGAATCAAAATGGGTTCCCCAAAGAGGCAATTTGAGTTTAGGGTACAAAAAAAGTCGCTTGTGGCAAGATCAGGTGAATGAGGCGGCTGGTCGATGGTATTAGTTACAGCATGTCTGCAGCAAATTGTTTACGATATTGCTTTTTAAGAAAATTTAGCTCAATCTTTTTCATTAATCTTCAGATGTAGAGATAACATAGTCTTCATGAGCTTTTTCAAGTATTCGCAACGATTCGGCACAAAAAACTGCCTTCAATTCAAAACACAAAACTTGAGTCAAACTGTTTGTTCGATATTGTTTCCATTATAAAATTCGCAGTGCACTATTGAGATGAATTTTTTATTAATTTTCTGTATACACTGGTTGACAAATCCCGCCAACACAGAAACACTCAAAAATACTTTGTGTGGGCAACTTCTGGGTACTTCTTTGTCACAAGTATGACTTATAGCAAGGGACTGCATTATACGCATTTAATGAAGTGCGAGAAGAGCCACTGAAATCACTGAGATAATAGTGATTTAGCTAAACTAATAAAATCACAAGTTAGAGGAATGAAGCGAAGAAAATTTATTGATTTATCAAATTAAAAGTCTTGAATGCGAGGAGATAAACGTCAAAAGTTGGAATGGTAATAAAACCTTCATAAACTCGAGTGGAGTACAATTATTATAGTTAGTTTGCCAATTTGTCTTTAGACGATAGCTTAAGTGATATGAAACAGACCAATATAATGATCGAAAGTATTGTGATTAATGACCTTTTGCGAATAAATGATTATAACAGTGAAATGAGGCGATTTCAGAAATGGGAATCTATAATAACGATCTATTTTATATTTTTAGAGATGGTAGGGTGTGGACATTTACCTACTACAAGGATAAAAACGAAAAGTTTCGACAAATTTAGCTCTCACTAAACGACTTTATTAGCTTTCGAGTTATTTTTCTCACGAGATACCATGTATGGGATTTTATCAGTTTTATCAGAGACAAATAGAAAAACTGCATCATGATTCACAAGATATTTTTTTCTATTTTTTTATTGACAACAGGTCGAAATCGACCAAATAGCAATTTTGTCTTATCCTAAATTATATATACAATCCTTAAAACTAAGTTATAATCCATTGGTATCACTCAGTTTCTAACTGTGATCTTTCACTTATCATTGTGCTCTGCTTTTAACACTTTTACTTGTCACTATCATCAAGTCTGTAGATTTCGTCCTAGTCAATTTTCTCTTTAGGTCGTGTTGATCGAGTGGCTGGAGAATCTCGATGTTAACATGATTCGTGGTTTTGAGCATACCTCTTGATTTCTTTCTTAAATGTTGATACATTGAGGTCCCTGTGCAGATTTGCATTTCGAATATAGTATAGAACGTTCACAATAGTTCGATGCACATTGTTTTGAAATTTTCGGATCGGTGCTTTGTTGGTTGATCTGACACAGCTTCAAAGCTGTAGTCGATATGTCCAAATGGGTTTCAGAATCTGTTTGTATATGAGCAATTTATTATTTGTTGACCTTTCGAATTTTCTGCCTATAAGTAAGCCGCTATATTTTTCTATATTTTGTATTTAGCTCCTTCCTTTTCTTTTTCACATGCTCCTTCCACCTCAGCTTAGCATCCAGAGTCATTCCTAAATATTTTATTGTGTTTCCATATGGTACTTCTATTCCGTTAATTGCGATTGGTACGTTTTGATTGTTTGTTTTGTTTCTATAGTTTTTGTATACCGATTTTAATTCTTTAAGATTTATACTCCACTTTTTGGTCCATTCATTGAATTGATTTGTGGCTCTTTGCAACTTTTGTGTAGCTTCTTCCACATTTTCTCCTGTTAACTGTTCGTAACTGGTATGGCATATGTATATAGTAAATATTAAACTGAGCCAATCCCGCTCCCTTGTGGCACACATGCTTTTGTTGGTTTTAATTCAGAGTATTCAGTTTTTTGTTTGACTCTTAAAAATCGATCTGTTGTATAAGAGTCGAAGAACTTCGCATTAGGATTTGGGAGAATTCCTTTCCATTTCGTGTATGAGCCCCTTGTGCCGGACCTTATCGAACGCCTGGATATTACTAGGAAGAGAGCAGTGCATACTTCTTTATGTTCATAGGCTTTTTCTATTAGTACTGTGATCCTGTGCACTTGCTCTATTGTCGAATGTTTTTCACAGAATAAAAACTGGTGGTCTCGTGAGCATATGTCCTTCTATAGTATTCTTATATCTCTTTGGAAATATCTTTTGATACTACAGGTAAGAGAAAAATTTACCTGTAAGATTTAGGTACGCTATTTGCAAGATATGAGAATAGTTTTTATGCAAGAACTGGAAGCATTCATTGGTCTGCTTATTATTTTTGGATCCTAGATGCTAGAGATCCAATATGAGATCGTGCTGCAACTTTATGTCGATTTGTAAGTATTATCAACCACGTTTTACATAAGATTCCAACAGTTCAAATGTTTTGATTTGTCAATTTTAAAACAAGAGGAGAAAGAAAAAGTTCCAATCAAAGTGGTTTACGATGGTTTTGTATCTAATTGGAAGAATCTTTGAATCCATCTAAATACGCATTCCAAAGAAAGACTGAAGAATGTAGCTTACTGAAAGAAATTAATCGCTGGTTGATGGCAGCACCTTTTAATCTGCTGGATACTATTGCTGAATGTAGTCCAGAATAAAATCTCTATTGTTAATCTATACTCGATAAGTTTTAATTATTGCAATAAAATTTTTAAACCAAAGTAATTATTTAACAAATTTACACTCGATAGTAAATTTTTTAAATCAATTTTCGTACATGAAATATTTATTTGTAAAACGATTTAAAAAAGTGACATTAGGGTAAGACTAAGTAATGTATGCACTCATGCGTCAATTTTATGCACTCATGCGTCAATTTTATGCACTCATGTGTCAATTTTATGCACCGTTAGGTCATCTTGACAAACTAATTGACGCCATTTTTAGTCCATTTATAGCAACCTAAATGAGACATTTTTTGGTTTTTGCATGCCTGCGGCTCATGCGTCAATTTTTCCATTCGTGAAAAAAAGCACCTCTTTATGCACTTGTTGCATAAATAAATATTGTGTTTCCGTCTACAGTACATAAAAGGGCACATATTTATTTTGTGTAAGATACCTAATTACATGTAGTAGGTTTTTAAGCTTATAATTATAATTATTATACTCATTTCATACCTATCTCTATTACGTTTCGGTTTTATTATTTGTTTTGAACCATCTTCCGATTTCAGTTACAATTGCGGTTTGGTCATATTGAAATATGTTTGAACTAAAATCTAAAGATCGTTTAAAAGAACTAATGAACTGAAACGTAATATATTCTTTTTGAATTTAATACTTCTTTTAAATGGCCGAAAACCACGACAAAATTTTTTATTTCAAAGAACGGTCACTGAAAACAAACTTAACTACTTCCTCCTTTTATTTGTATAAAAATACACATGAGTAAAACTTTTAAAGAAACATTTATATCGACTTATCTTATTGTCAGGTCATTGAACGAGTTTCTGCTGCTACGAAAGTTAGCCAAATAACGCTTTCCCGTTTTAAAAAAGAAGCTCTGGCAGGAAGTAATGCTTACAGTGATGTGGCTACTAAAAAACAAAGAACGTCCAGTATCCTTGAGGATCAATTCGACACAACTGTGCTTAGAAGGTGTATAATACATTATCACATATCCGAGAAAAAAGTACCCAAGTTAAGAAATGTACACCAAACCTTTGCAGATAGTTATGGCTTCCCAGTCGCGAATATCTGCAAAAACAAATACATTCTTTCGGTTTCCGTTGGACCAACATGAAAAACAACAGAAGTTTGTTAATGGAACGTCATGAAATCAGACATTTACGCCAACTATATTTAACAAACATAAAAAAGTGCAGAGAACAGAATAAACCTATCATTTATATGGATGAAACATACATTCATTCATGTCACATGCACCTTAAAGGATGGAGCGACCAGAGTAACGAATGATTAAGAAAACCCGTTTCAAAACGTAATAGGATCATCGTTGTGAATGCAGGAAGCGAAAATGGTTTTGTACCTAATGATGGTATTATGTGTAACCCCCGTCAAAAACATGAGATTATCATAACTAAATGGCATACGAAAATTATGAGAAGTGGGTACAAGAAAAACTTATTCCAAGCGTACCAAAAAACGCTTTTGTGGTAATGTATAACGCCCCATATCACAATGTTCTAAATGAAAAATTGCCTACGAATGCTTGGACTAAACAACAGTTAAAAAGCTGACTTTGTTACAGTGAACAAATGTTAAAACCGTATCATTATAACGTTGCAAAAATGTACAAACCGCAATATAAAAGTTATAAAATTGATGAATCGTTTATTCGACATAGATTGCAAGTTTTAAGGCTACCCCCTTATCACCCGGACTTAAATCCGATCGCAAGTGTTTGGGCGGCACGCATGTGGCCAAACGAAATTTTACCTTTAATTTTACAAAGGTTAAAGAATGCTGTAATGAATTTTTTGACACGTTTTCTGCAAATGATTGGAAAGTTAGAGGTGACCATGTTAAAAATATTGAAGATGAATTTATGAACAATGAACCACTTTTAGATACTGTTGTAGATAATATCATTATTAATTTGGCCCAAGACGGAGATAGCGAGGATGATGAAGTTGATATAGAAAGTGATTTTGAAAAATCATTTGTATGCACATCATTATTTTACTGTTGATGATCCCTGTCCATCTAAAACATATTTTTCATTATAGTGTTTGTAGGTTGTATGACTGAATACATTAAACGCTACAAATGTAAAAATGTGAATAGTTGTTATAAAATTGTGGATATTAGATACGAATTCCACTAGAGTAATATAATATTTGTAGCACATCTGTACATAGTTCTAAATAAACAATAATTGACGGTACCTAGAACCAAGATTTTTTGTTTTGCCAGTCCTAACTCTGTGTGAAGGGATGTTCTAATTTCATAGTAAATATTTGCAAAAATCCCAAAAAATCACATATGAAAGTAAACATATCTACCACAAAAAAGCTTCAATATTTTATTTATATTCTCTAAAGGCGATTTCTCCAATTTGTTTTTCAAATTTTATTTATAAACCCAAATTTTTACATTATTATCTACTACATATTATTAGAAAGCTTAAAAGGTAGGTATGTCATTAACTATTACTACGAACAGATAGGAAAAATTGTTGGCCATTGTTAAATCTAGAAAGTCGTTTAACAATCCTTATCATATTGTACACTTTATCTACAAAATCTACCTGACTTCCAAGTTATATACAAATAACCTCTTAAAATACATTAATTTGAAGTAAAGGTGAAAGTTTATATCTCTTGGAATCTATTTGTTATTTATTATTTACAGCACATAAAATAATGAAGGGTAATTATAGAATTCTCCGTGTGGTCTTTGAAGCAATAAATATGTCTGTACAAAAAAAACCACGTTTCGTAGAAAAATGTGATGGTTTTTATTTCCTTATTCATTTAATTAATAATAAAGAACACATTAATGTTATTTTGTTTTGTAAACTCGATTTTATATAGCATTATCCGTGTGCCACAATTTATAATTTTTAAATCCAAATTCAAAATATTGTGTTACCTACGTACGTACTGGCAGCCTCTTAACCTTAAAAACTTTTCGTGCAGAATGTACGTCGCTGCTCTTCCCGGTAACTGCGTTTACAACGTTATCAAGTTGTATGGCTTTCTCACGCATCGTCAACTGCCAAAATTAATTTGACAACCTGTACATCATACGATATTTTGTTCTTACTCATAATCTCCTGTTGTTTGTTATAATATTGGTTACAGTCTCTGGCGTGGAACGTTGTTAAAAACTAGAAATGACGTTATAATAACTGATTCACTATAGTCAAATTTCAGAAGACATTTTGGCTACCAGATCATCTGTTAAAGTAGGAGAGGACATCTTCATTAAATTTCACAATATTATCATTCTATCGAAGTAGATTGGTATAATATTGGTATATTTTGGAATACAGTTGCCATTATTTGTCATAAGGTACCACCAAGTTTTCTTATTAATGGAATTAGGTACGTAGATGTTTTTTTTTCATATTTGAATAGGTAGAAGCTAAGAATCTATGAATGAGACTCTATTCTGGTATAAACGACATCAACTTACCCAATGTAGAGTGGAGAAATATTTATTCATATTGAAATCTGAAAAATGAATTGATTAACTACAGCCAAAATATCTGAATTTATTTGTGATATCTTTCTCGGTGTCACCCTGAATAAACCATATTTCATATATAGCCCCTCATAAAAACCCATAAATTAGATATAAGACGCTCGTTAAAACTTATCTTTGGAATCATGCATTTGCCTAAATTACATATAATTTGTATTAAGAGATCGTTACGGAACGTGTTCATGTGCCACTGATAATTTGTACCCCAATTCTATTTGACTGTTACTTTAGTATATTATTTATAAACTCTGGAAAATTATATAGCCCACACATAAAAATGGTTTGTATTTGATTTTCCATCGAAGAATGGCGATAAGATCCAATTAAATTTACAAATGAGTTTAAGTTACTCCCTTTGCTAATTATTCCAAGAAAAAGTCTCTTAAATCAAAATTTTGAGCGGAGGTTTTGAATTTGAATTGAATTATATAGCGCATACATAAAAATGGTTTGTATTTGATTTTCCATCGAAGAATGACAATCAAATCCAATTAAATTTACAAATGAGTTTAAGTTACTCCCTTTGCTAATTACTCCAAGACAAAAGTCAATTAAATCAAAATTTTGAGCGGAGGTTTTGAATTTATGACATTATTTACTTTGATGTGTCTACAAATGAAAGATGTATGTGATTCTTTTTAAACATCCTGGAAAGGGTTGAAAAAAAAATTAAGTGTTTCCTCAAATTAAGCAAAAGCAGTTGGAGTTATAGAAAAAAGTATTGCACTAAAGATGTAGAGCTTCAATTTTTACATCAAAATGGTCCTTATGAGAAGTTGGCACAGATGGTGAAACTGATTCTGTGGTAGATGATGAATAAGGAGGTAATTGTGATAGCTTGGGTTTCTTAGCAGCCGAAGAGCCTGACTGAAGATACAACTTTCCGCAGTTATCATGAAAAAGAACTGCAGAATTTCCTGCCCACAATTGAAAGTTTTAGTCACTATTTTCAATGCTTTCAGCAAATAATTTTTCCAAACGTTTACTTTTGACAAAAACAACGTTTTCTATGCTGTTGTTCAATATATTGCCACCAATACTGCATAATATAACTGGATCCAAAAATAAAAGTAACAATTAATTATTTAACCATATCAATCTGTGATCGTATCCTTATGTATTATTTATTTTATGAATTTTCATCGGTTCTGTAGGATAATAAGAAAACAGATTTTCCACTATACCGATTTTCGGATTTATTTGAATCCTTTATCAAGGCCATAAAGGTGTACATGCAAATGGTGATTATGACTATTAAATACTCAATAAAAACATTAAAACTTCAAAACCTTTCATAAAACTTTAAAACCTTAAAAAACTTATACTCATGTAAAAATTTGAAAATTTCAATAACTTTCTAAAAGACTAAAAACTTGAAAATCTCTCACATTTTTGTCTCTAAGAAACATCATCAAATAGAATAAAATCTAAACTGCTGACAATTTAAAAAAAAATTCTCAAGGTGTCACTCTTACCTAGTGAGGCTTTTTACGTCGAGCAGAAATGATTTATTTCCTTGTCAAATTAAAAAATAGACGAGAAAACATGAAAAAATTTCAGAATGTTTTGGCTCGTCATATAAAAACAAAATAATGCACAATCTTCAAACATTGGTAATAAATTATTTTCCTTTTAATTGAGATTCTATAAACAAACTGTACCTTAATATTTGGTGTTGAAAGTAAATTATACGTATTCATTGATAAACGGAAAACAAAAATTGCAAAAAGAACTAATTGTGTTGGACTGGGACAGCTTTTTGAATACAGTGTGTCCTCGAAAAATTCTTAGTAATTGTTAAAGAACCAAAAATTATCTATTATAGATATTATTTATTGGGCTAGTATCGATTGCTTTTTAATTTTATATAATTGGTAATTATGTGTTTATAAATTTTATTTAAGTTGTCAGTATCCGATTTTTTGTTCACTGTATTCTCACTCAATTCAATAAATATCATTTCGCTTAAAAGACGTTTGTGATAGTTAGTCTCTTTATCTAGCATGTTGACGGTTTCAAAGTCAAATTTGTGATTTGGTTCAAATGCATGGATTGCTAATGCTCACAACCACCAAGTATGTATGGTTTAGTAAAAACACATAAAAATAATTCTTTGAGGCCAGTAGTACCTTGCATTCAATCTCCATCGTATACACTATCAAGGTTTGTAGTTAACATTTTAGGGAACTCATGGCCAGTTTTCTTTTTCAATTTAAAGAATTCTGAAGAACTGATAGACTTCATTCAAAGTTTGAAATTACCTAAAGATTATGAACTGATTAGTTTGGATGTAATAAGCTTGTTTACAAATATCCCAAAACAAAGTTTTCTAGAAATTATTTCGAAAAGGTGGTATGAAATTCAGGAATTCATTAGAAATTTTTTTGAATATTATCAAGGTTATATTTCATACCAGTTATTTTGGTTTTGATAATATTTTTTATAAACAGGACGGGTCAGCAATGGTAAACCCAGTAAGCCCCATATTAGCAGCCCTATTAATGCAAAAATTGATTTCTACGGTAGTTTCAAGGTTATATTATGAAATATCATTGGTCAAAGTATATGTTAGCTGTTCCGAAATGAAAAATTAATTCTATACTAATAGCTTCCAATTCCTATCATTCGGGCTTACAGTTCACAATAGAAACAGAAAATAATAACTCCATTCCATTTTTGGGTGTTATTGTTTAGAACTGAAGATCAAAGAATTAAATTTAACCATTATGAAAAACCTGTTAGTCCTAGGAGAGTTTTAAATTATTATTCACAACATCTTTTTGCTCAAAAATTAAATAGCATGACTGCTATCAAAAATAAAATTGTTAAACTCAGTAGCCCTGAATATATACATGAAAATATGGTTAAGTTCAAAGAAAAATTGTTGTTGAATGATTATCCCCTTAATGTTTGTAATATTATAATTAATAAAAATATTGAGAGAAGTTTAACACCAGTATTGACTGGAGATCCATATAGATATTTTAAGATTCCTTATGTTGAGGGTCTTTCGGAAAAATTGAAACACATACTCCAAATAGAAATAACAAAAATCGTATTTTACCATACAAAAACGGTAAATTGTTTTTATTCCTCTATGAAGGAAAAATTACCGAGAGACTAGAATCAAACCTTATTCACAAAATAAATTGTTTGGAATGCGATAGATGTTATATTGGTCAAGCCAAGCAAAGGTTAAAAGACAGATTATATGCCCAAAAGAACTCATGTACTGAAAAACATAGGGACAAATCAGAAACAACAAGATTAGCAATACATGCATTTGAACAAAATCACAAATTTGACTTTGAAACCGTCAACATCCTAGATAAAGAGACTAACTATCACAAACGTCTTTTATGCGAAATGATATTTATTGAATTGAGTGAGAATACAGTAGACATTAAATCGGATACTGACAACTTAAATGAAATTTACAAACACACTATTACTGTAATGAACGCTGTCTCCCCTCAAACAAATCTATCACCACTCTACCCTTTGTTACTGAATTGCTTAGTAACAAAAAAACGCTGTCACCACTGTAATGACTCTCGACCTTGGGTCACCAATTCTTTTCTCAAATATGCAGCCGAGCGTGTGGGGCAAATCCAGTTCGATTTAGGCTGGGGGCGCCTGGTCTTAAAACGGTTTGATTTCCTTCGCCAGGACAGGATTATTCTCTCAGTTCGTCCTCGTATCCGCTATGTATACACACTTTGGGGAAAACTTGGGGTAGAATTATAAATAAAGTATGGGGCAAAGTTGAAAAAAAATATAATAAAACTTTCTCTGTATACATATATATGAAAAATAAAATCCCAATATCAAGACAAACTATTTAATTTCCCCACTATCAAAGTAACTATTCACTTATCTATAAATCGGACGTACTAAATCTTTCGCTGTATAACATATGACCAACAACAAATAAGTATAATATCCCTCACCATTAAATAGAACAAAAAAATTAATTTCCTACCCACTTATCATTCAACATGTTTAACGGGTGCGAGGGGCGTATGATTTAACCCTAATTTTGAAGTGCCACTGTCTCGTTGCGAAAAACACATATGTTGCTCTTAAAACAAATAATATACAAAACGACTGTGATTTCGAGTAATTGCCCCCTTTATAAACAGAAAGTGAAATCGGAGTCGTTAAAAGGAATTCTGCTGATCTATGAGTAACAAATGTTTTTCGACAATCCCGTTCAGTGCGTAAGTGCCGTGTTGCAAATTTTCAACTCTTTGAATAACCTACAATGTTTATTTATTTTACTTGATATGAATGAAGTTACCTAATCGCTTCTGAATTAATTAGCTTTTATTTATCGTCGCGAAAATTTCACTGGCCCGTGTTACTCGGTACAAATAAATCTCGGTTTAACCCTCTGTTTATCTCCCATCTACGAGGTGGAAGCGAATTATGTGGCGTAAAACAATATTCAAATAAATAGTGCCCAACTCCTATGGGTTATATGCACCCTAGAGAAAGTGAAATGTTCCTACAATCTTGGAGAAAACCTTATTCTGACATCACACACGATAACTCATATCTTATATAGCGAACAGTGCCCAAATTGTGAGCCTGGACCTGCAGTACCTAATTGAAACCTGCCAACTTGTCAAATCCCCGTGAAAGAATAAATAATGAAATAGGTCTACTGTTATAGCTACTACCTATGTATATAGTTACGTTATAGATACCAATTTTAGAACCAGCGTACAATAATAAAACGAGTAAATTTCCCCTAAAAAAACTTAAATCTCAACTTGTTTAAAAACTTACCGCGTGGAAAAACTCCCTTTCTCCGGTCTTCAAATGACTGCCTGCTTTCACTATATTTCTAGAAACCGCGGGTAACGCTAGTAACCGGTATCGAGCTATGTTGAACTTCGCGTAGAGGGCGAGTTTTCTCGTTTTGTGTCACCGACGGGGGATAGTGTTCACCGTCAAGGATATCTAAGTATCCCTATTACACCCTGACACAACGGAGACAAACTTCTTCCTCTGAAGCCGCTAACACCAAGAAAACTGATACCCGTTACCGTGACAGGGAAAGGGTTTTTCCCTTCGCGTTTGTCGCCCCGACACTGTCTGTCTCTCTGACTGCTCTGTACTTGGTTTTTACTATACCCCCGAATTAGGTTTGGGGTTTTTTTGTTTAATTGCAAAAATCCATTTTTTGTTTTGAAGCGGCCTCTATTTTTCGTTATTAACTAGTTGTATACAACACAATTATTTAATTTTGACCTAGTAAAATGTTTTATTTGTTTCAAAGCTGTTATGGTTTTGTATCATTTTTCTAAACGAAAAGTGGGTCGCGTTCCACTTTTTAATAATATTTGGAATAAAATATGTTTTACCGTGTGTTCTGAAAGTTACTAATTTAAATTTTTCTATTTGGTATTCATTCGCATTTATTACATTACCAATAATATAAAATTAAAAAACAATCGATACTAGCTCAATAAATAATATCTATAATAGATAATTTTTGGTTCTTTAACAATTACTAAGAATTTTTCGAGGATACACGGTATTCAAAAATCTGTCCCAGTCCAACACAATTAGTAGTTCTTTTTGCAATTTTTCTTTTTCGTTTATCAATGAATACGAATAATTTACTTTCAACACCAAATATTAAGGTACAGTTTGTTTATAGAATGTCAATAAAAACGAAAATAATTTATTACCAATGTTTGAAGATTGCGCATTATTTTGTTTTTATATGACGTGCCAGAACATTCTGAAATATTTTCATGCTTTCTCGTCTATTTTTTAATTTGACAATAATAAATCATTTCTGCTCGACGGAAAAAGCCTCACTGGGTAAGAGTGACTGACACCTTGAGAATTTCTTAAATTGTCAGCGATTTAGGTTTTATTCTATTTGATTATGTTTCTTAGAGACAAAAATATGAGAGATTTTCAAGTTTTTTAGAATTTTATTGAAATTTTTGAATTTTTAAATTTTTACAAGAGTATAAGTTTTTTAAGGTTTTAAGGTTTCAAAGTTTTATGAAAGGTTTTGAAGTTTTAATGTTCTTATTGAGTATTTAATAGTCATAATCACAATTTGAATGTATATCTTTGTAGCCTTGATAAAGGATTCAAATAAATCCAAAACGTCGGCATAGTAGAAAATATGTTTTCTTATTATCCGACAGAACCGACGAAAATTCAAAAAATACATATCAAATAAAATTTTCGTCATTATAAATGTTGTTTACTCCATTTCACATAACGTTAAAAAATTTTAAATCATTTATTGAACTCATTTCTT
This sequence comes from Galeruca laticollis, assembly GCA_963921935.1. Lineage (NCBI taxonomy): Eukaryota > Metazoa > Arthropoda > Insecta > Coleoptera > Chrysomelidae > Galeruca > Galeruca laticollis. Next base: position 141,902,923 of record OY998179.1, on the reverse strand, counting down.
TTAATTTATTATCTATTAAATTATTATTAGATGTTAATAAGTAAAATACTATTCGATCGCAATGTTATGAATATATAGGCCGAATGGCCCTTGCAGCTAAGGCCTTAAATGAAGGAAAAAAGAAGATTTTTCGAATATAATTAAAATATAATATAATTAAGATTTATTTTTCATTCCTACAAGCGTAGAAAAAGTATAGTAAGCATCTCATGTTAAAAACGACTTAAGTCACTCGTTTCATAAGACACTGGTTCCGCTTCGCTTCACTCGTGCCCAATAAAACTCGTGACTAAAGTAACATTTTTAACACTAGGTACTCAATACACTATTACACTTAAAATTATTGACCTTTACCCTGACGTTATTAATATCTAATGACATAACCGACATAATTATTAAGTGGCATCTCTTCCCATTAATAGTGAATAACAGAAGATGACATTTGTCGGTTATGTTATCAGATATTAATGACGTCAGGGTAAAGGTCAATATTTTAAGTGTATATGTAGAGTGACTTTTCATGGTTTGACAATTTCATGTCGTAGTCAGTTTATGTTGAGGTTTTTCGGTGCGGTGGTTTTTATGGGGGAGTACTTGCGTCACTTGTGATAAGATAGATTTCAAAATTTCAATATTTCATCAATTTACAAGTTGTAAATAGAACGCTACTATTGTGTTGTTTGTCATTTTTTACCATGTAGTTGTTTTCAATAACAACACCTACATTTCAAACGTTTTTGCTGTATATGCCGTAGATGCTACCGACCTACATTCGCCTACATATTCCGGTATAAACGTACACTTATTACTTAAAATTGATTCTGTTCGATAGGTTCAGTTCTCTGAGGACAAAATTCAATTTGTAGGTACAGTTTCAAACTCCAATATTGAATTAATTTTCATTTTCGATAAAATTTAATCAACATTTGCTATTGAAGTAGAAACGTTGCGATGGGAGTTCATGTAACTGTTAGGTGTTACAGGTCTCCATCAATAATTGATGTATGGAGGCCTTCGACGGATGCTAACCGGCTTTCGATGTATCCCCTTTTTTAATAAATTATGGAGAGAGAAACGCTCCAGTGCATTGAAAATGTATACGTGACGGGTTTACTTCGAAACATAATTTGTTTATTTTCTTAATTTGGTATTTGAAAAACGTTGATATATGTATTCGATACATTTTTCATAAGGAAAGGAATTTGGGTAATGTACTTTTCTCATAAATTCAAAATCGTTTACTGAAGTGCAAATGTTACGTTATTATGCAATAATAGCACGGTTGATAATAGGATTAGAGAAAAAGTTGTTTATGCAAGTATGGGCGGCAAATGGATGGGAAATAACCAATGACGTACAAAAATAATAGACCTAGCATCTCAGTAGATATGGCCCACTTGAGGCAGATAAGCAGACGGTCCGAAGGTCACCCCGAAATTGTCTCATTTGTGGAGTGGGGGCCAAAGTGACGTTATCCTTTATCGCGCATGTCCAAAGGCACTATTCGATATACAGGGTATAGTAATAAATATATCAAACGCATGTCTAAAGGCACTATTCGATATACAGGGTATAATAATAGAAATGTTAAGCGGGTTCCTCCGATGACCCCATCTGTCGTGACGTCATCACTGGAGAATATCGGCAATGTTATAATGTTATATTAATACGTAGGGGGTACCAGTAGACACAACTAAGTTAAAAAACTAAGATTTAATATAAACTAATAGAATGAAATGAGCAAATATATTGTCAGATATTGAGACAAACAGTTACCAAAAGGACTTAAAGGATAATGAATAAAAATTCTAACGCTAACATTGTTTAAATAAGTATAAAATTTTACCCTAATAATGAATCCCAGGTCAAGTCAATGTCAACATGTTTCAAAATACTCTGAACACTGCCATGTAAATATCTGGATAAATAGAATGTAGTATCACTTGAAACCTGAAATAACATGAATTAATATTCAACTCAATAATTGGTTATCTATATTTACAGACGATGATAGTAAAGGTTTAAATTTGGAAAAGAGTTGGAAAGACTTTATAATAGGTGACATACGGAACAGAGCCAAGCTATCTGTCAAGGAAGTATCATAATTCAAAAAGCTTTCTAAACAGGAAGTAATAAAATTTAGTGATTTTCTTGCCAACTTAAATTTGTTGGTTATTAATTGAATATAGAATACAAAAGGCAAATTTGGAAACAACTAATAGTTTATATAAGAAAAAATTAGTAAAAATTTAATGTAAATAAATAAACCTTAAAAAGGGAAATATAACAAAATTTGATATTGTAACATATAAAAAAGGCATTTTATGGAATCCCTAAGACAATATAAACATATATAAATAAGTGTTGTTATCCTCCAGGACTGTTAAAATAAACAATTTCACATTTTTAACTTAAAACATTCAAATCAACAATTATTGTGTAAAAAACAGTGAAAAGCAGGCTTTGCATTTTATGAGAAAAAAGTTTGTTGATTTTGAAAATAAGACAATCGCGCTTAGGTTGGAGAATGGAAAGCTTCAGAATAAATCTCCTCTACCAAATTTTTTGATAAATTAATATAAAAGTAAATTTTAAAGCTAAAAAAGTTAAGAAAGAGTAACATTATTATTGATTAAACTGTATGAGAACGGGAAGTGAACAGAAGGAGCATTTCTTCGCTGAGAAATCCGCAGGAACTGGGAGACGCTAGCAGCAGTCCAGTGTACTGAAGATTCAAAATACGGTTTGTGCTTTTTAAGTATTACTTTTTAAATTCCAAAAAGAGAAAATAGTGAACAATAAAATATAGTTTGAACGTTTCAATAAAAATTTTCACAAAAAGGCCAAAGACATTATAATATGATGAATATCATATCCATGGATATCCATGCATATTTAGTAATAGATATAGATTGTACTTACTTGTTATAATTAATTCATTCCATCATTGTTCACGCTGTACATAAATGATCATCTAGCTTCCATTTCTTCCTTCTAATGCATGTTTAACTATTCCTATCTATCACTATTCTAATTTCACTTCACTCGTATTTCTTTGATATATATGTAATTGTATAGGCAGTTTTAAATAATATCTCAATAATTTCAACGAATATATGAATGTTAACATCGTATAAACATCTCATCCGTGTAACATAGACTGTGAATACCACATTTAGTGCCGCGTGGAACTTTATGAGAGAATACGTTTCTCCTATGCGCCGACGCAATCGTTTACATGATCCAAAGTATTCAGTGCGCATGACTGGATAGAATGCGGGAGTGGTATCAGGAAATTTTATGGTTAAATAATTCGAAATTTCATCTTAACAATTTATTAAAATATTTTCTTTAAAGTGTTGGTATTTTTATTCAATATCCATAATAAATTTATTAAAATTCGCTTACTTCATTCATTCTATGTAAAAATATTCTGAATCAATAAACTCAGAGGTGTATTAAATAACATTTATTGATGTGCGTCCTGAACCCAAAGGGAGGAGTCTACATGCTACCGACTCTATGTTAAAAATTAAAACATCATTAACATATCATAATTAGGAGATAGCCGAAGGTAATTCAAGTCTATACAAAACAAGACAACGACTTTTATATATATATAATAAGCAACGAATATATTCGTTGCTTCTATATATATATATATATATATATATATATATATATATATATATATATATATATATATATATATAATAAGCAACGAATATATTCGTTGCTTCATATGTCACGCACTATTCGTACATCTTGTTATTATATATTATTATATATATATATATATATATATATATATATATATAATAAAGTAAAAGGGTAGTCACGGCTCACTAGTTGAAAAACCAACTTGTAAATTTCATGGGGTACAGCCAAAATGTATGGGTGGTTAAGAAGACTCTATTTTCACAATACCAAGCTTTCGATAATTTATTTTTATCTTTTTCAAGGTTAAAATTTCAATTTTGTTAAACTTTTAAATAAGGTTTACGTTATAAATAAATAAAATTTACTAGTAAGGTGTAGTAGTGTAGTATATATACGGATACGGGTAGGTTGGGAAGGTTTCCACGTCTAGAATTATTAACAAACGAACTAGGTTCACGGATTGAACCGCGTTGGAAATTTGAAATATCTCGACGTTTTGGCTTTCACTTTGAAGCCATTAACAAGAGGAGGGGTTAGGTTATTCGTTCATTAATCTAGGAAGTGATCCGATTCCGTAGTCTTAATCTGCCTACTCTAAGCAACGAATCACCCTCTTTGGCTAATTCCAATGCCTCAATCTGCCTACTCCTTGGAATTTCACCGAAAATGGACATAACAATAAAATAAATAAATAAATGAAATAAATAAAATGAAAATAACAACAACAATGAAAACTACTCAACACTAAAGTAAAACAACACTTGAAAACCATCTTAAAAACATTACAGAGCGGTAATTGAAAACAATTATAAATATATTAGGAGCCTAATGCTTGGGTAATATGTTCTTTTGTGGCTATTTTAGTACCCAACTTCTACTCCCATAAGTTAAGGTTTGGCCTGAAGATGATAGTTTTATACACTGCTCTTTTTTGTTCTTCTGTGACACCTATTTTTTCTTATGTGACACCTGTGCAAACTGTGGTACACTTTGGGCTGTACTCTTAATCGTTTCTATTATTCTATTTTCCATGTTACCTTAACGTTCTAATATTGTTCGTAGGTATTTGTAGTAATTAACTTGTTGGATTTCTTGTTGTTGCAGAGGTATTTTAACTCGTTTATTCTCATTCTCTATTACCATAACTTTTATTGTAATAATATTAATTTCGAGGTTCATTTTCCTTCTTCCCATATTATTAGATTAGCTTGTAGGTATCTTTCTGTTGATGGGCTAATCATGAGATCGTCGGCAAATGCACATTCAGAAAAGTCATCCATTACTTTGTTGTAGCCTATACGTGTTTTTCAGATCTTCCCTTCTACTGTTTTGATGATGTCGTCTATAACCAATATAAATAAGATTGGGCTCATCATTTTATTTAAATGTTAAGGTCATAGCACTTATTGAAACGAGGTTTAACGAATCAGTCTTTAACGGTGAACTATTTTCGAAAAACTACTCGATTTACCGGGCTGATAGAAGTTTCAAGGAGTTCGATTGATCTAGGGGTGGACGAGTTCTTGTAGCTGTAAACAATGAATTCCCGTTGTGTGAAATAAATATAGACAATATCATTCTTCCCACCCTAGTTTCGGTAAATATGGTTTTGATCCAAATAACTGGTCATATCTATGTTGTAGCATGATAAAAACACAATGCTTTTTTTGTATTGTATTAGACGAGTAACTCACGGAGGTGCAATAATTCGGCACCCACTGAGTATGCAACTTTATATACACTTCTGTATAGTTGGTTGCATAAGGGAATTAACTATGGGTTTTAAAATTATTTAAGCATATCCTGGAATAACGGGATTTAAATAATTAGATGGGTGTCTAGAGTAATATTTTTATTAATATTTTTCATGTGATTTAACCAATCCATGAGTATTTTATCATTTTATGTGGGGATTTTACTTGACTGCCATTGGTAACATTGATTGTAGATGTCAATGGTAAAGGGAAGCTGAAATTATTGGAATCACTTGTCTGATACTTTTCGAATGGTTAAGGTGAGTGTCAATTAGGACAAGTCGTGAGTATCAAAAATGGCCGGTAGCGCATGGTTTATTCCATTTATTTTCGGGACTATCGTGGTGAAAAGCCGTTCGTAACAAGGCAAGCTTTCATCTTGTATATATTTTTACGGCTATAGCCCCAATTTCTTTTTACGGTTTTTCTATACAGCATAGTTCTTTTTACATACAAGTTTTTACAATATTTTTTGCCAAATGGATATGGCCTAATAGTTTTTATGGGTGATGGTAATCAATGATAGGATGGTCTTGTCCAGATTTTAAGAAGCCTCAAATTTCGGATGTTTCCTGTATGGGATATATTCTCGTAGGGATAGCTGACAGGCTATCGTTCTCCGTTCAGGGTTGTAGAGACGTGTCGTACCTCGGATTGCGATTAACGTTACAGAGCGACAGGAGCGTTTCCAGTTCCAAGGACGAAGCTGGACTTATGTTTATTGGTGACAACAGCGGAATAATTCCATTATAGACAACGATTATTAACCGCATTGCTGAATCTTGTTCCATAAGTCAGATGTTGCTTGTCAATTAAGCCTATTGACGTTTAATAGTTTGGACACTAACCGCAAGTAACATTTAAAGTTTTATTGGTTTCTATCTGAACTTTGAGCAAATTATTCATTTTATAACTTCATGTTTTAACGTTTAATGACACATTAACTTTTATATTCACTATTTAGTAACTTCACATTCTTATAAAGACGTCTATCAATTCACAATTCTATTATTACATCCTTTCAACTTTTTAGAGTTGAAATATCAACTTTGTTATTGCATATGGCCCTGAAATTATATTTCAGCTTAATCTTACTATATAAGATATACGTTTGATCTATTTGGTTATATGTTGTTAATTATTACAGTTTGTGAAGGGGTAACTGGTATACCATTTACATGTTACTAAAGATTTAGCGTATCGAATATAATGACCTCAGTTAGTTAATAACATTAGAAATTGTTGAACATTTTAAATTAATCAACCATTGATAACTGATTATCAGTTCATAACTAGAGTTTATCACCTCATATTTATTGAGACAGGTTATTACACCATCTGTTCAAGGTACCATCCATTCAATTAAACTGTTTCATTGGCAATGAAATGTGTTTTATTTGATTCACAAACGTAAAAGCAAAACGATATATATATATATATATATATATATATATATATATATATATATATATATATAGATTGGACTAAAATCAGAATTGATAGGTTTAAAAGGATAAATTCAATGAAAACTCTACTAAAATAAATTATTAGGGTGGTTGAGAGAATATAAATTTCACTAATATAATTATTATGGATCCAATAATTATTAGTGTAAATGTTAATTTGTAAAAAAAAACATTAGTTAAGAAAATTTGAAAGTGTTCAAGAGTAGTGTCTTGAGTCCTTACTTAATCTCTATATGAAATAAAATATCAATCTAGTAGGAATAACAAGTCATGGATAGTTGCTAGGAAAAATAAACATTGATGACAGATTGGAATTTTTGAAGCAGAGAAGTAAAAAAGAATTATCCTAAGAAAGAAGTGAAATCAAAAAGAAATTAAGTTATATGGAAGAAAAGCTGAAGCTGAGAAAAATACTTTATAATTATTAAACAAGGTAAATTGTTGAAACTCATAATAAGAAAAGAAAACTTGAATGTTGGATAATAGTGAATGATAATGATAGCAAAATCAAAGTTAAGATATTAACGAATTAGATTGTAATAAAAAGAATTGTAAATTGAGAATACCTACATTATTTTACAGGAAGACAGATTGATAGTGACATTATAGGAAGAATTATAAATTTGAACTATTTGGCCATCCTATTCAAAATTAAAAGAAGCAGAAAAGAATATCATCTGAAGAACTGAGCTTAAGAGTGACTACGAACTGTGAGGTAAAGTTTTTCTTATATAAACTGTTCTAACAATAGTAATATAACCTAAGAAAGAAACTATTTCGTTAGATAAAGTAAAATAATAATTTCTTATTGATCACTGATGGAAAAAGTATAGATATAAAGGATATTTAGAAAAAAACTCTTATATTAACAAATTATTATCGCACAATCAGTACTTACCACAATATCAAAACATTTTACCTCTCTAAAGTGAAAGATTTTTAATTTGTGCCATCATTATAATCCTGTCAAATATTTGAATTTCTTTAATAGTTTCAATTGTGTTTAAAAACATAACGATAATTGTATTGGTCAATTAAGAAATTGTTATTTACAATTAAATAATAATACATTTGAAAATAGGTTAATATTTATGACACAAAACCAAATAACTATAGAGAAAGAGATCTTTCTTATCGACATTAGTTGATTTATTTAGTGTTGCCCTCTCTATTCCTAAAAGATAACCAGGAAATACAGGGTTGTATTAGATAGGTATTTAATTGTTTGTAAAGTTATTGGAACATAATAATTTGAGTGTTTATTATTTTACATTATATTACAATTTAGATTATATCTCGAGTTTGAATTTATAAAGTAAAAGACGTATCCTCAACCACCATAATTCCTTGTCTATGGTTAAGAGTTTCATCCTCATAGACTGAGTATAGCTGGCTCACAATAATAACACAAAAAAAAATTGATAGACTAATTTCATCTGGCTCTCAACAACTAAAAATTATAATAAATAATGTAAACCTAATATAAATAGCTAATTATTTCATTATTGGTTTCTTGATTAATCAGTAAGTTTCTTAAATGTCCTACTAATCAAGTGGCGCCTTAAAAAAAATACTGGACAAGCTTTCAAATATTCCTCACTAACTCACGACCTTATGCTCTCCGACGAAAAGCGAACCTTTGGCAATGTCATCTCACTTCTTGGAGTAACAACAGCAAGGTAAGGTTACAATGTACTACATGTTTATGTTCCTCCATCTGCTAGTGGCGAAATATACCTTAATATTTTTGATTCAATTAGTAACATAGGAAGTTTGCCTAATAATAATTTGCTTCTTGAGGGTGACTTTAATATATCTTCTTTTGCTGCATATCTCGGTAATGATTTATTTTCCACTTTGTATTTCCTGACCGTATTATTTGAATTGTCGTTTTAGTTCATTCCTGGTAATCGGCCAATCGGCTGGTAATCGGCCAACATGGTTATCCATGTTGGCCGATTACCAGGAATAAACTAAAACGAAAAAGATAATGATTTTGGGAATGTAATTATTTCTGCTCTTACCAAACTTCTCCCAATTTTTATTTTACCTCAATAAAGTACTATTGCGAACGATTTTGAACTTATTCTCGTTCTTGTCCTAAAAATGACTGTCTTGTGGAAGGATCTATTGAAGAACCAGTAGCTCAAGATCGGAATAATTCTGTTCTAAATATATCTTATAAGCTAAATTTTAGGCATACTTAAAAACGAAACTTTCCAACAATATCTTGCTATGAACATAACTTCTGGGAAGCACATTTTTTGCTATTGTATCAACGTCTCTCTAATATGGATTGGATTTTCCTTCAAGCATTTGACAGATCAGACATATCTACTTCTACGGTAAGTTGTATAATGCGTTTTATGAGTGCATCCAAAGGCAAACAAAACAATGCAAAAGACAATATCCACCGTTATTCACTCGGGATATTATTAAACACATTCAGCTGAAAGGAATTTGAAATAAACAATGATGTAAATACTCTTAACCAGTTTAAATATTTACGGGCGAAAGTGCCATCTGACATAAATAGACAAGTCGTACAAAAATTATGCTAAATCTGCTTCAAGAGTTGTTAATACGTTTTACCTTCCTACCCCTCGATATTATTCTTTGCAATCAATATACTTAAACTCCTGTTCTGTAGTTGACTGTCATGTTTGAACATAGTATAAATCACACCACATTGTCTTAGGGCTGGTATTATATACATTTTGTTCGAATTTAACTGTCAAGTTAACTTTAACTTTTAAAAGACTCATTTTTCAGATAAAATGAAGTGAAATAAGAAGAAGAAACGGGCAAACGAAAAACATAATCTAGATTTTTTTAATTGTCGTTTTGACATTTTGATTTTTATGTTGTAGTTTTTTGTCTTGTCTGTGACTGAGAGTTTGGAGTATTCGTTCCCAGTGTCGAATTTTCATTTCACTTTTCCGCCCAACCTATCTAATATGCGAGAAAAGTATTGGTTTACCACAAAAAAAGTTGAAATTTTTACAATTTATTTTTGAGTTATTTTTACGTTTTCCATCAACAACAACACGAAAAAACGGTTTTTAGGAAAAAAATCCTCTGTGTATGTCGTCGTCGTCGTCGTTGTCGTCGGACACTTTTCCTTACATATCTTGTTAGCACGATACAGCCTCCGGAGTGCAATAAGTCACCAATTTTATGATTGAATATTGTTAAGGACATGTCACAGGTGAACCCTATTGATTTTCAGGTCACCAGAGCCAGTACAACGGGTGCTATGGTACTTGAAGTACGACATTTTGCAATTTTATGAGAAATTTCAGATTGTTAGAACGATACAGCCTCCGGGGTTCAACAAGTCACCAATTTTATGATTGAATATAATTCAAGACATCTCACAGATGAACCCTATTGATTTTTAACTCACCAGAGCCAATACAACAGGTACTACAGTACTTTAAGTACGATATTTTTGTCATTTTTGGAGAAGTTCCAGTTTGTTAGCACGATTCAGCCTCCGGAGTATATACAAGTGACCAATTTTATAATTGGATATTATTCAGAGCATCTACAAAATGAACCCTATCGATATTCAGCTCACTAAAGCCAGTACAAGGGGTGCTATGGTACTTGCAGTACCAAATTTTTGTCATTTTTGGAGAATTTTCAGTTTGTTAGCACGATATAGCCTCCAGAGAGTATACGATTGATCAATTCTATGATTGAATATTGTTCAAGGTGTCTCACAGATGTACCCTATTGACTAGAGCGAGTACAGCGGGTCCTATAAATCCAGATATACTACAGGTTTGGTTATTTTTGGAGAAGTTTCTCAAAAATATTTTGGATAACTGTTAGTATAGAGAGTCTAGATGTCCTTCTGACTAACTTTTATTTTATTCATAGTTGTGATGATTGCTCTACGGAGTATGACAGATGTAAAAATTAAAGATAATAAAAACTGCTTACAGTTTGAAGTGGTTATTTGTAAACATTGCAAAACTCGAAGAAAACAAATTGAAAACACAATCAAAATATTCCGAATTTAATTAATTAATATTATAAATACCAAATTGTTGACAGAACCGATAGAACCGAACAAGTCGAAAAGCAGGTAATTCCACAAAGTTAACTTTAACCGATATCCCTTCTACGCGACAAAGTTAACTCCGTCATTTTGAAGTTAACTATAACATATTACGTCATTCTACAAGTTAATTTTTAGTTATTTGTCAAAATAGTTTTATAATACCTGCCCTTAGTCATTTATACTGGTTTTTTCTATTTGCTCTTTCAGCGTAAACATATTATCCTGTGCACTTCTCCCCTTCGTAGATCCGCTTTGTGCATCTATAATATTCTCCAGTCTTTTTTCTAGTATATGTTCATAAGTTTTTAAGTAGCGTAATACCCCCATAATTGGAACAGTTTACACAACCTCCTGTTTTAAATCTGACTCCTTAATTTTTTCTTGATTTTGATTTCTTTGTTTATTTCTTTGTTCCACCCTCCGGTTTGTTTCCTGCTTTTGTTTCCCACTTTTTTGCTGTTTTTAAAGATATCCCATTTTTTTTCCAAATTTAGTATGTCCCAGTTATTGGTTGCTAATGTGAATTCTGTGTCTTGCCTAAATTTATTTGCGGTTCATGTAATATATACGACATTATACTTTTGTTTGAAATCTTGGATGATTGAACTTTTAGTGGATTTTTTTTTGATGTCGGAATTCTCAGTTTTACAGTTAGCTAGTAATGTTAACTGTAGATTTCAACACCTCTTCGGATTTGTCGAAAACCTGTAATCACTTTTGAGTTCGTGTGAAAATAATGCTATTCAGTTCGACGGTTCATGTTAGAATTATTTATTAGCAATATCATTTTGAAACAAATCCAATTTATGAATTACAAGAATGTTTGATGCCTTGCAAATAACTAACCTAATTACTTAATATTAAAACAATTTGAAGAAAGCTGTGTTGGACATTTTCTATTTAAACAATTGCAAATATTTGGTACTCGAATTGATATTTTATTGGTCTTATTATGACTTTAAAGTATTTGTAAATATTCAGGTATTTTTCCATCACAACGTAATCCATACAAAAGTCCAGCAACACGTAAAAGCAAAAATTCTTCAAAAAATCACGGGGCAGCTATTGAAAATAATTATATTAGGAGCTTAATGTTCGGGTACAAAACAAATACTCCAACCTAACTTAGTATACACTGTGGGCCGAAATAAAGGAGTACATTTTTTAATTGAAAATATTTTTTTGTTTTTTGGGCGATTTAATTTCTTTTTGCAGGACTTATAACCTAACATGCCCTCAACATGACTGTAAATTTGAAAGGAGAAATAATGTACAGGGTCGGACTTATAAAAAAAATTATATAATAGTGCATTTGATCTCGTTGCAAAAGAAAACTGTCTAATATGCTTTTTCGGTAGATAAACTATCCAGAACACTTCAGTAAAGAGGTAATTTTCTGAAACACCATTTTTTTATTAAATAACATTTTAACAAATAACACATTTATTAAAACAAGCCATGACTGCTCAGGTTGCCATGGATTTTGTTTGACATTTACAGCTAAATAAGTAAATTAGTCAGTTCATAATGCCACTTTCAAGCAAACAGGACAGAATATTAATTAAATGTTTCCGTGAAAAATATAATTATGGTGCAAGAAAAATTGTAAATGAATTTCCTGAGAAAAATTGGCATATTGGAACGATACGAAAGTTCTTAAGACATCTAAAGGAAACCGATGGGTCTATTGAACACAAATGTGGAAGAGGAAGGAAGCGAAGCTCGAGAGCTGAAGCAAATATAGGTAGAGTAAGGGTTGTTTTAGGAAATTTGCAACCTGGCCAATCTCTTGGAACAAGGAAAATCGCAAAAATAACTAGGATTTCCCGTTCGTCAGTTCGAAGAATCATTAAAGAACACTGCCATCTTAAAATATTTAAAAACGTTTATCGTCAAAAACTTACGACCAATGTAAGAGAAAAACGATTGGACAGATGTAATTTGCTACTACGAAGATTCCGCTCTTGCGAAGACAATAGAAAAATATGGTATTTAGATGAAAAAATGTTTTATTTACGGTCACCTAAAAATACTTAAAATATTAGGGTAAATTCTGACGTACAATTTAAGAAAGAAATTCCTATAGAGCATCTTTTGATTGGAAAAAGTCATTTCTCGGAAGGTGTAATGGTCTCTGTTGCAGTATCCATGTTGGGAAAATGTCGTCTGATTTTTGTTGATACTGGGGTAAAACTCAATTCAGAAACGTATCAAGAACAAATCTTGCAGCACCTATTACCAGAAATTGAAGATGTTTGTTACGATTACACTTTCCAACAGGATGGTGCTCCCTCGCACACTTCCCAGAGTACAAAGATGTTCTTGAGTGAAGATTGCCCGGATTATATTGAGCCAGAAATGTAGCCACCTAACAGCCCAGAATTAAATCCGGTTGATTATTCAATTTATGGAATTTTGGAACAAAATTTGTATGACGGACAACAATTTGAAACAAACCAGCAGCTCAAAGAAAGAATGCAGTTTGTTTGGAACAATTTCGAACAGGGTGCAATAAATGGGGTTATCAATTTATGGTGCAGACGACTTCAAGAAGTGGTGAACAATAATGGTGGCTACATTCATAATATTTCACTCTAAGTTTCAAAGTAACTAAACTGTTTCCATAAATGTGTTATTTGTTAAAATCATATTTAATAAAAAAAAATGGTATTTCGCAAATCCGGTAATTTCGGAGAATTTCCTTATTACTGAAGTTTTCTGGATAGTTTATCTACCGAAAAAGCATATTAGTACAATTTTGGCTAAGACAGTTTTCATTTGCAACGAGCTCAAATGCCCTGTTATATAATTTTTTCATAAATCCGACCCTGTACAATATTTTTCCTTTCAAATCCACAGTCATGTTGAGGACATGTTAGGTTATTAGTCCTGCAAAAAGAATTTGAATCGCCCAAAAAACAGAAGAAATATTTTCAATTAAAAAATGTACTCCTTTATTTCGGCCCACAATGTATATTACAGTAATCACAATGAAATAAGTGATTAAAGTTAAAAAAATCCAGGTCCGTATTTTAAAGAAAAGTCTATGATGAATGGGGGAATCTGAAACGTCAGAAGGATATGTAGATAACATGATATTAAAGCCAATAAAAAATGAAAATGAAGAAGTGTCAACTTTCATGATGATTCTACAAAAAAAAATCGGAGAAATCCTTTCTTTTCTCTTATCTGGGCTCGGAATAAGAGTGGATTGTATTTGATTCAATGTGTATAGTTTTAAATGCCGCAATAAAACGGCGAAGCAAATAATATAAAAAAGAGGAAACAGATAACACTTACCCCAATTGTGATTATAGGTCTTCTTATCGGTACCGATTTATGATGTAGATAGAACCACCACGTGACTTGGAGAGTTTGGAGCTATGCACTTGATTGAGCGAAAGTCAACTGCTAATTAGCTACCACTGTACGATCAAAAATCTAGTCAACTCGAGCCGAACTCTACTGTCTACATCGCCTTCGGCGAGAAACGTGATAAAAACGTTAAATGCTTCCAACATTAAATGAAATGATTTCTGTAGATATTGAATAAAGATAATACTTCAAATATGATTGTGTCTTATTATTGTCTGGTTAAATGCACATCTTTACCACAATTTAAGCGTTTCTCTAGCACTTACCGTTTTCGAAATCCCAATGATACGCCTTGAATTTGGGACACCCGGCACAGGATCTTAGAAAATCTACTTCCATTTTTTTCCTATTAAAACAAAACGTTTAATCATATTTCACGTTATTCAATGCTGCTTCCAAGTCCACGAACCCTTTAATCATCTTAATGTAACTTTTCAGTAGTTTTAATCTCTTTTTTCTATTTTTTAGCAACTGTCTCAAGAGTTATATGCTCACTTTTATTCATAAAATTTGACTTTGTTTTAACTGAGTTCTCCCATTTTCTCTTGCCATTTGCTATTCCCTATAAATGTGTAAATTTCATCCAAATAAACATGATTTTCCATAAAGTTTTTTGCAACAGACTTTTGATATTTATTTCATCTTTTAATACGATTTTTCCCATAACTGTTTCCTCCAATTCGAAAAAAGCGATGGTCTCATCGGAAGCGAGTCAATGATGAAAATCTCCTAATGGAAAATGGAGCATCATTTGAGATTCTCCAAAGGGTCTGGGAATGTTTACAGAAGGTTTATTTTTTCGGTCAGGCCGAACTTGAATATTTCATTCGGAAAAGTGATGTTATCGATTTCTATTTTTTTTATTAGGACTTGCTGCCTACTAAGTGGAGAAAAGTATAGTGCTTTTAGAAACTATTTAAAATTGCACGAACAATCTCTCTCATATCGCGTATACATGGAAATGTATATTGAAAAACCAAACGATATTTGAAAGCAGCTAAATAAACACAAATGTATTTGAAGCTTTTCCTGTAAAAAAATTATATATAATTGATAAAATGAAAGTACAATTGGTCTTTAAAACTAGTGTTTAAATGAAACTTACTGTTTCTAGCTGATTCCACAACATATTGAAAAAATGTTGAATATTCTAAAACATTGACAATTGTTTCGATATTAAATATCATCGCCAGAATGACAAAAATTACATTTCATTTGATGTTTAATACTTATTTTTCGCTTGACCAAGGAGTGACCTACCTTAAGATTGACTTAATATATGTTATTAGAAAAAAGAAGATATTATATTACAAATATTAAAGCTTAGATATTATTACCTATGGGGATATCCTGGAAAAAGGTGATATTTTAGGAAACTATTCTCGAAAGTCATATTTTTTCACTGTCAAAGTGGTGTAAGTCAAGTATAAATAAAGCAATAGATGTCGGTACTATGTTTATGCTTCGCAAAATAATAAACATCATTCGTAGCAAAACCGGTGTATGGGACATTTCTTACTATATTTTGTGTTGGTGTGTCTGTTTAAAGTCTAGTTAAATATTTTTCTTGATTTTTTTGGTAAAATTTGTATCGAAAAATGGGTACTGGTGAATCAGAAGATGAGTATCACGTTAGTAATGCAAGTTCGTCGAGTTTTGAGCCCTCAAATTCGAGTAATTATGGTTTTTTTTTGTTAAACTATTATTATTTATCTTTTTTCAAATATTGGCAAGTAGACTTCTGTTTGGTATTGTAGCATAAAAAAGGACGCTGGTAGTGAAGAAGAAGTAGAAGAAAGTATTCAGGCGAACGCCCATTCGGGGCAGAAAAAGAGTACGAAATGAAAATTTTTGGAAAAGAAATGTCAGCAAAAATTGTCGAAATTAAGGTTCTCCTAGAACTTCTGTGTAGCCGAAACTGGATGTTCAAATCGGCAACTGGACCCATGTCTGCATTTTCCGGTCGTATGGAAATAACAGGACACCGTCTTCAATGAGTACCGATAACGAGGGGTATAGCTGCAAATTAATATGTTGTAACGTTACAAAGTTGGTGCCCAACGTGGGGCTTTGCTCGCGTGGGTTCGGATCCCATCCTCGTCGGCAAACTTTGTAACCGTTTCTTATCAACCTTATGAACACAGCTAGATTTTTCAATAAAAATTTGTTTGTTATCTTCTTGAACTTGAGTTACAAAAGCGAACGGCAGCTTTTCATCGGAGAGCATTGATGGGAGTGAATCAGAAATACATCACAAAATCCGTGGCGCCATGCAATTTTGTCTTATATAATAAAAAATGAAAAAATAAGTAATTTGAAGATTATAGATTTTACCAAACTGCAAAACATAAAAAAATCTAAAGAGGTGAGGGCAAACAAAAAGTTTATTTTGAAAAAAGACAAAGATCATCTTTTCATACAGATTTGAATATAGTGATTTTTATGACAATGGGAATAATATTCAATAGGTTCTTGATAAAATATTCAAATAAGAAATTGTAGTCACTTAATTCTTAATTGGTAAGTTATTGAAGATCTTAGATATGTTAAAGAAAATAAATACGGTTACCTTTCGGCACTATAGTACTATACTTTACCTTTAAAAAAAATTATAAATTTACACATTGTATTGTATGAACGTAACTTATTTCTGTAGGGATTTTAATTAATGTCCGTTACTAAAATTAAAAAAAAAATATCACAATAAATTTCTCCGGAATTTCACAATTAACAATTGGAGTATTGAAATTAAAATTAAAGAAAGATCTGGCCTGATTGTCTCTATAAGTAGGTCCCCCGACGCTCTGGAAAACTCTGTACACTTTTCATCAAGCTTTCTCGGTCTCGCGAATAGCTTCGCGTGCCTTGCAGAGATAATGCGGCGACCACCCCGAATAAATTTCCTTCTCGGACTTGGGCGTGGAGTGTAGATGAGTATTCAGCTCAAGTTCTCAAAACAACACACAAAATCGTATCTCGCCCCACAAAGGTTAACCTACGCTACCTAAAAACTCTTATTAGAAGGGTTTTCCACACAAATCACGAATTGGGAATGTCAAGGGCTTTTAATCGACCACCAAAAAAATTTCACCAAATACAGGTGAAACCTCTCGTTTCTTCGATTCTACTCTGGCCACTCTCCAAAATATCCTATCCAAAGAAATTAAAAATCACTTTGTCTCACTTCCACTAACTAACATATACCCTGTCCTTAACCAGTATTATTGGTGGCCTCACTACTAGGTACCAATAATTCAAACTAATAAGATTTGCCAAATGACAGTGGCGTATCCCAAAACCAAAACGTTACAATGTGGACACAGGTATCTTGGAATATCACCTCTACCATATTCCTGATGACTCGCCAATCCAACTGGTTTCTCTCTATCCTGGGCTGATAGTTTCTCCACGTGGGATTCCAGCGTATGATCTCGAAGGCATCGTAGCGCTTCCTACACATCCCAGTAGGTGGATTGATCTGCAAATTCATTTCTAGTTACCAGGTAGAAGACGTTCCGCGAATTGTGTTTGAGTCTCAGTGTCTTGCCAGTGGCTGGCATCTGATCTTCAAGTTTATCTAATTGTCCAAACTTATTTGGAAAGACGGTTGCCAACCCTCGTGCGTGTTTGTTACTGGCGGATATGTAATGCGCCAGTGAGTACTCTTCCGGTAGCGTGAACAAATCTTGTCATAGTTCTGTAGTGACTCCGTATCTTTTTTTTTGCCCTGAGGTGGGGTGGAAGCTAATGCCGTTCCCACAGCGGGCAGTGCAATGCTGTGAGTTCGTGTGAGACTTTCACCGCACTAAACCACCCTCCTCTTAAACTCCTCGGGAACATGGTGTGCACCGGAACGAGCTTGACGCCATGACATCAGTGCACGTTACAAGAAGTAAACTTCTTCCCCCTGTCTACACGTATCACCTCCTACAACTTATCCACCTTTCTGTGCGATCCCTGCTATTTTCCTGCCATAGGCAAGCTCCCTATATTTTGGGCACTCCATGGAGTCCGTCCTATGTCCCGACACCTCCTTGAGGCAGTTGAAACACGCCTTTCCCCTCTCCTTGTTCTGACAAGAGTAGGTATTGTGCCCATACTCCATGCACTTATAACATCTGAGAGGGGTGAACCTCTCCCTTACCCTGCAAAGTTGCCACTGGACTTTGATACGTCTATGTCCCCGCATTTCGTCCGCCATTTCCTTTCGTACGCTAACCTTAGCCGTCTGCCCACCCCCTCTATTCGCCCTCAGGCTCCTTACGATAAGTTCCCCCTTTTCCATCCCTGTCCATCTGCATATCTCCGTTGTGAGCTCCTGCTCATTTATGGATGGGTCCAAATCCAGGATGTCGAAATTGGCCTCGTCCCTCTTTCTGACAGCCACTGTTATCTCTCCCATCTTGTTTCTTAACTCCCCTCTAAACTTCTCCGCCGACCCCCTACCTTTCAAGTTCACTATAATATCCCCACCTTTGGTCTTCTTCACGTTATCCACTTTAATCCCCACATCTTCAACCTTGACTCGATATTTCATCTTGTTTAATACTTCGGAATAAGTTTCATCCCCAGTCTTTATAAGAAGCGTCTCCCTCTCGGTTTTTTTCTTTTCTATCCTCCTTTCCTCTGCTCCTACAGCAATCTTCCACGTGATCTCTCTCTTCCTACCTATAAACTCTATAGCTTGCCTCACCTTGGTTTTGTCAATTCCCTACCCTATTATCACTTTCGCCTCTCCCTTCTCCTGTGTTCTCCTGACCATTTCTGTCAAATTTTCCATTGCTTTGTATAAGCCCTCCCCCTCGTCCTCTCCCACTTTCACCGCGTAGTAGAACCACTTTCTTTGGCATATCGTACCCTTTTGACTATTCTCGAGAGCGTCACATTCCCCCTCCTCACAACTGTCCAGCAGGGTCCATATCTCCTCATTATACTTCCGGACTGTATCCTTTATTCCCCTCTCCGAATCTCCTTTACTTATAATTACGCAATTTCCTTTTCCCAAGAGTAACTCCTCTAGATTGCCTCTTTCCCATTTTGTTGTATCAAAAACTTCTTCGCCCCATTTAATATCCTTGATTTTATTAAAAACACTATAGTTCCCCCCCTGATTGAGGTCTTCCTTAATCTTCTCCGTTGCCTCCTTTATCCTCTTCCTTTCCTCCACCTCCTTGCACTCTTCACACTGCGCGTGTTGTTGTTCCTCCATTTCTCTATAAATTGTTTTTAGGTCTCCCAAGATTCTTCTGAAATCCGCCATATCCAGAGTGTCTAGATGTGCCTCCATCCATTCCATCTCCTGCAGCTTTCGCCCTAATCTTTCCTTGACCCCTTCCTCCTTCCTTCCTTTTTTCCCCACCTGCTTCCCCTCAGGACTGTCTCCTCTGTTTTTCCTCTTTTTCCCATCCGACTTATCTTCGTCGGTGACCATCATGACATCGGGTTGACTTGTCCCTTCCTCTGTAACCTCCTCTATCTCCCCCTCTTGCTCCCCTCTCTCCCTTCCTTCCATCTCCTCCCTTGCCCTTCTTGCCCTCTCCTCGCTTTCTCTTTCCAACTCCTCTATCCTTTTTTTGAAGACTTTATCTGCTTCTACCAACCTTCCTAATACATATAACCTTTCCTCTTCCTCAGGTTCTAACTCCTCCTCCTCACCTTCATCATCCCATATCAGCATGGGTCGCTTCTCCTTGATTAACCTAAATCTTTTCTCCTTTTCTTCTTTATTGCGCTCTGCCTGAGCAATCATCTTTTGCCTTACTATTCTTTCCTGCTCTTCGAAATCCGAAACAGAGTCAGAAACAGAATCAGAATCTCCCTCCTCGTTTCCAGCCCCCCTTCTTCTTATTTCCTTTTTTGTCCACTTTCTTGCGGAGTTTTCCAACTTCAGTACTAATTTTCTTACTTCCTCTTTTCCCTCATCCCCGTCGCTCCTCTCAAATACTTTCTTAGCTCTACTCATACACCTCTCGTACTTTTCCCTTTCCTCATTCTCCATTTTTTTCTGGTATTCTGCCCTCACTTCGTCCTCCAAGTTCTCGACCCTCACTACCAGCTCCTTCTCTTTCTGTACCGGTGAGCTTTCCTCATATTTCCCTATGTCTTCATCCTCCTCTCTCCTACTCCTCTGCCTCTTCTCCAGTTCCTTTTCCTTTGTTAAATTCCTATTTATCCTAAATCCCACGAATTGGGTCGAAAGAAAGTCCGGCGAGGCAGTGCGCCCTTACCTCGCTAAGGCTAGATACTCTGGGAGGTCGCCAGGTATCCCAGAGGCACCGTTTCTGACTGCGTTTCGTGCAGCCATTCATCAATGGCCACGGTGGCTAACAACGAGGATTACGGGTTCTTTTTTCGAGGTTTACTCCGTATCTAACTTTCCCGGTACCTCCGTATGCGCCGATAAATTCTTCGAAGCCTGGGCCAGACTCGTGTTGTAGATCGTTCACCCCCTCCTCTTTGCCATGCTCTTCTTCGAATGGTGCTAGTCGATTTTGATGGACTACTCTCGGTTTTCCATTGGGATCTTGCTTATACGATAGATGATGTCGTTGATTAAGTATGGACCTTTCCATGATTTCTGTAATTTTGGAGAAAATATTTTTCTTCTTGTCGGGTTGTGTAACCATACTTTGTCCTCTTCTTTGAAACTGCCTCCTGTGGCCTGCGTATCATACCGTTTTTTCATTCTGTCACTGGCAACTTGAAAATTCATTCGAACCAATTCGTGCACATCGTCCATTCTTCTTCTCAATTGAAAATCTGGACACTTCTTGCCTGGTAGGTCGCCGATTTTTTTCTTTTCATTGCCGAATCTTCTTTGCGCGAGGATCATTCTCCTGATCTTCTCTGATTCTGGTGGTTGACCATTCTTCGTTGACTGCAGTAGTTCTTGAAAGTGCAGCTAACCTAGATTCCACCTTGTTGCAGTCGGAGCAGTCTGTTGGGAACGGTCGTCTGGACAGGGAGTCGGCATTTCGGTGACTCACGCCAGCTCGATGTTCGATGTTGAAACCGTACTCTTGAAGTCGTTCAATCCATCTAGCGATCTGGCCCTCGAGATTCTTGAACTGCATTATCCACTTGAGTGCTGCGTGATCAGGCCGGATTGGGAACTTCCTTCCATAGAGATACTGGTAAAAGTGTTCCACGGACTTCACTACCGCCAAAAGTTCTCTTCTTGTGACGAAGTAATTTCGTTCTGGTTTGGAGAGAACTTTACTGAAATATCCCAGCACTCCTTCTTGTCCTCCTTGGATCTGAGAGAGCACTCCTTCTATCCCTACGTTGCTTGCGTCAGTGTCAAGGATAAAGTCTCCCTCCGGTAATGGATATCCTAATATCAGCGCCGTGGTTAAATGTCTCTTCAAGGTTTCAAATACCGTTTGACAGTCTTCGTCCCGATGGAAAGCTCTTGTTTGTTCTGTGAGTCCCATTAGTGGCTTAGCAATATCTTCAAACTTCCTTATAAATCTTCTATAGTGTGTGCAAAGTTCCAGGAAACTCCTAATTTGATGTTTGTCGGTTGGTTGCGGCCTTTGATGAATAGAAGCAGTTTTCTTTGGATCCACCGCTACTCCTTTATTGCTTACTATATGACCTAGATAGTTGACATAGTGACATAGTTTTGGAATAGCTGATATTACTTCGGATTTAACATAAGCTGGGGAACTTCGAGTCGTTTGAACACGTCTTCCAAATTCTTCAGTTGTTCGTCAAATGTCTTTCCCAGTACTACGATGTTGTCCAAATATACCAGGCATGTCTTCCAAGACAACCCTCTGAAGACATTTCCATGAGTCTTTAAAATGTCACGGGCGCATTACAGAGACCGAATGGCATGACATTAAATTGTCATAATCCATATCCGGTGGTAAAAGCAGTCTTATCTTTCTGTTCTGGGTCCATTCCTATTTGCCAATAATCAGACTTCAGGTCCAAGGCGGGAAGAAGCTTGCTGCCGGCCAAAGTGCCTAGCGTTTCGTCGATCCGAGGCAGAGCATAGCTTTCTTTCTTCGTCACGTTGTTTAGTTGGCGATAATCCACGCAGAATCTCGTAGGTCCAACCTTTTTCTTGACGAGCGCTACTGGAGATACCCATGGAATAGTAGATGATTCTATTACTTTTTCTTTTGCCATCTCTCGAATTATTCTTTCAGCTTCCTCTCTCTTCACTCGTGGTAGTCTCCGCGCTGATTGCCTAATTGGCTTGGCATTACTAGTGTCGATTTTGTGTTTGATGGCTGATGTTCAACCATTCTCTATCATTTTCCTTTTCTCAGCTTGATTTAAAGATTGACCAGCTACTGATATCCTATGTTCGAATCCGGCATTGGAATTGTCAGTTGCCGTTGTTACAGACGTCACTGGTATGCAGGATCCAATCTCGGTTTCCTTCTTGATGGTAATTGGGTAATCGTTCACGTTTATCATTAGTACTGGGATCTCCTTCGCCGACGTAACCAATCCTTTTCTTATTAGCACTCCTTTGCCAACCTCTTTGTCGTGGTTGCTTGGCTCCATCATAACCGGTGTAACCTTTCTCCATGATTCCCTGTAACCGTGCTACTATCATGGATTCACTTCGTGTAGGTAGAACGGTATCTTCCTGTACAGCTGCCATCACCGTGCTGCCTTCATATGGATGAAGGAATACCTCCTCGGAACCCACTTCAATGGTTCTGTTTCTAAAGTCAAACTAGAAACCATGTAGATTAATTACGCCCATTCCCAGAATCACGTCTTCTTCAATGTCAGCTACGATTACCGTATGTATGAATTTTTTTCGCCAATTCCCAATTGGATTTGTGTCTATTCGTGAACGTTGACACTCTCACCTGTGGCGGTCCGCTCGTAAAACCTTCTTCTTGGAGTTTATTATCTTCTAAACGTATAATAGCTCTATTTTCTCCAGTGTCTACCAGCAGAATATATTTCTTGCCATTCACTTCGCCATCTACATATACACTGTCGTTGCGACATCTGAGAGAAGTTACCAGTATGAGAGGGTCTTTGGAACGATCATGGGTCGGTGCTGCCCCCTCGTAGCCGACCCGTTCTAGTTTTCCTGTACTGGATTTCTTGGTTTGCAGGAGTCCTGAGGCGCTTGCACAAGCTGCGTACATGCCTTAGCTCGCCACAATTCCAGCATCTGATCTTTCTCGGCTTCTTGTCAATCATACTTTTTATCAAGCTGACGATCCGGTCCTCGTCGCCTTCCTCTCGGATGGTTCTAACTTTGTTATAACCCGAAGCCTTCGTTGCTGAATTATATTCAAGAGCTGCTGTCAATGCGTCAACTAATGTTTTGAGATGGGCTAAACGAAGCGTCTTCTGATCGTGTAAGCCATCAAGAACGGCCTGGATACCCAAGCATTCTATCGTGTTTTCTGGTGCTGATGGATAAGTGAATCGAACTAATCGGCTAATATCCACTTCATACTCTTAAAGGGCTTCGTCACGTTTCTGTATTCGGTTCTTCAGGTTGGATTGGTACATATAGCATGTTCAACCTCTTCTTCAGCTGCTCGGTAGATAGCGGCTCTTATATATTATGCGCCCTTTTTTCTCGATTCTTCTAGATTGCGGCTCACAAAACAATCGACTCCCTGGAATTGTCAACATAAGTCTGGTCAGAAAAATAATGAACGGTTCGAAGGAATCCTTGCGCATTCGTTAGAATTTTAACTTTCATACGTGGCCTTAGGCAGAGTCGTATTCAGGGACTAACCCAGTGTGCGTTTCCATAACACTATATTAGTTTTTTCTCGATCGAGTGGAATTTTAATGTTTGTCGACATCACCTGCATTCACACACTTGCTAGAGACGTTAAACATAACCAACTGTTCACTGTGAATATCGTAGCCGAACTCGTTTTATTCATTAATTCATTAAAATAATATCACAAAGTTATTTTAATGCCTAAAACTTGTTTACAATTTTCCCCAGATTTTTTGGAACTGCTAAAAGAAAGGTCAAGTATGTGGTATTTTTGAAAAGGTAGTTACAGTTTAACGACCTTTAAAATGAGTCTACCCCCTCATCCCCAAACCGCTAGAGGGTTGACGTAATTTAGTAGAAAACCAGCATATAAACTGCCCCCCTTAAAAATAAGTTTGACGTGACTTTGCATATTGTTACGAAGTCGCACACCGAAGTAGATACTAGGTACGATTCTGTAACCTTATGTTAACGGTGTTAAAAAAAATGGCGAGTGCGCCGAATTCTGAGAAGGTCTATTGAGATTTTTTGTGGCCGTTTTTTTATAGACATGTTCTCCGAAGATCTTTTAATTATTGAGCCGGCATTCGAGAAATATCCCGAAAAAAAAATATTCCAGTAGGCCGACTAGTATATAAAGAGACTACCTACTTGCCGTAGAGTCAGTTTATAAAGTGATATCGTGAAATAAGCAAGTAAATAGTAGTGAAGTGTTTATATAAATTAGTTTGAGTGGATATACTGTGTATATAATATAAATTAGTGAATAGTTTAGTGAATAAATAAATTGAGTAAGTGAACTTACCGAGTGTATGAATTTATCTCACCCGTCAGGAAAAACTATTTTAAATAAATAAGAAAAATATTACAATATTTTTTAATTTTTCATAGGGGCCATAATAAAGACAGTGATACATTTTCAAATTGATACCCCGTATATAATAACAGGCACATACCACCCGCCTGATAATGCCTCTTCCATCATATTTTTGTTAAACCCATTCATTATTTATAAATATTCTGGTGTCCTTAGAAATTAGTACATATATGAATCAAAAATGTCCAATATACTTCAGATTGAGTTAAGTAATTGGCAGTTTTAGAACGTTTTCATTAATTTCACTTCATATTGTAATGCATTTTTACGATAAATTCCACACTGTCAGAATCGTAAGATAATCCGGATGTTGACTATATTAATAGCGGTAATAAATCGTCGTTGTCCATCTGCTAGTAACACGGAGTATAGACCTGTCAACTACCAGACTATAAGTTTTGTCTTGTCTCACTGTCTGTCTGACCATATGTGCGTTTGCAGGTTTTGGCTATCTGGCATTTAGCCTCAATGTAAAAGATAATCGTTGGCAGCCGGACAATCCTGCGGGGTAAATGATAAAATGCTGTGGAAGCACTATTTCATTTTCATTTACTCCATTCCATTCAAACCGTATTAAATCGTATGCCGTTTTGCCGTCATTTTGAGAAATGTGTTGATGAACATTAGGGGCTGTTTATTACAAAATTTAATGAACTTCATGGGTCGAAAGTAGAACATAATTATCATTTGTTAGGAATGATATGAAATGAAGGAAAAACAAATATGTTATTGAGGAATATCGATTAAAATAAGATGTATTCTTCAGGAATTAAAAATTCATTATAGATCGTTTCATTATGAACCCCGAAAACTTAACAGGATGGCATATATTTGAAATGCAACAATAGACAGCAAATACTTATAACTGAGGTGAAAGAGAAAAGGGGGAGTGAAATAGTTGAAGAAAAATAAAATAATTCAAATTAAAACAAAAATGGATTATAAAATCTTGCAATAGAGACTAAATGGAAAGAAGGAGTGCAAGAAAATAAATGGAAATACTGTAAAATAGTTGTACCCAAAACAAGAAAGGTAAGCAATAGAAAATATATTTAATAAAAAGTGAGTAACGGACAAATGAAATGGGTTGGAGAAAAAATTACAGAAACGACAAGTACTGGGAGAAAATATAATAATATTATATGTTTATTTCCAAATTTTCAAATATTACAATAAATTTTTTCCATAATGATAACAATAGAATATTGATTAGGATTGGTAACATTGAGAAGACCCAGAAGACTCTGTATAGACAATTGAAATTGAAAAGATTTTTTTTATTTTTTTTCACTTTGTGAAACAACCAGTGGAATATAAATATCATGATTTGCTTTCTAGGAATTGTATAACAATATCTATCTCCAAATTCAGAAGATACTCTTTGAATATATTTTTTGTCATTGAAACTGAATTTGTGTATAGTATATAATTCTTGTACGTTTCCTCTAGAAAATTGAAGAATCTGCTTGCTAAGTAAGTGAAACTGCGTTGACCTACCCTTTTTTTCGATGTAGCAACCTGTACAAATAAATTTGTTTTATTTCTTGTAAGATAATCATGTGATAATTCTTGAAGAGATGTTTTGTATTTATAAATGAAGATGACAACACTGTGTAAGTACAACTTTCTCAGACTAAGGACACCTGCGTCCACGAATATTTTTTTAGAGGAGTAAACATATTCATTTCTGTAAATTATTTTCAAAATTATTTTCTGAAAAATATCCAACTTCCTGAGATGGGTGTATAATGCACCACCCCAACTAAGGATACCGTACCTTGTCTGGACTCCACAAGAGCACAGTACAAAATTTTGAGGTGTGCGGTATCTAACATTTTGTTCAGGCATTTAAATTTGTATGTCAATAATTTGAGGCTTTTGGTAATTTCATTAATTTGTTGGTCCCACCTGAGATGAGAGTCAATAATAACACCCAAATATCTTATTGTGTCAGTGTGTCTTATTGTTTTCCTTAAATCTTTATCATCCAAAGTTAGCTCTCGGAAGTGGGGGTAGGTTTACATTGTAACTCGAAAAAGGTACGTAAAAGGTTTTTCAAAATTCATTGTAAGTAATTTGTGATTGAGCCAGTTTACGATACCGATATACAATGGGAAATTGGATATAAAATGAATCGGAAGTACATAGAAAATCAAAAATCATTACATCGCACGCGGAAAAAGTTGAGTAACGATTAACCTTTTTTTTATCGAGGAGAGGAAATCTTACATTAGGCACCAGTCTTTCCTGAGTGCCGGATTCCTACCGACTAAAACCTCTCCTCTCTCGCATCTCCCACTGGGTACTGTCAGACTACTACTGACTAAAGAACCCTCTTTTTATCTATCTACTCTCCACCCTGGAACCGCTTGTCGCATATCTTCAGGAATGAAGTGCATTGATCACTTAATGCTCGACCTGCCTCTTGTTTTTCTTCTAGCTCTTTCTGATGCATCACTCTTTTTATGAAAGTATGTACTCTATTCCAAGTCTCTCTTTTACTTCTCATAGTCTCCACTAAATTTTGCGGATTAAGGTTGACTCCTATATCTTGCGCCAACTGGTCCCTTAGGTCCCTAACTTTGAACGAGTCATGACCCGTGAGGACTTGTGTCAGAAAATAGTCCACTTTTCTATGTTTGCACTCCACCCAGTCTCGTACGTTTGGTATTAAAGTGTTTGTCCATTGCACCTCGTTCTCCGTGTGATCCCACAGTTCCTGCCATTTTGCTAGGGTGATCAATCTCTCCTCTGCTTTCGCTTCCGTAGTTTCCCCGTCTCGTCTCCTGTATAGTCGTTCTCTTTCTGCTGCCATCAGTTCAATAGGTATCTTCCCTGCAACCACCTGCGAGGCCTTCGCGGATATTGTATAACGATACGCACTAATGACCCTTATGAGCATTTTGCGTTGCACTCTCGTGTATAGTTGCCTGTGCTTTTTAACTGTTAGGGATCTATGCCATATAGGTGCTCCATACAAGAGAATCGACTGTACTACGTCGTAAAGCATCTCTCTTTTTTTTTGACCTAGGACCTGTCACGTATATATATAAAGAAGATGTAGGAATATCGCGTGATATGTTAACAACAACAACAAAGAGAATCATGGGTAATGCACGCAAAGTAAAGGGCTACTGAAATAGAGTGGTAACCGTGGACATGCATGTTTCTGGCTCATTTTGCCTCATCAGCACGGCATAACCAAATAATGATGTGAAATTTGGGAGCAAAGATATATATATATATATATATATATATATATATATATATATATATATATTCTCTTTTTTTTTAATATAAGTTTTCCATGCTTCTAAATTGACCGATGTTCATAATGTCAAATGATTATTGTCTTGCCTTATTCGAGGACACCCTGTATACCACACTGTTCTTCGAATCAGGCGAAAATAGTTAACTACGACCAGTCACTTCGATATACGGGTTCGAAGAGAATACATATCTCTATTGTGCGCGAGTGCCGATCGTCAGTATTTCACGATACCAACCCTAAAACAACAAGATACAGTCCATTTATTAGAAGGGGAAGGTTGCAACCTTTTGGAAGAAGTCGGGAGAAAAAAGGTAAGAAGTAATCCTTTGACTATTAATTCCCAATCGGTCAACTTTTCTACCCAAATTCAAACATCTTTTTTGGCCACTTCGGCGGATTTAATGTTTTTCTCATTTCAAATTTCATGAGTTAAAATATTAATATTTCTATCAGTTTAAAATAAATAATAATTCTCGTAATTTTTAAACACGTAAATTTATTGATACTGAAGGTCAATTGGCATTGGCACTGTTAATTTTTTGCTCTGAAACAATTAACTTTTTGCTAATTACAGCTAATTAGTTTGGAACTTAAAGGCAATCTTTATTTATTCTGAACAACGGTAACACTGTATACAGTTTGTCTCACACTTATTTAATTTAATAATATTTAAAAATAAAAAGAGATATTGTTAATTGTGTATTAGTAACGTATTGAAATAACGTTGCGCTCTTTAATGTGACATATTTCTCGTTTATAGTGGATATTTCATGCCAATATTATTTATTTATTTAATAAAACATCTCTTGATAATTCAACTCCTCCTTTAACGTTCTTGTTTCAATAATTGACGTTTAACTCTCGATGTAATAAATGTTGATTGAATACAAAAAGGATTATTTCACCGAAATTTTAGTTGAATTTTTATTCAAGGATTATTTTGTGATTTAATTTGAACTCTTCCAATACATATATCATTATCAGTAAGAATAAACATTTCTAAAAGGTTACTTTGGGATTGTTTATCAAAAATAGAGCAATTTTCCTTCTTTTGTTCAATTGTTCACTTAGCTTTGCATTCAGTCTCCTTCACAAATAAATAAAAAAATGGCTGCTAGGTTGCGTCAAGCAAAAACACTGAGGGAATCTGCGGTGGATAGAATTTCAATTCTTTATAATCTGGCAGAACAAGCTAAAATTGACAAAGGTGTCCATAGTCATTTTAAAGCTCGATCATCAGAATTAAAGTCTTTTTACAGTGAATTCAATATTCAACACACTGCTATTATCACAATGTTGTCTGCAAGTGAAGACGCCGACGTAGGTGCGGAAACACTTCTTCGTCAAAAAGTGGATGACCAATATTATAATATATTAACGATTCATTCTGAATTATTTGATACTGCTTCTACTCCTGATAACAAGAACCAAACCTCCACAGTCAAGTTACCTAAACTCAATATTCCAGTATTTTCTGGAGACATGAAATTGTGGCCTACCTTCTTTGATTTATATAAATCTCTAATTCATAATAATACATCTCTCTCTAGCGTCGAAAAATTTAGATATTTAATTTCATCACTCTCTGGTGAAGCTCTCATTCTCGTTAAAAATATCAATCTTACGGAAGACAATTATGAGGTAGCATACAAAAAATTAGTAAAACACTTCCAAAATATTCGTGCATTAGCTACGTTCTACTGGGAACAAATTTATAATACTCTCCAAAAGCGCTGAGGCAAGTGTTGGCACTATTTTTCGATAATTTAGAAGCTCTTAAAAATTTGGGATTGCCGGTGAACGAATGGGATTTTATACTTTTTCACATGTTAAGCAAAAAAATTGACTCTGAAACGCTTCATCGTTTCGAACAAGAAAATCCCTGTCCATCCTCAGATATTCCAAAATACCATGATTTGTATAAGTTTCTTGAGAAACAGTGTGATGCATATGACTCGGTGGTATTGGTACACGCCCCAAAGAAAAGTATTTCTTCAAGTAATAAATCTGCATTCATAAAAACTGCAAAACCGCAAAGTTCTACCTTTCTTACTAATACAGAACAAACTAAATGTGCTCTATGTAAGTCGGATCACTCAATATATAAGTGCTCTACTTTCTCTTCTAAAACGCCTAAAGAGAGATTTGAGTTATCTAAACAGTATAAATGGTGTACTAATTGCTTAGGTAGTAAACATTCTACCAACAATTGTAGTTCCAGTAGTGGATGCAAAATCTGTCAGAAAAGGCATCATATCCTGTTACATTTTGATGAGCTAGGTGCTAAACCTGTCGGTGTTGTAGGCACTACCTTTCCCTCAATTTTCACTAAAGAATCTAGTTGCCATGACTCAATACCGGGTAGTTCTGCTACTGTCTTACATACCTCAGTTTCTTCTTGTAATTTATTGCCTACTGCTCAGGTGGAGGTGCTTGATTCTCGCGGACATTTTCAAAAGGTTAAAGTATTAATTGATGGGTGCAGTCAAGTGTCTCTTATTACTGAAAAATGTGCTAAACGATCAGGTTTACCTCGATTTGATACTCCTATGCAAATTGGTGGAGTAGAGGATAGTGGAACCTTTTCCCGCAAGTCCACCTTAAAACCTTAAAACCCCTCGGAAAGACAGTCCCATCCTTTAATATAGATGCTCAAATATTATCCAAAATTTGCAATAATATGCCAGTTCATTCCTTTTCTACTGATTCATTCTCCCACACTGCTAATTTAGATCTGGCCGATAAAACGTTCAACATCTCGTCTTCTATAGACATGTTACTCGAAGTTGACGTATTCTCAAAAATATTAAAACCTGATAAAATTCAAGGAGCAGAAGGTGAACCGACTGCTGTAAATACTAGTTTTGGATGGATTTTAATGGGTAAAATGAATGTTCCTCACAAAATACTCGTTCATTCCTTTCTATCGTCATGCCTCACTTCTCTAGATTCAACTCTACAAAAATTCTGGGAACTCGAGGGCATCCCTCCATCTTATCAAATATCGGACGAAGATAAGAAATGTGAAACTATCTTCCAAGAGTCTTACATAAGGTTAGCTACTGGTCGTTTCGGTGTTTCTCTTCCCTTCAAAAGTCCTGATCCATTTTTTGGGGATACTAGAACACCTGCTCTTAAGAGATTAAAAGCCATGGAACTGCGTCTTCTAAAAGATTCTCAGCTGTATTCTGAATATAATAACTTTATGAAAGACTACTTGTCTACAGGCCATATGGTCCGGGTAGAACCTCCCTCGTCATTTGAAAGGGTTTACTATATTCCTCATCATTGTGTAAAAAATCCCAATAGTAATATAACTAGACTCAGGGTTGTTTTTGATGCTTCTTTTAAATCTCCTATGGGGATATCTCTAAATGATTCTCTTCTTGTCGGTCAAAAGTTGCAAAAGGATATCGTAGGAATTTTACTACGATTTAGATTGCATCCCTTTGTTTTTATCGCCGATATCAAACAAATGTACAGGCAAATCTTAATAACGGAAGAGGATCAGAATTATCAAAGGATTCTCTGGCGATTTTCTCCTCAAGATCCTGTTCAAGATTTCAAGCTTACCACTGTAACTTATGGTGTATCATCGGCTCCTTTTCTTGCTCTTCGCACTATTAATCAATTAGCTCACGAAGAAAGAAAATATTTTCCTCGAGCTGCAACCTCACTTTCCTCAGATATTTATATTGATGATGTCATAACCGGTGCTTTTACTATAGAAGAAGCGAAGCTTTTGCAGTCTGAATTAATTTCCATGTTAGCAAAAGGGGGTTTTGTCTTAAGAAAATGGGCATGTAATCATCCCGACTTAATGCAAAATTTACCTCCTGACGATTGTCAACACTCTCTTTCCTCTTTTGACTCTCATGATTTTGTAATTAAAGTCTTAGGTCTAAGGTGGAATAATTCTTTAGATACGTTCTCTTATGAAGTTCAGCCTCTCTCTAGGTCTTGTTCTAAACGTATAATTCTCTCGGAAGTGGCTAGGATGTACGACCCAGTTGGTTTCCTAGCTCCACTTTCCTTTTTTGCTAAGTATATGCTCCAATACCTCTGGAGTTTAGGCTTGGATTGGGACGAAATTCCTCCCCAAGATCTAATTGATAAATGGGCGCAGTACAAGTCTGAGCTTCCGCTCCTCTCACAGATCAGTATACCTCGTTGTTTACCCACGAAGTTTATTTCGTGCGAATTGCATGGCTTTTCTGATAGTTCAGAAAAGGGCTACTCTGCGGTGACCTATTTTAGGTTTACTGGTACAGATAACACCTCTCAGATTTACTTAATTAGTGCCAAAACTAGAGTTGCTCCACTTAAAGTCCTTTCAATACCGCGGTTAGAACTGTGTGCAGCAGTTTTGTTAGCTGATTTAATAGAAATTGACTGTCTCGACCCTTACTTCGTGGAATATGCTCATATTAGTGTTTTTAAATGAAACTCAAGGTCTCTAGTTAATTCCACAATATAATACAAGTTATTTAAAATTCTAAAAGATTGACAATTGTTTCGATAAATCAATATCATCGTCAGAATGACAGAAGTTACATTTCATTTTATGCCTACCTGATGTTTAGTAGTTATATTTTTGGCTAGACCAAGAAGTAACCTAACTTGTGATTGGCTTAATATATGTTTATAGAAAAAGAAGAAGATGTGATATTACAAATTCTGAAGCTTAGATATTATTAGCCCTATGGTGATATCCTGGATATCATTTTTCCAATTAAGATCAGTATAACTGTGCAATGATATAGAAAACCAGGAAAACTATATCTGCTGATCTTTACAATTATCACTTAAGAAGACAGTTTATTAGTGGAGAATTCCCTAGATTCAACTGTTCATTGACAACTTCATATTGTGGGTTTCTTAAATGTCTTCTAATTTCCAGTTCTTCAAGGAAATCCAGTTCTTGTTTCTTTCCACAAATATGCAGCACTTCTAGTTCTGTGTTAGGTGTCAATGAATGATTGGTGTCAAGCAGATGTTTTGCGTAGTGGGATTTATCTGGTTGTTTTAATCTGTAAGCTCGTAAGTGCTCACTGTATCGTATTTCAAAATTCCTAAAGGTCTGACCCAAATAGACAGCATTACATTCTGGACATTTGAGTTTATATATACCTGACTTCTTTAATAGTGGTATTTTTGTTTTTACATTTAACAATTTTGTACTAACGTTACTTTCTGTTTTAAAAGGAATTGTTGCATTCGTTGCTGAAGATATTATCTTTGAAATATTATTAGACTTTATACTTGGTTCTTTCCAGGGTAAAATCAAAATTGATGAAGTTTTTGCATGGTCTGATTCCATGGTAACCTTATCATGGATTAAATCACCCGCATGGCGTTGGAAACCCTTTGTAAGCCACCGTGTGGCTCACATACAAGAAAGGGTTGCTGCGGATCGTTGGCATTTTGTTCAGACGACTTGTAATCCAGCAGATTGTGCCTCCCGAGGCCTACTGCCGGGACAAATTATCAATCATTCTTTGTGGTTTTTTGGCCCTCCATGGTTGATCAACCCAAGGAAGCAGTGGCCAGAATCTTCAATTTCTGTTGTATCTTGTCCCGAAGAAAAACCATTAGTTCTTACTACTTTTGTGTCACTAGATACACTCGACTATCTCCTAAACAAATTCTCGTCACTTAATAAAATAAAGCGTGTTATTGGTCATGCCTTTCGTTTCATTTATAATATAAAATACTCTACCAATAAAATATTTGGCCCCTTTACTGATTCCGAACTTCAAAGTGCTCTTTTGATCTTGGTTAAAAGAGTACAACACTTATGTTTCTCATCTGAGATTGAAAATTTGATAGCCGCTACGGCTTTATCCAAACCTTTCAGGAAACTAAATCCTTTTATCGATAAGGGTGGAATTCTGAGGGTGGGGGGACGTTTACAGTTTTCAGGATTAGCATATGATCAAAAATATCCGGCTATTTTACCTCGTCAGCCCCGGTTGACTGATTTAATCGTAGAAAGTATTCACAAGGAACACTGTCATCCGGGGCTTCAGCATGTACACTTTCTCATTTCTCAAATTTTTTGGATTCTCTCCGCTAAACGAGCAATTCGTCGAGTTTTGAACCAATGTCATCGATGTTTCCGACTAAAATCAGTGTCATATACCCCTTTTATGGGAAATTAACCTCCTCGTCGTGTCAACCAAATTAAACCCTTTGCTTGTGTTGGGGTGGATTATGGTGGGCCTTTTTTGGTTACACCTATCAAGGGACGCGGTATCAAGTCTCAAAAGGCATATATCTGCCTTTTGTATGTTTTGCAACAAAGGCACTTCATCTAGAGTTAGTCTCCAGTCTCTCTTCTGAAGCATTCGTAGCAGCATTACGTCGCTTTGTAGCACGGCGTGGTAGGTGCTCACAGATTTTTTGCGACAATGGTACTAATTTTATTGGGGCTTCTCGAATGCTCAATGAATATATGCAATTGGCTTCGGAGTCAGAGGGAATTAAGTTTTCATTTTCTCCTCCTTCCGGTCCACATTTTAATGGACTGAGTGAAGCTGGCATAAAGTCTGTAAAATCTCATATTTTCCGTGTCGTAGGATCACAAGTTTTGACTTTTGAGGAGTTTTACACACTCCTAACTCAAATAGAAGCCATACTGAACTCTAGGCCTTTATATCCCCTAAGTTCGGATCCAAATGATCTTTCGGTACTTACTCCGGGTCATTTTCTCATGTTAGAACCACCCACTGCAGTGCCTGGTCCCGATCTCACACATCTAAAATTGAATCAACTGGATCGTTGGCAACTTTTGCAAAGGCTGCAACAAGATGTGTGGAAAAGGTGGCACACAGAATACTTAAATACTCTCCAGCAAAGAAATAAATGGTTAAATAAAGAAAATCCACTGAAACTCGACGATTTAGTCATAATTAAAGAGGATAATTCTCCATCCTTACATTGGAAGTTGGGTAGAATTGTAAAAGTGTTTCCCGGTTCAGATGGTATCGCCAGAGTGGCCCTTGTTAAGACCGCTCAGGGTCTCCTTCAGAGACCTATGGTAAAGTTATGCCCTTTACCATCTTTTTCAGTTTAATTTAGTTAAAATACTATGCATTTTGGTGGGGGGTATGTTTAGTTTTTAGGATATATTTTAATGTAAATATATATATATATATATATATATATATATATATATATATATTATTATATCTAATTCTAATGTTTTTAAAACCTTCTTATCATGAAAAAATCTTAATTTGCCCCACGTTGCGGTGACATTTATTATATGAAATTTATGTATTTATCAGTTTATAAATAAATATATTTAAACAATATTTATTTTTGAATTTTGTCTATTGCATTATTTTTAATTACTTTATGTTTTTTATTTTTGTCGATGGATTTATATAGTAAATTGGCTAGCTCAGGATATTTTGATTATATTGTTTTACTTTATTGTGTTATTGGAGAACATGAGAACTCTTAACTCCCTTTAGATTCTGGCAGATATTATAATATGCGAAATTTGTATTTACTAATTATTATATTATTTTAACTCCTTTGAAAACGCTTTGAATATCTATGCGGAACATACCTATTCGAACCTCTATGATGATTTTCTGGAACTATTTATGTCAATTGTTAAAATAAAAACAAACATATGAAATGAAATTTAGTTTATATATATACGAACTATCATTGAATTGAAAAACACTATCGGTATGAAGAAAAATCAGTTAAAACAAATTATTACTATAAACTAATATACATGAAATGGTTAGAATTTTTAATACATATAAAACAACGAATAGTGAACTTTTGGCCAATTAATAATGTTTGTGAAATTTTTAATGGTATACCATATAAATTGTTTATACACTGACCTGTTTCTATCACTTTAAAGTTTCTGTTGTGCACTCTACTTCGGATTCATCTCTCTGGAATGAAGCTGGATTCTTGTTGAATATCGTAGGAAAACAAACTTGATAGTTTGTTGTAGGTAAGTTGAGATTTTGGTTTAATTGTTCAGTAAATACAACTTATAATGTTTATTATCTTACTAAATGTCTTTGAAACTAATAATCAATATTCCATTGTGGACTTTTGATAAAATTCAGACATAGCATCCCTTCTCAAAATATGGATTAGCTGCATTTTCCACAAATAATGAATGTTTACAAATATTTTCTTCTAGAAATGTCTCTATTATTATTATTTATCATTTAAATTCAATTTTGCTTTTGATTTCTAAAGATTTTCGCAGAATTTAACAAATTATTAGAAAAATTTTCTTACATGTCCATCTGCTTTTGAACCACCACACCTAATTCATTGTTCCCCAAATCAACAAAACTCTCGTTGCTAGCCTTGTTATTTCCAACAAAAAACTAACAAGTAACTAGATATCATGGTTTAATTTATTTACTGTCTAACATTAATTATAATTATTTTCCTCGTATTTTTATTGTTATTAATTATTTGTGAAAAATTTTAAAATAATTCATTATATCTATTTACATACAATATCATTCCAAAATATGCCTTATTTTTATATCAATAATAATTTTTATCCCACTTTAAATTACAATATCTATGAATTTATAATCATAATCTTCTTAAAATCTTTTATAATGTCTTTCAATTACTCTTTTATATGTAATTCAACAATTATTTTATATAAACTTTGGCTTAACCTTTACTATTGTTATCAATCTTTAAACACTCCTGCTGTTTTGAAAATAATCAATACTTCGAACTTAACATATCTCTATGGTTGAAAATATTTCTGCTCTGTTAATTCTGTGTTACATGACATGAAGTTTTTACTGACACTTCTACATAAGAATCAACAAATGATATAACATGTATTCATATTAGTATCAGTTATATATATTGTTTATCATCGTTTAAATAATAATTTTATGTTCTTTTTCAGATTCTTTCGTTATTCTAGATAGAATATACAATTCATTGTCTATGTTGCTGATAACAATTTGGATTTATAATTTACTAAGAAAATGGGTTAAGGTTTTGTGATTCATAACTATTTACAATCTGAAAATAAAGGTAACAAATTTTAATCTTGCTAATATATTTCTATATTATAAAGGATAATTAATCTCATAGATGTTCGATTTGATATGATACATATTGTTTAGTTATAATTGTCAATATAAATAGTAATTTTATCTGTCTGAAGAAAGTGATTTCTATTTGTTATTCAACAAAGTTACAAATTTCTCATATTTGTGTATCATTCTCTTGAATATTCATTATGATAAGTTCAAATCCC
Source organism: Galeruca laticollis (assembly GCA_963921935.1). Taxonomy (NCBI): domain Eukaryota; kingdom Metazoa; phylum Arthropoda; class Insecta; order Coleoptera; family Chrysomelidae; genus Galeruca; species Galeruca laticollis. The sequence continues at coordinate 141,865,459 of OY998179.1, read as the reverse complement.
CTCAAATTTAAATTTAATAAATATTAACATGGTTAATTTTGTTTAAATTTCAATTTCCCAAACAAACTTATCATTCCTTCACTATTTACTATAAAAATATTAGAAACTTCTTAGACTAATTCTTGGTTGTATCCTTATCCTATCTTAATCTACTATTTACAAACAACTTATTTCCTATGATTTTAAATTACTTGTAATATTATCTATTCCTCGTTTTTCAATACATATTCCTTAAGAATAATATTTGTAAATGTGTTCTATGTTAAAGATACCCCTTAATATTTTAGTACCTGGATATATTAATCGATAACTGTTTTTACCGTTTTCTGTATCTATGATATATGGACCTTCGAATGGATATAATAATTTCGCACATTGTTCTTCATCTTTCTTTGTCATTCTTAAAGATTTGACAATCACCATATCTCCTTTATTAAACTGTGTTGTCCTAGGTTTCTTTTTATCTTGTTTTTTAATATACTTCTCCGCATTTCGTATTATTCTCCGATTAACCTTTTCAAGTACACTTGTCATAGTTGAATTTCTGTTCAAAATCCAGTGGCGTTCTGGCTGTATTCCTTTCATAATATGAATCGGATTCTCCTCTGTTACACCATGTGGTAATTCATTTATGAATTTTCCTACTCTATCCAAGTATTCATCCCATCTTTTATGGTTCTCTTGACATAACATTCTTAAATATTTAATGATTTCTTTAATATATCGTTCTGCTGGATTAGAACTTGGTTTTCTGATACTTATAAATTGTAATTTTATTTGTTTACTGTCAGTATATTGTTTTAACTTCCTACTCTCAAAATATGTCGCATGATCAAGTATCACTGTTTCTGGTGTTCCAAACTCTTCTATATATTCTTTAAAACAATCAATTATTACTTTCGCATTTGTCTTTCTACATGGAAATATTTTAACATATTTACTATATACATCAACCATTACTAATAAATGTTTATTCCCCATTGTACTTTTAATTAAATTACCAATAAAATCTACTGCCACTATTTGCAATGGTTTACTCGTTATAATAGATTTCGCTGTCATATAATTATGATAATTCTTTTCTTTGCCTATTTGACAAAACTCACAATATTTACATACTTCTTTTACAATACTTAAATCTTTCTTAGCTATATAATTTTCTCTAAATAACATCCACAATTTTCTTATTCCTATATGTCCATTTTCTATATGTAAATGTTTAATAATTTCTTTAGCATAATCTCTTGTTATGATATATACTTCTCTATCCTCAATTTGTTTATACCATACATCTTCTATATTTACTGCTCCTCTGGTATTTATTTTATCTATTTGTCTTTGATCTTCTTTTACTCTTTCTAGAGTAAATATTCCTTCAGTTTGGTGTAATGTATTTACTCCTATTTGAAATCTTCTTGGTTCGCTTCCATTATCGTTAACTCTACTTAAGGCATCCGCTACAATGTTTAATTTTCCTGGTACATATTTTATGTCAAACTCATATTCTTGTAGAAGTAGAATCCATCTATGTATTCGATTGTTTGCATATCTGTTCTTTAATATAGATGTTAGTGCTAGATGATCTGTTTCTAATGTAAATTTAGCTCCTAGTAAGAAAAATCTTAGTTTGCTTACACAAAATACTACACTTGCCATTTCTAACTCAGTTATGGAATATTTTCTTTCCGCTGCTTTTGTTACCCTAGATATAAAACTTATGGGAACTTCCTCTTCATCTTGAATTTGTACCAAAACTCCTGCCAATCTTTCCATAGATGCATCTGTTTTCAAGATGAAAGGTTTATCATATTGTGGGTGATAAACTTTGAGTTTCTTCAGAAATATTTCTTTTAATTCCTGGAAAGCTTTGTCTCGTCTTTCATCCCATTTCCATTTTGTATCCTTCTTTAACAACTCAATTAGTGGAATCTCTCTTCTACTTAAGTCTGGAATTAGCCTCTTAAAATAATTTAAAATCCCCAGAAACCCTCTCAAATTTTTTAGGTTCTTAGGTGTTTGATATTCCAGTATCGCTTTAACTCTTTCTGGATTCATTGATACTCCTGTATCACTTAAAATATATCCCAGATATTCTACCTCCTTTTTATAAAATTGGCATTTATCTAAATTTAATTTCAAACCTGCTTCTTCCAATTCTTTAAGTATAATTTTTAAGTGTTCCTGATGTTTTTCTTCTGTTTCAGAAAATATGAGGATATCGTCGATATAGTGCAACGTGAAATCTTCATACTGGTTCAAGATAGTATGTAAAGTTCGTACCAGCGCAGCACAAGAACTTTGTAGCCCAAATGGTACTACACAAAATTGATAAACAATTCCATCCACCATAAAAGCAGTGTACGGTCTACTTCTTGGATCTAAAGGAATTAACCAGAAGCTGTGTTTGAGATCCAGTTTTGAGAAAATATTAGCTTTTGTAATTCTACCAAAAATACATTCTATATTTAATGGACTTTCATATTGTTTCTTTGTATAGCTGTTAATATTTCTAGCATCCAAACATAACCTAATTTCTCCTGTTTTCTTCTTGACACATGTGATGGCACTGATGTATTGCGAATTTGATCTTTCAATAATTCCATCATTCAGCATCTTTGTAATCTCATCATATACTTCTGTCTTCAGCCTGTATGGTATTGGATATGTTTTTATTTTGAAATTTTTTATCTCTTCTGTGACTTCTAATTTATGTACATATCTAGATGCTACACGTACTTCCTCGTTAAATAATCGTTTATGATGTTGTAGAAGCTCATACACCCTATCTTGATATTCTCTGTTACATAACTCTTCTAAAACTTTTATCTCTTCACCAATTTGGTTTATTTCCTTTATGTTCGAATTTTGTATATCATTATTAGAAAATTGTTTTATAAAATGTATAATTGAATTTTGATATCTAATACATCCCTGATTATAATCTATAATTATCCTATGTCTATTTAATTCATCATTTCCTAATATTATATCATATCTTAAATTTTTAACTATCAATAATTGTACTGGAATATGTTCTGAATTTATTTTTAAATTAACTATAATAGTTTGATTTGTTTCATAAAGTTTTCTATCATTCGCCCCTACTAATGATATTTTGTTAGTATTAATCACCGTAATATCATCTTGTTTCACATTTTTTATTACATTCTGATTTATTATAGAAACTTCCGATCCTGTATCTAATAAAATTTTACATTTCACATCAAATAAATACCCTTCTATGAAAATTAATTTTATGTTTTCAGTACATTGTGAACTTTCATCTATAAATTCTCTTGGATGTTGATAATGAGAAGAATAGATAATATTACGAATGTAAGGACGATTTACGCAAAATTTCTTACCAAGCTTTGCTCTTGGTTTGGATCATTACTTGATCCTTCCTGTTCTTGTGTTATATGATTCACCTGTCTTCTCTCTTCCTCTCTATTATTTTCTTGTTCATAATTCCTTTCTGGGTTCCTTTGATTATAGTTTCTTCTTTCACTATAATTGTTTATTCCTTCCCCTCTATTCTGTTGCCAATTTCCATTCCTGTTTCCATTATAATTTCTTCTTTCGAAATTTGCCTGATTTCCTCTATTTTCATACTGCCTACCATTGTTTCTGTCTCCATTTCCATAATATCTATCTCCATTTCCTGTATTTCTTCTGTTTTCAAAATTCCTGTTTCCATAATTTCTATATTCATTTCTGTTATTATTGTCCCTTCTGATAAATCTATTTCCATTCTCTCTTGTTCGATCATTTCTTATCTCCTCATTCCTATTCTGGTATCGATTTATTCCATTTGTGTTCACAATACTCCTCTCCACTCTCTGTAGGTAACATGACAAACTATCCATCGTCTTGATATTATGAAGTGCAATAGTCTCCGATACTTCTGCATTAAATTGTCTGCCTACATATAATACCAGTTCCTCCTCTTTCATCACCGGTTCTAGATACTGTGCCATATTATACAACTGCATCGCATATGAATTCAAATTTTTACCTTTATTATAGTCGAATTTACCAAAGTATAATTTTTCCCTAAAATTTGCTTGCCGTAATTCCCCCCAAAAATAGTTTAAGAACTGATTTTCAAATTCTTCCATATTTCTGATCTGCTCTTCTTTATTGCAGAACCAGAGTAATGCGTGACCTGACAACATACCTCTTATCGCTATTTTCTTCTCCATCAAATCCTTTATTCCCCTCAATTTACTTTTTATAATTTTAATAAAAACTTTTGGGTGTATTAAATTAATGTTCCCATCGAATTTCACACCTACATCCATATTCCCATTGTATATGATTCCTCCTCCATTTCTTCTCACAGTATCCTCCATTTCTTCTACCGTTTCTTGTAGTTTCCTATTCATCTCTTCTAATTCCCTATTAAATGATCTACCCATGACTTCCGACCTTTTTTCATATGTTCCTGTTTGTTCTTCCAGTCTCACATTTAAATCTTGAAATTTTTTATCCACCTTCTGTATTACTTCTTCATTAGTTTGTCCTTGTACTTTTATATGTTCCACTTCTCTAATTATATTTTCATTTTGTTTGTTGATTTCCATTACAATAGTTCCTGTTAGATTTTCTTCTAAACATCTACCCCATTCTTGAATTTCTTGATCAACATGTTTTTCTATCTCTTCCCGGATTTTGATTCCATTGTCTTGAATCTCTGTTCTTAAATTTTTATTTTGCTCCTCAATATTTTGTTGCACCTTATCCATTCTTCTTTGAAATACTTCGTTTTCTTCCCTGATTTTCTGGATTTCTTTAATACTTTCAGATTTCACATCATCAATTTTCTTTTCCAATTTGTCTATGTTCCCACTCATCTGGTCCATTTTTCCATCTATCCTGTTGATATCTCCTCTCATTGTATCTATGTTTCCATTTATTCTCTCCTCCATTCCGATAAATAATTGTTGCATCCTGTCCATCATCTGATCATCTCTATTTGTACTTGTTCTTCCTTGTTTTTCCCTGCTCTCTTGTATCCTCTCTTCTTGTTCTTGTGCTTCCTCATCTCCTGTTGAGTCTTCCTCTGGTACATTTTCTCCAGATTGTCCCTGTTCTAAGTAATGTACTTGGAAATCCCCTCTACCATGTCTTCTTTCCTCTCGTTCCTCTTCCGATCCACTATCCGTACCTACCTGTTTTCCGTCTCTTAACATCATTTTCTTTTCCATCTTATATTTATAATATAGTCAATAAAATTTCTAATATTTGTATACTTTTAATTATTCCCTTAACAAAAAACAACCTACCAAATATTTTAAAATCGCCCCACGTTCTTGGGTGCCATTTATTATATCTAATTCTAATGTTTTTAAAACCTTCTTATCATGAAAAAATCTTAATTTGCCCCACGTTGCGGTGACATTTATTATATGAAATTTATGTATTTATCAGTTTATAAATAAATATATTTAAACAATATTTATTTTTGAATTTTGTCTATTGCATTATTTTTAATTACTTTATGTTTTTTATTTTTGTCGATGGATTTATATAGTAAATTGGCTAGCTCAGGATATTTTGATTATATTGTTTTACTTTATTGTGTTATTGGAGAACATGAGAACTCTTAACTCCCTTTAGATTCTGGCAGATATTATAATATGCGAAATTTGTATTTACTAATTATTATATTATTTTAACTCCTTTGAAAACGCTTTGAATATCTATGCGGAACATACCTATTCGAACCTCTATGATGATTTTCTGGAACTATTTATGTCAATTGTTAAAATAAAAACAAACATATGAAATGAAATTTAGTTTATATATATACGAACTATCATTGAATTGAAAAACACTATCGGTATGAAGAAAAATCAGTTAAAACAAATTATTACTATAAACTAATATACATGAAATGGTTAGAATTTTTAATACATATAAAACAACGAATAGTGAACTTTTGGCCAATTAATAATGTTTGTGAAATTTTTAATGGTATACCATATAAATTGTTTATACACTGACCTGTTTCTATCACTTTAAAGTTTCTGTTGTGCACTCTGCTTCGGATTCATCTCTCTGGAATGAAGCTGGATTCTTGTTGAATATCGTAGGAAAACAAACTTGATAGTTTGTTGTAGGTAAGTTGAGATTTTGGTTTAATTGTTCAGTAAATACAACTTATAATGTTTATTATCTTACTAAATGTCTTTGAAACTAATAATCAATATTCCATTGTGGACTTTCGATAAAATTCAGACATAGCATCCCTTCTCAAAATATGGATTAGCTGCATTTTCCACAAATAATGAATGTTTACAAATATTTTCTTCTAGAAATGTCTCTATTATTATTATTTATCATTTAAATTCAATTTTGCTTTTGATTTCTAAAGATTTTCGCAGAATTTAACAAATTATTAGAAAAATTTTCTTACATGTCCATCTGCTTTTGAACCACCACACCTAATTCATTGTTCCCCAAATCAACAAAACTCTCGTTGCTAGCCTTGTTATTTCCAACAAAAAACTAACAAGTAACTAGATATCATGGTTTAATTTATTTACTGTCTAACATTAATTATTTTCCTCGTATTTTTATTGTTATTAATTATTTGTGAAAAATTTTAAAATAATTCATTATATCTATTTACATACAATATCATTCCAAAATATGCCTTATTTTTATATCAATAATAATTTTTATCCCACTTTAAATTACAATATCTATGAATTTATAATCATAATCTTCTTAAAATCTTTTATAATGTCTTTCAATTACTCTTTTATATGTAATTCAACAATTATTTTATATAAACTTTGGCTTAACCTTTACTATTGTTATCAATCTTTAAACACTCCTGCTGTTTTGAAAATAATCAATACTTCGAACTTAACATATCTCTATGGTTGAAAATATTTCTGCTCTGTTAATTCTGTGTTACATGACATGAAGTTTTTACTGACACTTCTACATAAGAATCAACAAATGATATAACATGTATTCATATTAGTATCAGTTATATATATTGTTTATCATCGTTTAAATAATAATTTTATGTTCTTTTTCAGATTCTTTTGTTATTCTAGATAGAATATACAATTCATTGTCTATGTTGCTGATAACAATTTGGATTTATAATTTACTAAGAAAATGGGTTAAGGTTTTGTGATTCATAACTATTTACAATCTGAAAATAAAGGTAACAAATTTTAATCTTGCTAATATATTTCTATATTATAAAGGATAATTAATCTCATAGATGTTCGATTTGATATGATACATATTGTTTAGTTATAATTGTCAATATAAATAGTAATTTTATCTGTCTGAAGAAAGTGATTTCTATTTGTTATTCAACAAAGTTACAAATTTCTCATATTTGTGTATCATTCTCTTGAATATTCATTATGATAAGTTCAATATATATATATATATATATATATATATATATTGAACATAATTCAAGAACACAGAAACTAAAATAATATAACTCATATCAGCATACTACACAGAATTATATAAACCAGTATCGGTTAATGAAAATATTTCCAATATACAGAAGATTTAATGCAGTATTTAAAAAACTGTATATGTCTTACATGTACAAAATATTCTGGAGCATATATACATCATCTGTTAAGTGTTAGAGAATTATTAGCACCTATTTTGATCAGGATACATAATATCTATTACCTTATAAAAGTAAAAAAATATATATAGAAGAGATAGTTCTTCACTACTTAGATGGAAGTATAATTTAAATTCTCACTCTCACAAATATATTGAAGTTTGGAACATTTGATTCAATATCTTTAATATGATACCAAAAGAATTTATTGATGAAGTAATCTATTCATAATAGAATACAATATATGAGCAATAGTAATAAGAAATTTGAGTAAAAAGGATAAAACTTACCTTTAAACACAGTAGTTCATTTAAGAAGCATATCGACAATCCATTGTAAGTAATAAATAACAAGTTATAAATCAAAATTCCTTAATTAAAAGAAACATGTAATCCATATTCTAAAAATATTCATTGAACATTATTAATAGTTACAATAAATAAACATGTAATAACTTAATTATTTAACATTTAGAGAGTTTTGTTTATATATATCAAATAATGTCAGAAATGTCAAAATAATTTTATCAATTGACTGGAATAAGGTTATAAATTGAAAAAGAAGCAGAACCATAGAAATCTATATTTATTGAGTCAAGAAAGATGTGAATTTTATGGTTTGTAATTATATATTAGGAATTATAAAATGAATCTGAAATCAAGATATTTATGATTTCGGATAGCAACGAAAAATAAAAAGAAAGGCGGGTGGTTGTTGAAAAAGAATTTGGAGATGCGGAGATGAAATAGAGTATTGGAGATAAAATTATAAGAAATTTAGATAAAAACTAAGAAATTTGTACTAAAAATGTCCAAATAAATGAAGATATAAGAAGCTACATACAATAGATGAAACAAGACATACAAGTTATTGGAGGTGATGTCAGAATAAAATGAATATTTAAAAAATTCAATCAATTCAATTGGAGATGATACTTAATGGAAAGTTACTGAAATAAACATTATAGAGCAATTAAATCTAAGAAGCTAGAAACTAATAGAAATCACAAATATTTGTTTCCTGAAATAAGAAATCCTGTAAAGAAGCATTATAAGGTCGGCGGACCTGTCCACAGCTTGTTTTTGGGAAGATAACTCTTCAAGAAAGGAAGATGAGTGGATTGTGAATCAGGTTAGTGTTTAATTTGTCTTTGTTGGTACCAACATTTAGGTTACAGATGTACATCTATGGTAAGTCAAAAGAAATAGAATCTGAAACTATTAAAATTTAAAAAAAAAAGGTTCTGATAAAACTGATAACAGAAACTTAAGTACTTACCATTTCTATTGAACAATTTTCATTTTTCGACTTAATAATTTTATATTAGCATATAAGATTTCATCACTTTGTTTAAATTGATAATACATATTTCTTGACTCATATAATATATGTGTAGTAATAAATGTATTCATGAAATCATTGTTTTCATATATATATTACTTCAACTGATATGAGTGACATTTGGAATCGATTATTCTACTGAATACTTCTAATCATCTATTCTTACTGTGAGATTTGGAATCGATTGCTATATTGAAATTTTCTATCCATAGGCGCACCAAATAATATAAAATAAAATATAGTAAAAGTTATTTGAATGATTCGTATATAAAGTGTTGGAGATAAAGAGTTAAAATCACTTCCGGAACCCAAAGAGTAGTAAGAGTTTCTCATTCTCTCTACCTAAATATATAAATACATAAAAATTTTTCTTTATTTCATTACTGAGCTAGCTATACTAGAGTTGAATATATTAAATTGATAATATAACAATTATAGTGGTATTGTCGGCAAAGTATACAACTATAACAATCCATTATAAATTTGGCGCCCAACGTGGGGCAAATTAAGATTTTTTTTCGTGATAAGAAGGTTTTAAAAACATTAGAATTAGATACAATTAAAATGGCAAAGAGAATGATGCTTAGGGACGGAAAACAATTAGGTGTGGAAGGCAGATCAGATGAGGAACAAGAAGAAAGGAGACGTGGAATGGGAGATTCAGATGTAGAGGAACAAACCTTAATAGATAAAGAAAGTGAAGAATCAAGGGAACAGCAGGATAGTAGACAAGACAGGCAGGATAGTGTAAGCAGAGGAGATCAAATAATGGAATTTTTAATTAATTTGAATGGGAAGATAGATAATATGAGCGGAGATTTGAATGGGAAGATAGATAATATGAGGGGAGATTTGAATGGGAAGATAGATAATATGAGCGGAGATTTGAATGGGAAGATAGATAATATGAGGGGAGATTTGAATGGAAAGATGGACAAGATGAATGGGAACATGAATGATTTAAATAGAAACATGAACAGGATGGAACAGAAAATAGAAGAGGTGAAGATGGAAGGTTTGAAGGAAATTAAGAAACTTAGGGAGGAAAATGAAGAATTTAGAAAACAGATAGATAAAATTAAAATTGATATAAAAGAAGAAAATACGAATTTGAGAGTAGAACTTCAGGAACATAGAATTAAAATAAGAGAAACAATTGAAAAACAGGTAGAAGAAGAAGTTCAAAAACTAGGAAGATGTTTAGAAGAAAATGTATCAGGAGCAATTCAAGTAGAAGTGAAGAAACAAAATGAGAATACAATTGAAGAAATACAGTCTATAAAAGTACAAGAACAAACAAATGAGGAAATAATGCAAATGTATGAGCAGAATTTAAATAAGAAATTTAATGACTTAAATGGAAGGATAGAAGAACAAACGGGAACGTGTAAAAAAATGAGAGAAAGTATAGAGAAATTAGTTAATTGGGAATTAAAAGAAATGAACAGACGATTACAAGAAACTAAGGAAGAAATAGATGAAACCATAAGACTAATTGAAGAACCAATAATTTACACAGAGAATGGCGAAATCAGAGTGAAACTTAAGAGAAACATAAAAATAATTGATCCAAGAATATTTATTAGGAGAATTGAAAATGAAAGAAATCGAATTGAGATTATGGTGGATATGAAAATAATAAAAAGCAACTTCAATGAGATGGAAGAATTTGAGATGCAAATTTCAATGCATTTATGGGAAGAAATTGATGAGATATGGGACTTCAAAATTAAAAAAATTATGGTGGTGAACAGAAAGAAGTTACAGAAACCAATAGGGAATCAAACAATAAGAGAAGAGAATAAGACGAAGTTTAGGAAAAGAAAAGAAAATTGAATTATATGACAGGATTATGGGAACGAAATCTGGAAAACGAAAAGGAATTGTACATGCTAAACAATGGATATAAAAACGATGTGTACATAAAAGGTTTATGATTAACAAGTAATATTTAAAAACATATTTAAATAGAAATTATATGAACATGGATTGATAATAGAAGAAATTTTAGAAACTTTGATAGAAGATATGATAATGAAAATAGAAATGAAATTAAGCAACAAAATAGATGGACAGGATGAAATAATTACATTTATAGGAACAAACGGACGGAAGTTATATGAACTAGGCAAATATATGATACAAAAGATTGAATTAAAGGATGAAAAAGAAGTTGATATGTAAGCATAGTCGATGAAGAAGCTAGAAACAGACATAGTTATTGATGAATTGATGAAATATAAGGGAATAATTGATTTTGAATAGATAGATAGAATTAAATGGTAAAATAATTGAATTTGAGGAGGTAAATATGGAAGTATTGGCAATTGAAGAGGATAATAGGAAGTTATGGAATATAAAGAGGAATGGAATCATGGTAGAATTGGAGTTAGTGAGTGGAAATAAGGAATATGAAGAGAAAGTGAAGAGTTTGATGATGAAATATGAAGGATTGATTGAAAAAGAAACTAGACTGGCTAACCATTATGAGTGTGAGATAGAATAAATAGAAGATGTGAAAAGTAATGGTAATTGGACAGATTGTAATGAAGAATATTATGAAGTTATAAATGAATTATTAAAGACGTATAACAAAAGAATTTCGAAGGAACTAAGGGTTGCTTAACTAAAATATCGATGTAATGAAGGAGAAGAATACTGAGAAATGTTAAAGTAAAATCATATCCAGTTCCATGTAAGTTGTTTAGGCAGAGTAGAATAAAAGAGAGTTGAAATATTACAGATCATAGAAGAAATTGATCAACATGTATATAGGGAATTTTAGAATAACAAATAACAGTACGTTACGTGAAATTTCAATAGATATAGTAGATTTGAGAAGTTTTATGGGAATTAGGAATAATAGTTTAATTTGATTCAAGATAATTTTGAGATATGTTGATAATTATTTAATAGATAATAATATGTTACTAATTTATAAATAGTTAGATTTCGTGTAGATATATGATAGGTATTAGAGATATAATAATAGATTGGAAAATTAATCGCCGTATTCAAAGAACATAATGAAAGAAGGATAATACACAAATTTAGATTTGCCTCCAGAAAAAAAAGAATTAATTTTAAATTGGAAATTTAAATGTGAAGAAGATCTCAAGGTATTGAGAACTCTTAAAATTTAAATTTGAGGGGATTTGAACATAATTCAAGAACACAGAAACTAAAATAATATAACTCATATCAGCATACTACACAGAATTATATAAACCAGTATCGGTTAATGAAAATATTTCCAATATACAGAAGATTTAATGCAGTATTTAAAAAACTGTATATGTCTTACATGTACAAAATATTCTGGAGCATATATACATCATCTGTTAAGTGTTAGAGAATTATTAGCACCTATTTTGATCAGGATACATAATATCTATTACCTTATAAAAGTAAAAAAATATATATAGAAGAGATAGTTCTTCACTACTTAGATGGAAGTATAATTTAAATTCTCACTCTCACAAATATATTGAAGTTTGGAACATTTGATTCAATATCTTTAATATGATACCAAAAGAATTTATTGATGAAGTAATCTATTCATAATAGAATACAATATATGAGCAATAGTAATAAGAAATTTGAGTAAAAAGGATAAAACTTACCTTTAAACACAGTAGTTCATTTAAGAAGCATATCGACAATCCATTGTAAGTAATAAATAACAAGTTATAAATCAAAATTCCTTAATTAAAAGAAACATGTAATCCATATTCTAAAAATATTCATTGAACATTATTAATAGTTACAATAAATAAACATGTAATAACTTAATTATTTAACATTTAGAGAGTTTTGTTTATATATATCAAATAATGTCAGAAATGTCAAAATAATTTTATCAATTGACTGGAATAAGGTTATAAATTGAAAAAGAAGCAGAACCATAGAAATCTATATTTATTGAGTCAAGAAAGATGTGAATTTTATGGTTTGTAATTATATATTAGGAATTATAAAATGAATCTGAAATCAAGATATTTATGATTTCGGATAGCAACGAAAAATAAAAAGAAAGGCGGGTGGTTGTTGAAAAAGAATTTGGAGATGCGGAGATGAAATAGAGTATTGGAGATAAAATTATAAGAAATTTAGATAAAAACTAAGAAATTTGTACTAAAAATGTCCAAATAAATGAAGATATAAGAAGCTACATACAATAGATGAAACAAGACATACAAGTTATTGGAGGTGATGTCAGAATAAAATGAATATTTAAAAAATTCAATCAATTCAATTGGAGATGATACTTAATGGAAAGTTACTGAAATAAACATTATAGAGCAATTAAATCCAAGAAGCTAGAAACTAATAGAAATCACAAATATTTGTTTCCTGAAATAAGAAATCCTGTAAAGAAGCATTATAAGGTCGGCGGACCTGTCCACAGCTTGTTTTTGGGAAGATAACTCTTCAAGAAAGGAAGATGAGTGGATTGTGAATCAGGTTAGTGTTTAATTTGTCTTTGTTGGTACCAACATTTAGGTTACAGATGTACATCTATGGTAAGTCAAAAGAAATAGAATCTGAAACTATTAAAATTTAAAAAAAAAAGGTTCTGATAAAACTGATAACAGAAACTTAAGTACTTACCATTTCTATTGAACAATTTTCATTTTTCGACTTAATAATTTTATATTAGCATATAAGATTTCATCACTTTGTTTAAATTGATAATACATATTTCTTGACTCATATAATATATGTGTAGTAATAAATGTATTCATGAAATCATTGTTTTCATATATATATTACTTCAACTGATATGAGTGACATTTGGAATCGATTATTCTACTGAATACTTCTAATCATCTATTCTTACTGTGAGATTTGGAATCGATTGCTATATTGAAATTTTCTATCCATAGGCGCACCAAATAATATAAAATAAAATATAGTAAAAGTTATTTGAATGATTCGTATATAAAGTGTTGGAGATAAAGAGTTAAAATCACTTCCGGAACCCAAAGAGTAGTAAGAGTTTCTCATTCTCTCTACCTAAATATATAAATACATAAAAATTTTTCTTTATTTCATTACTGAGCTAGCTATACTAGAGTTGAATATATTAAATTGATAATATAACAATTATAGTGGTATTGTCGGCAAAGTATACAACTATAACAATCCATTATAATATATATATGTATATATATATATATATATATATATATATATATATATATATATATATATTTCTCTTTTTTTTAATATAAGTTTTCCATGCTTCTAAATTGACCGATGTTCATAATGTCAAATGATTATTGTCTTGCCTTATTCGAGGACACCCTGTATACCACACTGTTCTTTGAATCAGGCGAAAATAGTTAACTACGACCAGTCACTTCGATATACGGGTTCGAAGAGAATACATATCTCTATTGTGCGCGAGTGCCGATCGTCAGTATTCCACGATACCAACCCTAAAACAACAAGATACAGTCCATTTATTAGAAGGGGAAGGTTGCAACCTTTTGGAAGAAGTCGGGAGAAAAAAGGTAAGAAGTAATCCTTTGACTATTAATTCCCAGTCGGTCAACTTTTCTACCCAAATTCAAACAAATATGGATGTACAAAAACTTCGCACCTTAGATTCGTTGACGATATTATGCTAATCCCGAACAACTTAGAATAGGCAATTACCGTGGCTAAAGATCTCAAGAATTCATTTGAAAATGCAGCTCTGGGAATGCATTAAAAAATGGAAAGATTAGTATATTAAAGTATAAGTGGATAAAGAGGTCTTTCAAACACGCGCGAAATAGAGCAAGTGTTTGAAAGACCAGTTATCCACGAATACTTTACGCTATTTTTTTAATTTGTGCACTTTGGAATCATAGAATATTATTATTATATTATTACTACAAAAAAATGGAAGTCCATCCTCGATGCCCAGCCAAGTTTCGTGAACGTCAAATAGTATTTATTTTTAGTTGACGTTACGGGCCTGTCAGATCAATAATCAAAAAGTTTCTTTATTTATATTTAAAGGGAAACAATGTATATATGAATATATAAATACATTTTGCAGAAAAAACCAAATAAGACATTGGTTACCAATGATAATATACAATTTAAAAACTAATAAAAAAAGTTGTCATTGATATGTTACCATGGGGACTTTAAAAAACGCGCGTGTTTGAAAGTGCGATTTAAACACGCTGACGCGTGCTTTAAAAAGGTAATATGCGGCATCAATAAAAAAAATAATAAAAACCTTGTCATGGATAGAAGACATGGATGAGAATACAATTGAGCGAAATTGATATCTACAAATACCTTTTAGCGCCACGCTTTAATTGGACATTCGCTACCTGTGGCTACAATACATACTGCGATACATGCAACCTCCCAATGTGCCTCGAATCCTTTTAAAAGCATCTAGCAACTTTTTTTTTAAATAAGCTGAATTTGTATTATTATTTTAGTTGAATTCGGTTGGTATTACTTGTTCAATTCATTTGTTGTTATTCCTATATAAGTCCGTTCGTCTTTACTCATCTGTTTAGATATTTAATTTATGATTACTATAAATAGTAAAGGGCTCCTCCTTGTCTAACTATTTCCAATATTTTTTTCTCTTTTTGTACTGTCGAAAACCTTCTCCAGATCAACCGCCGCAATATAAATCATTTCATTGTTTGTGCCTGTTATTTTTCGGAGTGTGAATAATACTTCTTGTGTTGATCTGTTGGTTCCAAAATTAGCCTGGGCGATTTTTACATAGCACCGTATATGTTCTGTTGTGGTGTCTTTTGAACAACGATGTAAATTAGATTAATGAAACCATGCATTGCCGAAATCTTTATGGTTGCAATTTGAATTCAAATTTATAATTGCTATAATAATAAAACAGATAAACACAATTTTTAATTGAATCATAAATTTACCTTAACCCACCTGTTCGGAACATGAAGATCCTTATATTGGCACGTCTAAAATATTCTCACTAAATTACCATCTAAATCAGTTTGAAAAAAAAACTGAGTTTCTGACTCGCTAGCTGTATGGCTGTATTTCTGTAATTGAAAAGGTCTCGTTCACACATCATATATCACGAAACAGATTCCACACTCACACTCTACTTGGCACATTCCATCATGGAAACTCACTTCAAATCAATTTGCGTCGACGTTGCTGTGAGTAAGCTCACTCGACCGAAAGAAAAACAAGGGAAGAAATATAAAATGGAAATTTGGATAAAAAAAATCAATGCAATTATTAAAGAATGAAAAAGACAATACGTGAGACATGCTAATTTTTCATTTTGAATCAGTATGAAATGACGTGATAATTAGATATACATGGTAATATATCATTAAATAATTAAACGAGTGTAAATCTGGGGGTGTAAATATCCAGTTAGAGATATACCGGGTGGCCAAATAAGCGAGGTAAGCAGCTGTAGCTCAGAAAGCGCTCAACTAATGACCTTTCGGTAAAAACTATTGTTATATAAGTTGACTAGAGAAATCGCTGGTAATTATTTACACCCGCTAGAAGGCGTAATAATATTTAAAATTAGAAGTTTTCTCCTAAAATTTGCCTTTTCAAGGTATACTGAAAATACAGGCAAATAAATGTACAATCGAAAGTCGGTAACGTAAGACTTTACTTCAAATCGTTGAGCCAATAATTCTGTCACTGTTTCTGATATGCTGTTAATGATAACAATTAATTTGTACTTTGTTTTGTAACACATTGTCGTCGCTCACGACCATGTACTTTTGTACGTTTTCCACTTTTGCTTAGTTATGATATTCTGTTAGAGAAAAAGAGTAACACACTGAATTTATACTTGTTTATTTCTAGCACATTGTCGCTTATGGACTTTGTGTTAACCTCTATGTGACCAAAGAATATTCCTCGTACTGTATAAATCATGTGTGAGGCCAACAATGACAGATTTCTTCGAGACCAGCGCCGACACAGCGGAAACGATGAGGATTTTGAGAACAACAGAAACGAAGATGTTGAGATCAATAGCTGGAAAACATTACTAAACAGTCAACAGTCAAATATAAGAAATCTTTGTAACATTCAAGATATTGTGCGGTGCAGAAGACATTGAAGACCGAACAAAACTGTTGAAATAATAAAAGCCCAATTGCCTCTTGTAATATACATCGTTGGTCGTTATATAAGGTAATCATTTTGGAAGTCCATAGATATCGCCTACATTGTGTCCGACTTCTTCGACTTTTTCCCTGAACCATCTTTTAGTGGCGTAAAATGTGCCAGCTTTTTTCGAATGAAGTTTACGTTCTACCTCCAATTTCTCCAGGTATCGTTGTTTTTCCAGTTTAATTTCGTTGATTGTTGTATTTCGCATAGCATTGGTTGAAGAAATATTTTCTGATTTGAACGCATCGCACATACTGCAGGTATCTTTTCTGGGGAAGCCAAATAAAATGTTGAAATGAGACCTAAAAGTTTCGTATGATACCTTGTTTACGAGATGAGTGTCATTGTAAATAGAACCCAATTTACTAATGCTGAGATCATCATCCAAGTACAGGCGCTGAGAGTCATTTAATGAATAATGCTATTTACGCCCCTTTAATGACATGATAAAATCATTAACAAGTGTGTTTGTTTCATTGGAAACCGTTCCGGGTCTATTTGTATGCCGTCTTTGGGGCTTACTCCGTTCAGAAGCAATGAATTCTGTAGATATTGAGCTCTCCTAGCTGTAATTTCGTGAAAGGTTACACATGCTTTGTAGCAAATAGGAACGACTTTGAAGGAATCTACATCTTTCACCCTCACTCTATACGCGTATGTCGTATTATATTCCCTCGCATCAGGGGTTGAAAGTCGGCGCCCTTTCACCGGAAGTAATGTAATAAGACCGCAGAGATAGCTATCCTGATCATCTTTTGTACTCATATCGTTGAACTCAGTAATAATGCGTTGTCTTTGAGTTTCAATTACATCAAAACACTTGAAACGTTCACATTCACAGTTGTGACCTGTTTCATGAGATGCCAGACGAAGTTTTTTCAGAACGTCATATATTTTCCTTATTTTGGTTGACATTTCCGTTCGTTTCGTTTACAACTGTCGCCACTTACACTCGAAAAACTCTCCATTCTGCCTGTTTAAGAGTTAACCACTGAGAATATGGAGAACAGTAAGTTTAACACTGTGTTTTATAAAATTAACAAGCATGAACTGATGTGGTTATGAATACTGTTGCGTTCGTTGCAGAAAACACTAATAAACAGAGAACGCAGGTAACATTAAACATCCGACGAGGTGGAACCTCATCGTTCTTCGTATGGCGCGCAGGAGTCACATCAATCTTCCACGTGGTCGACTATTTTCAAATGCGATTTTTGGATGAATCCAATTGTTTTTCCCCTGTAACGTTTTGTTGAGTTGAAAGTTCAAGTGCTAAGAACAAATATGCCGTAAAATCTTGATTTCGCAAAAATGGACCCTCATCGTTTTACTACTGGACCCTTCAATTGTGTCTCCAATGATAGCTATAGTTCCTTTGATGTTTTTCATATAGTCACTGAAAGATTAGTACAACAAATGATGATTAGAAATTGTATTACTGGTTTTCAAATTATTCTTAACTTTGCTCAACTAACTCTCCAATTTCACTTGTGAATCATGAATGATGACGCTCTAAAAATAATATGAACAACTCAACGCGAACTAGTATTTCATAAATACCTTCCTAAACATAAAAAATTCATTAATCGTCTATTACTTGACTAGGTTTAGCGGGAAAAAACCACCGCATAACTCTGCATTTCCTATTTTTTTGTTGCCACATAAATGATATTTTACCGTCGGCAGATTGCATTATTTAACGATCTTCTCCGAGGCTAAAGCTAAATTATCCTATGTAGGAAATATAAATTTGCTCTCCAAAAGTGACTTTACCTCCGCATTCAAATCCCCCCTTCAAATAAAAAAAGTAGGTGAGAGCGCTGCCGGTAGAAAGGAATTGGACCGTGAAGATCCCTTGTTCCCATTTGTCACGCAAACAACTTTATTCGGAAATGAAGTCCCCATTTGATTGAAGATATTTTCAATTAAAACGGAAGTTGTTGATTTTATTTTTGGATTTGCCCTGAAATACAGTCGCGGCTTAAGTTTTTTACAGGTCCATAAAAATCACGTGGTAGGTATTAGCTGAAAAGCAATATACTGTGCAGAATATGAATTATATCCTAAACTTTGTAACGAGTAATCTATCCTTTTGATACACCATATCGGTAATTTAATTGTTTATTGTGTTGCCTAATTAATTTTTGTACTATTGTGAATATTATTGGTATCAAATTTTTATGGGTTAAAATAATATACGAAATCGCTTTAAAATCAGCCGGGCAATTTGTTACTAGACTACTAAAATACGATAAATTTCGATAAAAAAACTCGAGAAATTTATTGCTAGTGTATAACTGTCCAAATATGGACGATATCGCTTTAAAATCGATAAAGCAATTGGTCGCTAGGCTATGGCTACTAAAACACGATGAATTTCGATCAAAAAATACTCGAGGAATTTGTTAATGGTGCATCACTGTCCAAATATGGAGTATATCGCTTTAAAATAAATAGGGCAATTTGTTGCTAGGCTATGGCTACTAAAATACGATGAATTTTGATCAAGAAATTCTTGAGAATTTTTTTGCTGATGTATTACTGACCAAATATGGACTATATCGCTTTAAAATCGATAGGGCAATTTGTTGTTAGGCTATGGCTACTAAAACACGATGAATTTGGATTGAAAAATACTCGAGGAATTTGTTGCTGGTGTATTACTGACCAAATATGGACTATATCGCTTTAAAACCAGTAGGGCAATTTGTTTCTGGGCTGTGGCTACTAAAACACTATGAATTTCCATGAAAAAATACTCGAGGAATTTGTTGCTAGTATATTACTGTAAATATGGACTATATCGCTTTGAAATCTAAATCAGTAGGGCAATTTGTTGCTAGGCTGTGGCTACTAAAACTCGATGAATTTCGATCGAAAAATACTCGAGACATTTGTTGCTAGTGTATCACTGTCCAAATGTAGACTATATCGCTTTAAGATCAGTAGGGCAATTTGTTGCTAGGGAATGACAGCTAAAACACTACGAATTTCAATTAAAAAACAATCGGGGAATTTATTGCTGGCCTGCTACTATGCAAATATGGACAATATTGCTTCAAAATCAGTCGGTCAATTTGTTGGTAGGCTGTGGCTACCAGAACACGATGAATTTTGATCAAAAAATACTCGAGAAATTCGTTGCTAGCATATTACTGACCAAATATGGACTACATCGCTTTAAAATCAGTTGGGCAATTTGTCGCTAGGCTGTGGCTACCAAATCACTATTGTTTAATATCGTGGCATGACTTTTTGTATAACGGCTGTAAACGAAGGACCAGCTCAAAGAGAGCAATAAATAAATGGCTGTGTGGATGAAGGAACTGTTATGTGAATGATTATACATAAATTCGTGACGAAAATCCAATACTTTCTACAAAAATTTTATTTATTCGTTTACCGTGACATATATATTTTTCATGACGTTCTGTTTCTCTTTGACATTACATAACAACTTTCTTTTATTTCTTCACAACTCGCTTGCCAACACAATCGACAGTCGATAAAAAAGTTTTCTTTAACAATAAATACAGGTTGACAGCACTCGGCTGACACTGTTGCCTTTTCATAATATAACATAAAATATAGAACAAATATAAACTTAACATGCCGCCCGCCTTGAAAAGCCCACTTTTCAATGAAGATAAGTATGATAGAGGATTGCGGCACAACAAAACAGTACATATATACATTTCGATTAATATATATATTTGGAAATCAGTTCTCGATTGGTAGCGCGCAAACTTTAGAAATGTTTCTTTTCAAAATATTACCATTTGCCATTCGAACCGAGACTACGCGCACCACATTGTCAGTACCATAATGTAATTCCACAACACGAGCGAGAGGCCATTTTAAAGAAGGTAAGTTATCTTCAATTAGAACGACCATGGATCCAACTTTTAAAACGGGTTCAACATCAAGCTTCCATTTGGAGCGAGTCTGCAGCTGGCTTAAATAGTCCTTTGACCATCGGTCCCAAAATTGTTGCTTGAGTTGTTGTAGTCGATAGTATCGATCCGCTCTGGAAATTTTAGCTTCTTTGAGGTCTCCTTTTGGTAAACTTGCTAATGAGTCGCCTATAAGGAAATGAGAAGGAGTCAAGGGTAGGAAATCGGTAGGGTCATCGGATAAAGGGCTCAAAGGACGTGAGTTCAAGCAAGACTCAATCTCCACCAGTAGCGTGTACATTTCCTCGTAAGTTGAATGTGATTCACCGAGTACGCGTTTAAGATGGAATTTTGTGGACTTAACCGCAGCTTCCCACAAACCACCCATATGAGCTGATCTGGCTAGATTAGAATGCCAATTTATTCTGTCACGTGCCAAAAAATTTAAAACTGAATCGTTATGTTTTTTATCATTGAGAATATCATAAAGCTCACTAAAATAATTGTTAGCTCCTACGAAATTCAACCCATTATCGGAGTAAATATCACTAGGCTTTCCACGTCGAGAACAAAATCGTTTTAAAGCATTTAAAAAACTATGTGTTGTTAAATCTTTAACTAACTCTATGTGAATTGCGCGAGTAGCGAAACAAATAAATATACAAATATAAGTTTTAACTAATTTGCTTCTTCTTAACGTGCCTTCTTTAACTAAAATAGGACCGGCGTAATCAATACCGCAATTTGAAAATGGCCGACTTGGATTTATTCTTGAACTAGGCAAGTCACCCATAATAAATTTACAAGGTTTTGGATGGGCTCTATAACATCTAATACAAGATTTTACTATACGTTTTACTGCATTTTTTCCATTAAGTGGCCAGAAATTTAAACGGATAATAGATAATAAATTTTGAGTTCCTGCGTGAAGATACTTTAAATGTTGATCTAAAATTATTAAATCAGTGAGTTTATGTTTATAGGGTAAAATAATTGGGTGCTGTTGATCAAATGTAATTAAAGATTTCGATAATCGACCACCCACTCTTAAAATATTTTGACTGTCTAAAAACGGTCGTAAGTTTAAAAGTTTACTTTGTTTATTTACGTTTTTTGAATTTGTAAGATCTGCAATGTCTTGTTTAAATATTTCATTTTGAGCTAATTTGATTAATTTGTTTTGTGCTTCACTCAACTCTTGGGTAGTTAACACCTGAGACTTAACGTTATTGTTGAGTTTTTCTTTATTTAAACAACGATTTTTAAAACGTAAAATATAAGCTGTCATGTTTAATAATTTATAAAAATTTGAATATTTTTGAAAAATGTCAAATTCGGATTTTTGTTCTTGAATTATTAATGAAATTGGTTGATTTTTTAATTCGAGTAAATTTTGAACATCATTAAAATTAGATTCACGATCATGTTTGTAAATTAAGTTGCTCTTTAAAAATTCGGGCCCGTTTATCCAAGACTTATGTTCGAGCAATTCTTTAGGACTTAATCCTCGAGAAATTATATCTGCGGCGTTATCCTTTGTGTTTACGTGTTTCCAATTATTCACGTTTGAAATTTCAGTGATTTTTATTACGCGGTTTGCAACAAACGTTTTTAACTTACAAGGTTCAATCTTTAACCATGCTAATACAATCGTCGAATCTGTAAAATACGTTATTTTGTCAATATGAATGTCTAAGGTATTTTTTATTTTAAAAATTAACTCAGCTAATAAAAGAGCACCTAATAGCTCTAAACGTGGTAATGTTTGTTTTTTAAGTGGAGCAACTCGAGACTTTGCTGTAAACAATGTTATTTCTTTTTTGCCATTCACTGTAGATGATAAATATACGCACGCGTCATATGCTTTTTCAGAACTGTCACAGAAACCATATATTTCAATTATTTTTGCGTTTGTTAACAAGACGTGCCTATTAAATTTTATTTCATTTAAATAACCAATTTGTGTGACAAATTCGAGCCATATATTTTTCAGTTCTGCAGGTACATTTTCATCCCAATCTAATTTTAGATGCCAAAGTTGTTGCAAAATTAATTTCGCTCTAATTATCGCTGGACTGATCAAACCCAACGGATCAAAAATTTGGGAAATTAACGACAGAATCGAGCGTTTGGTAATACTTTTTTCATTTACATCTAGCTTTAATGAGTATCTTAATACATCCTCATTAGCGTCCCAAATTATTCCTAATGTTTTTAATTGTTTTTCATCTTGAAATAATACAAAATTTTCATCTTGACTGCTGACTGAATTCTTCATATAAGTTAAAGCTGATTTGTTGTTTGATGACCATTTCCTTAATTCAAAATTTGCGCCCGTTAATATTTTTGATAACTCATGGTAAATTTCTATAGCTTCTTGTTTAGAATCTACACTGGTTAATAAATCGTCCATGTAAAAACATTTTTCAATAATTTGCGATGTTCTTGGATATTCTAATTTATTCTGTAACGCTAACTCTTTTAAACAGCGTGTCGCTTGAAACGGTGCACTTGAGGTGCCATACGTAACCGTGTTAAGTTCATAAATTTTGATAGGTTCATCTGTTTTTTCTCGCCAGATTATTTTCTGTAAACAACGTTCGCTTGGATCTATATCTATGCATCTATACATCATTTTTATATCAGCGCTCAAAACATAAGCTCTTAAACGTAATCTGAGCAAAATGGAATATAAATCCTCCTGAATAGTCGGGCCTGCTAAAATTAAATCATTGAATGAAATATTTGTACTTGACCTTGCGCTTGCATCGAAAACAACTCTGCATTTCGTGGTAACTGCCGAGTCTCTCAAAACTGCGGTATGCGGTAAGAAAAATGTTTGTCCTTCTATTGAAGTGTCCGATTCTAATAATCCTTTAAATGTCATGTGTCCCATGTTTTCATAGTCTCGCATGAAATTGATATATTGCGATTTTAAACCGTCATTTTTTCCAAGACGTACTTCCAAATTTTTAAAACGATTCAAAGCCATAATTTTTGTATTTCCCAATAAATCATGGCATCCTTATTTAAATGAAGATTTCCGCTTATGATCCATCCCAAGGATGTTTCTTGTAGTACAGGTTTATTTTCTCCTAATTTTAATTTACCTTCTTTTAATAAGTCAAAGAAAATACCTGCTCCGAGTAATAAATCTATCTTTTTTGGTACGTTAAATTGTTCATCTGCTAGTTCGAGTCCTTTTGGTAACTTCAATAGGGTTTTATCAAAATTAATTAACGGTAATTTTGAAGTAATTTGAGATAAAACCAAAAATTGTAAGTTTAATTCAAAGTCTCCATTTTTTGATTTAATCTTTGCACATGTTCTATAATTTATTTTCGTTTCGATTTGATTTATTCCAGCTAACGGTATATCAATTTTTTGACATTTTAGGCTTAATTTTTCTACTAAGGTTTCACTAATTAAGTTCGATTGACTACCTGAGTCGAGTAACGCAGTACATTTAATCCATTTTTTACTATTGTTTTGAATAAGAACCGTTGCAGGGTAATAAAACTTGATTCGAATCAGTAATCGTGTACGTGTGGGTTGCTTGTATATTTTCTTCATCGAAATTACCATTTTGTGTATAATTTTCTTCTGATTGATTTATTTCTGATGATATATTCTGGCTTCTTGTCGATATAGTAGGTCTTGAGTGTTGTGACGTTTCATTTTGACCAGGAGCGCAGAACGTGCTTGTTTGCTGATTGACCCTTGAATCGGCTGATTCTCTTAAGGCGGGTATCCATTTGTTGCCAAATCACGTATCGTATCAACGTATCGTATCAGCGTATAGTTTCATTTTGGTACGATACGCTGCAACGAGTCAGTTTTTTTTTCAGCCCAGATTCACTGCGTATCTGTGTATCAATTGCGCGAACGGGAGGGATACGTCGTGCGGACGTGTTGCTAGTTTGATTTATTTGGTGGAAGCATCTCAGGTTGATAACTACAAAATAGTTCTCTCAGCATCTCTGCAATGAATGGACCTCAGCAAGCGGCAGCCGCGTATATTTTTATTCACTATGCTCTGCAGCAAGAGAAGAAAAGACGCAAACCACCGCGTTGGTGGATGTCAAAGTTGTACGCCAGCAGGGAGCAATATAGTGGAACAAGTTTAATGGCTGACCTGAAGTTCCAAGCTGTTAGCGGCATGTACAAGAACTTCACTAGAATGCATCCTACTGATTTTGAATTTTTGTTGTCATCGATTGAGCCAATAATTGCTAAACAAGATACTACATTTCGAAAAGCAATTCCCGCTCAAGAAAGATTGGCTCTAACTTTACGCTTTTTGGCCACTGGCGATTCCTACTCCAGCCTTCAGTATCTATTTAAAATCGCAAAGCAAACCATCAGTAAGATTGTTCCAGAGGTGTGCGGGGCTATTGTGGAAGTATTGAAAGACTACATTCAGGTAAGTTGAATTTATTTTTATTTACAAGCGACTTTACAACTGTTGTAATGCTTCATCAAGTGGCAATGTATATGAAGGAGTATTAATTAAAAACGCCGATGTTGTTGGGCTTTGAATACCAGATTCTTCGCCATAGTCATTCGAGGCTTGATGTGTGTGGGTGGATTGATTTGATTTTTGCGATTGATCTTGAAATTGGTATTGATTTTGAGACTGCGAATGATTTGATGATTGCCATGGAGACTGAGAGGAGGAGCTGGATAAAGAAGAGTGCGGAGAAGTGTATGTGTGAGAAGTAGGTGGGTTGGTATAGTGTACATGGTCCGGTAAAACGCTTACTCTGTTATTATAATAACCTCTGTTCGCCCGAAGGAAAATATTTAAAATGTCACTTTGAATTGCACATCGAACATCATCATTATAAAGTCGCAGCTTAGAGGCAATTAAGTTACCAAAGTGGTAACTATCGTCTAATATTGGCGTGCTTGATGTTGACGTTAATATCTCAAAAGCCTTGTCGAGGCGTTCATCTGTTGTAGTTTTCTGACGTTTCTTTTTTTGAGAACTAGTGGGTGTTGGTGGTTGTACGCGTTTTGTAGCTGCTGAGGCCTTTGTACTTATTTGGGAATTTTCATTGGTTCTAACTGGTCCGGGGCGGTTTGTACTTGCTACGGAGTCCATACTGTCTTCGAAATTCTCTTCCGCTGGTATTTCCACATCCTCTATCTCTTCATTCGCTGTTACTTCTTCTTCTTCTAGGTTGTCCTGGGTATTTGCAGCTATGGGCAACTGTAACAACAAAACAATAATTACAGTTATTTATATACCTCGCTCTGTTTTCTAATATTTATGAAAGATTTCGAAAAAATCTTTCAAAGATTTTTTGAAAGAAAGAAAGAAATATTTAAGTTTAGTGAGTATTGTTTAATTATTGTTTCTCCGTAATGAACATTAAATTTTGTTGAGAAATTAATACTTCAAAGAAATAATAATAATATTCAGCAACTAAATAAAGGTTTTTTTATTGTAGATACCAAAAACTCAAGAAAAGTGGATGGAAGTGGTGAAAGAGTTTGAAACTAAATGGGACTTTCCACATTGTGTTGGAGCCATTGATGGCAAACATGTTACATTACAGTGTCCCATAGGAAGTGGCAGCGAATTTATCAATTATAAAGGATTTTTCAGCATTGTCCTGTTTGCTTTGGTTGATGCTAACTATAATTTCCTGTTCGTGGATATAGGTTGCCAAGGCAGGATATCTGACGGTGGCGTGTTTTCAAATACCGAGTTGTACAAGCTAATGCAGCAAAAGCGATTAAATCTCCCAGCGCCCACTCCTCTAAACAGTAGGGAAGAAGACGTGCCATTTTTTTTCATCGGAGATGAAGCGTTTGCTATGGCGGAAAATCTCATGAAAGTTTATCCCGGTTACTACACTAAAGGATCAAAACAAAGAATCTTCAACTACCGACTTTGTAGAGCACGCAGAGTGGTTGAGAATGTGTTCGGCATCGCCTCAGCAGTGTTTCGGATATTAAGAAAACCACTGCTATTAGAACCAGAAAAGGCGTCACTTATAGTTATGACAGTTGTTCTGCTACATAACTTTTTACGTAGAAGACCGCAGTCGGTTCATATTTACACTCCCAATGGAACATTTGATTCTGAAGAAGAAGGTGTCACTACAGAAGGAGCCTGGAGAAGAGATGTTGATGGTATTACTTCACTCCTCCCGTTGAGAAGAATTGCACGTAGAACAAAATCTACTCTGTCAAATATAAGAGACGAACTGGCAGAATACTTTACAAATGATGGCGAAGTACCGTGGCAACATAAATATGCCTAACCTAAATACTTATAACTTAACCCACAAATAATTGCAGACACTATGCTTAATTTATATTTAAATAAATATTTGTACTTGTGTTAAGAAATGTTGGTAGCATACCCTGTCAAAATTTAACTAATAAAATTGGCCAAGAAATAAAAATTTAACATAAAACCTTTAAAAAAGGATGCTACTTTCATTTTACCCACAGTGTACAATAAGAAAAAATGTACTTACTGTACTCATTGTAGATCTCGGCTTGTTTTTGTCCCATAAAAATTTCATACTTTGAAAGGCAAACCATGAGCTTTTGTAAACTTCTGCTGTTCCTAAAAAAAAATAAAACTAATTATACCGGGTGGAAACGTTAAACGGGCACCGCGCTCTCACGTCTGTATTATTACATTTAATTGAAAAGTAAATATGCTGACTATGATTTGCACCATTCGATAGCTGCGAAAAAATCATACAAGTCAGCATATTTACTTTTCAATTTAATGTAATAATACAGACGTGAGAGCGCGGTGCCCGTTTAACGTTTCCACCCGGTATAAACTCATTTAATTAAGGTTTGTTTTAAAAAAAATTAAAGTAAATTTTCGGTACCTACCTTTTCCAGTGCCGGTGGTCTTCGTCATTTTCATTTTCTCTCTCCTAAGTGCTGCCAAAAGATATTCCATTTTTTTCTTGCATTCATCAACCGACCTATTCACTTCTTTTGCGATTTCCTCCCAAGCATCTTGTTTTAGAATTTTATTATAATGATCTCGATGTTTCGGGTCCCAAAGTAGTTCATATTTACGGTAAATTTCTATAAAGTTTATTACTTCTTCTTTATTCCACTCCATAATATTATTTTTTAATATTAAAAATAAAACAATAGTACCATCCCCAGTGGAATTCAGACGACTACTGACTAGTGACTGCACACAAAATATATTTTGTTTTATCATTTTTAAAGCGAATATGCAACGACTGGTTGTGTCAAAAAAACGTCCGTCCACACTGTGACTGTCTCGTATCGTATCATTTCTTTGATGTGTCGGCGAAAAACCGAAAATTGAGCGATCAAGTCCGTTGCGTTTCTATTTATCCATTTTGATACGTTACTATGCAACGGTTTCCTGTCTCCACTGATACGCAACGATGACACGATACGTGATTTGGCAACAAATGGATACCCGCCTTTAGCTGCGCATACGCCTGACGCGACGATGGTTGTTGTCTGTAATTATCTACGTGTAATGCGGTGTTATGTTTTAAATCACATTTTTTACATCCTCTGGATAAACAATCTTGTTTAAAATGACCAGATCTTAAACAGTTGGTGCATAATTTGTGTTTATATAATTCCTGATATTTTTCCTTAATATTTAAATTAATAAATTTTGGACATTGATAAATAAAATGATTTTTATTACAAGTTAAACATGTGTTTTCATTTGATGTGTTTATAGGTGATTGAACGTGTCCCACTATCCTTAAGTTTGTGTTTTGTTTTGTTTGTTTTCCCATTCCTTTTTCGTTCGGTCATCTAATTTTTGCAAAATTATTGGAATCAATAAAGCGTCCCACATTTTAACAGGTAATTGCAATTTTTCCAATGCAGATAAATGTTGATATAATAAATCTAACAATTTTCTTAACATCGATGAAGATTCTCGTGTAATGTTCGGTAATTCGAACAATAATTGACATACGTGCGTGTTTATAATAGCTCTACGATTTTCATATCGTTTTCTTAATAAGTCAAAGGCAATTGTGTAATTGTTGGCCGTTAAATCCAAATTTTCTATCAGTTTCAATGCGTCATCCTGACAACATGATTTTAAATACATTAATTTTGACACCTCGCTAATATCCTGTCGGTTTTCTACCAAAGCTTCAAATTGATCGCGAAAACTAAACCAGGTTTCATATTTTCCGTAAAATTTGGGCAAATTTAAATCAGGAAGATTGGCAACAACGCTTTTATTTTGTAAATTAGGACTAAAAGTAGTTTGAAATTGAGACTGTTTTATATTGAAATCATTTAATTGATGAAATTTAGCAATAATCTTTTTTGATTTAGAAATTTCCATGTAAAATAACGATTCGGTGTCTAACCTATTAGCCTTTTCATTGGAATCTAAAAATTCTAAACGCGTTTGGACCCTATCAAACTCTAAAAAATCGTCTTCGACGCCTTTTAATCGACATTCGATTTGAAATTGGTCAAGGTTTTCTTCATTTTGCGATAAATAATTTGAAAACCGATCTAATCTATCCCTAATAACCTGTCTTACGTGCGATAATTCTGAAATTTCAACTTCATCAGAGCTAACATCTATGTTACAGTTTTTTTGATTCTTTCGCGGAATTTTTCTTGGCATATGACGAGAATGATAGCTAATTTACGTTTATAATGTATAAATATCCTAAACAATAACGAGAATTATTTTTTCTTTAGAAACGAGTATCTTAGAAGCGTGTTTAATTTGCGAATTAATGTTTGACAGGAATGTCACTATTACTTGAATTAACAAATAACGATGTAATTATTACTTTTATACTAAAATAAGACGTGCGATTGATTTAAATTATCGATTTAAAATCAATTAATAACGAGAAAACGTACGATACGATACGATAGAGGCTAAGCTGATTTTACACACTTTAAAGGAAAGGAATGATTGGCAGGAATTAAATCGGTTAAATAATTAGAACGAGCTCACCGGCATTATTGTTTCTATATATGTTCCTCCAGGTCCACCAGGTCGCTGTAGTTTCAAATCTGGCTCGAAGCTTCCATGTTTAATATCGTGGCATGACTTTTTGTATAACAGCTGTAAACGAAGGACCAGCTCAAAGAGAGCAATAAATAAATGGCTGTGTGGATGAAGGAACTGTTATGTGAATGATTATACATATATTCGTGACGAAAATCCAATACTTTCTAAAAAAATTTTATTTATTCGTTTACCGTGACATATATATTTTTCATGACGTTCTGTTTCTCTTTGACATTACATAACAACTTTCTTTTATTTTTTCACAACTCGCTTGCCAACACAATCGGCAGTCGATAAAAAAGTTTTCTTTAACAATAAATACAGGTTGACAGCACTCGGCTGACACTGTTGCCTTTTCATAATATAACAAAAAATATAGAACAAATATAAACTTAACAACTATGAATTTTGATGAAAAAATAGTCGTGGAATTTGTTGCTGGTATATTACTGTCCAAATATGGACTATATCGCTTTGAAATCAGTCGGACAATTTGTTACTAGACTACTAAAACACGATGAATTTCTATAAAAAAATACTCGAGGAATTTAATGCTGATGTATTACTGTCCAAATATGGACTATATCGCTTTAAAATCGATAGGGCAATTTGTTGCTAGGCTATGGCTACTAAAACACGAAGAATTTCGATCTAAAAATACTCGAGGAATTTGTTGCTGGTATATAACTGTCCAAATATGGACTATATCGCTTTGAAATCAGTAGGATAATTTGTTGCTAGGCTGTGGCTACTAAAACTCAATGAATTTCGATAAAAAAATTGTCGGGGAATTTGTTGCTGATGTATTACTGTCCAAATATGGACTACGTCGCTTCAAAATCAGTCGGACAATTTGTTACTAGACTACTGAAACACGATGAATTTCTATCAAAAAATACTCGAGGAATTTAATGCTGATGTATCACTGTCCAATTATGGACTATATCGCTCTAAAATCAGTAGGGCAATTTGTTGCTCGGCTAAGGCTACGGAAACTGGATGAATTTCGATTAAAAAATACTCGGAGAATTTGTTGCTGGTGTATTACTGTCCATATATGGACTACGTCGCCTTAAAATCTGTCGGGCAATTTGTTACTAGACTACTAAAACACGATGAATTTCTATCAAAAAATACTCGAGGAATTTATTGCTGACGTATTACTGTCCAAATATGGACTATATTGCTTTAAAATCAGTAGGGCAATTTGTTGCTAGGCTGTGGCTACTAAAACTCAATGAATTTCGATAAAAAAATTGTCGGGGAATTTGTTGCTGGTGTATTACTGTCCAAATATGGAC
This sequence comes from Galeruca laticollis, assembly GCA_963921935.1. Classification (NCBI taxonomy): domain Eukaryota; kingdom Metazoa; phylum Arthropoda; class Insecta; order Coleoptera; family Chrysomelidae; genus Galeruca; species Galeruca laticollis. The sequence continues at coordinate 141,834,145 of OY998179.1, read as the reverse complement.
TACGTCGCCTTAATATCAGTCGGGCAATTTGTTACTAGACTACTAAAACACGATGAATTTCTACCAAAAAATACTCGAGGAATTTATTGCTAACGTATTACTGACCAAATATGGACTACATCGCTTTAAAATCATTAGGGCAAATTGTTGCTACCGTATGGCTACTAAAACACTATGAATTTCGATGAAAAAATACTCGAGGAATTTGTTGCTGGTATATTACTGTCCAAATATGGACTACATCGCTTAAAAATCAGTCGAGCAATTTGTTACTAGACTACTAAAACACGATGAATTTTGTTCAAAAAATACTCGAGGAATTTGTTGCTGGTGTATTACTGACCAAATATGGACTATATCGCTTCAAAATCTGTAGGGCAAATTGTTGCTAGGCTATGGCTACTAAAACACGATGAATTTCGATCAAAAAATACTCGAGGAGTTTGTTGCTGGTATATTACTGTCGACATATGGACTACATCGCTTAAAAATCAGTCGGGCAATTTGTTACTAGACTACTTAAACACGATGAATTGCTATCAAAAAATACTCGAGGAATTTATTGCTGATGTATTACTGTCCAAATATCGACTATGTCGTTTGAAAATCAGTGGGGCAATTTGTTGCTAGACTACTAAAACACGATGAATTTCTATCAAAAAATACTCGAAGAATTTATTGCCGATGTAGTACTGTCCAAATATTGACTATATTGCTTTAAAATCAGTAGGGCAATTTGTTTCCAGGCTGTGGCTCCTAAAACTCCATGAATTTCGATTCAAAAATACTTGGGGAATTTGTTTCTGGTATATTACTGTCCAAATATGGACTATATCGCTTAAAAATCAGTCGGGCAATTTGTTACTAGACTACTAAAACACGATAAATTTCTATCGAGGAATTTATTGCTGATGTTTTACTGTCCAAATATGGACTATATCGCTTTAAAATCGGTAGGGCAACTTGTTGCTAGGTAATGGCGACTAAAACACTACGAATTTCAATTAAAAATCAAACGGGGAATTTGTTGCTGGCCTGCTACTATCCAAATATGGACTATATTGCTTTAAAATCTGTCGACCAATTTGTTGCTAGGCTGTGGCTACCGGAACACGATGAATTTTGATAAAAAATACTCGAGGAATTTGTGGCTAGTATATTACTGACCAAATATGGACTATATCGCTTTAAAATCAGTAGGGCAACTTGTCGTTAGGCTATGGCTACAAAAACACTATGAATTTGTATTTACATTTATTTATTAATATTTATGTTCTGTACTTTTGTATTTACATTTATTTATATCACGAAACGAATACTCAGGTACTTATCGTTCATTTCTACTTACGCCGATACACTCAGAAGAAAAATATTCCAAATATCAATGCAAATGGTTATACTAGCAATGGGAGATATTTTGGAGAAAAGAAATCGTAATTAAACCTAACTCTCAAGAGTTGAGAGTCGTAAATAAAAAGAAATGTTTTATTATTATCTTAAAAGTAACCAAAAACGCAATTTTTCACTACATAACTTCAAATATCCCAAAATCCTAACGGACGGGTCCCGAATTGGGATTCTACGACAAAAAATGCTTCGTAATTGACCCTTACTACTTAAAACACAAAAATAAATTCATGTTGATCTGTGTCATCAAAGATTTCTGTCCCATGTTTGAAAAATATTTAATTGTTTCAAAATATTCTTGGGATTGTACCAATTTGATTAATTTTGTTTTTCAATTGTTGTTCTGCATATATTTATGCTTCATCTTTCATCCTAGCTAATTCATGAGAAGCTCTCTCAAACCACCTATTGTCCTTTAAGTAGTCATATATTCCACAATCATCATTATATCCTTCTCAATTAGCTATCCTTCTATTATTTCTAGTTCATTATTAATTGCAACACAATTAGTTCAAATTCATCGTTGCACTCATAAAAAATATTTTTCTTGCAATCGGATTTTAAAATAATTTGACTAATTCCTCTCTTTTATCCTGTAGGCTCTTTTGTATAACATATCTGCTATTTGCAACAAAATTATTTCCGGCCGCCCGTAATTTCGGATTTTACAGAATATAAATTTCCTTCGAATTGATACTTTCAGATTTTTTGTGGATTTTTGAATAACTGACAGAGCAATCATGAAAGTGACATGCGGCGGCTACTAGATTTATACATGTGATGAAAAGCGAGGTTTCCAAAAAGGTATTAGATAAACGGTATACGACAGGATGACATTTTGTGGTATTTCATTAATAAGAAGGAGAGATACACAGTTGGGGATGAAAATCCTTTACGTGCCTCTTGTTGCTAATGTCTCTTGACAATATACTCTTGTAGTAAGAATAAAAAGATATACAGTGTGCATAGGTACTCAAACTTCAATCATATGAAAAATCTTATCATTAATTTTATTTAAAAAAACGTATTTTTCATGGAAGTTTCGGCATCAACATAAACCCCAAAATACAGTCGTCATAATATATCAAATTTTCTCAATCATATAAGAGGTTAGTAAAAAAATATCAATAAGGGTAACGTTGCTGATTTCGTACCAGTCCGTTAATCGTACTTTTCGAATATTTATATGTTCGGAAAGACTATGCCGCCATCTGTTAACGCTTTTTTAAATCTAATACGTCTTCTAATATACAGATAAAAGATGACATTATATACTGTTTAGATTTCGTCGGAAAAAGTGTTTTTATTTGATGTAAATTTTTATATATTTTCTCCTAAGGATATTTATGGTGGTAAGTACAATTTTTAGACTTTTTTGTGGGGCTAATCAGATTAAATATAGTAGGTATATAGAATAATGAAATGAATAGAAACAATAAAATTTGTATGGTTTAACCCTTAACTACTACCACCCTAAAATTATTTCGTAAACACTATGAGTGGGTCACAGAGACCCAGTTTTTTTTACTCATAAAAAACCATAAAAAATAATATTTTGACATTTATTGATAAACACATAAATGGAAACATAACTAAAAAACAATAGCTATTAATAAAAAAAATATAAAAAAAATTTAGGCGCAGTTTGGGCACAAAGTTTTTGCACATTCTATACACACTGGAATATTACACATTTGACAGTAGGTGCTGGTTTTCCAGTCTTTTTTGACGGGACAAATTGCATATCTTTTTCTTTTAGAGGCTCCCACTCTTTATTGAGGTGCTGGGGGTGGTGGAAGTGTATCTCCAATCAAATTAAAAATTAAAGTTTTCAAACCGCGTGGCAACGAAGTTTGATACCTTTTTTGCATATGCGGTATACATAAATTACGTCCAAGTTGTTTTAAAAAATTGTACCTTGAAATTTCTTTACCACCTAACGCAAATTGATAAATTACTCTACTATTTACCTCTCCAATATTCAAAAGAGCATGAAAAATGGTCATTGGCCATCTTCGACTTCTACGTTGTGTAATTGGCACATTTTTGATCAAGCGCATCCACTCCCGCTTTAGTACTATTGTAAAATAGTATTATATCTGGTTTTTTGGTTTGTGCGTTCACTTTATCATCATGGTGGGTACTTGAAATAAGAAAAATAGATTTATTTTTTTTGGGTACGTATGATACTATTGTCTCCTGAGCAGTAAACCCAAAAATGGATGACTCTCCTTTTCTCTTGAGAGATGGCATAAATTCCACAGGAATACATGCTTTGTTTTTTTTCACTGTCCCAACAAATGTCAACTTTAATTTCTCTAATTCTCTCATTAGTTCAACTGAGGAGTACCAGCTATCGGCTGTTATGTTTCGAGAAGTATTTTTTATGGGTTCCACCAAACGAAGAACTACTTGGGTTGGATTAGAAAAGTTGTTTGTTTTTTTCTCTGTAGGATCTTTTCCAGCGTAAATTTCAGCATTAGCGTAAATTTCAGCATTTAGCATATAATTTGTTTGAGAATCTGCAAGAATTTGTACTCTTTTGCCGTACTTTGCGGGTTTGTTGGGTGTATGAACATTCGAAATCCACAACAGCCTCTAAAAGGTACTAACATTTCATCTACAGTCATGCTATCACCAGGTGTATAGTTTTGCTTTGAATTAGTGACAAATTTATCAAACATTTCAGAAATTGGTGCTAGTTTATTTTCTTTTCTTCTATCCGCTCGAGTAGTCTCGTCATCGAAAAGAATGCAGGATAAAAGAGATGAAAATCTGGCTAGTGGCATGGTAGCTCTAAATAGATCCCTTCCTGTACCATCCGTAGCCCATAGACATTTTAAGTCCTCATGGCCTGACTTGAACAAACCTTGAAGGCAAAGGAGACCAATAAACGCTTCAATTTCCAATTTATCTGTATTTTTGATAAATGTTGAAAAAAATGATCGGCGCGCATTTTTCTTTCTTTTGCATCGACTGTATTTAGCAACGACTATGTCAATACGTTGATTCATGAATTGCACAATACTCATTGACCCATCAAAAAGTAATCTCCAACTTTCTAGAGGAGTTGTAGGAGGATGTTCACGTTCTAAACCTTTGACGCCTGCTAAAAATTTAATCAAATTGTTTGAGAGTGTTTTACCTTTTTTTGGAGGTGTCTTTGACCATTTCATTTTGTCTTTTTTACCATACCAATAATTTTTTCTTTGTTCATTTTCTGGCGCTATATTTTCTCTTTGGGATTCATCAATTTGTTCATTATTATCAACCACCGTATCATTCTCAACAGAATCGTCAGTCTCTAAATTTTCATTATTGTCAATTTCCCACTCTTCTTCACTATCAGTGTAATGATCGCTTTGTATTTATTCATCTTCTTCTTCTTTGTCGCTTTCATCTCCACAGTCCAGAATATTTTTACGAGCATCTAGTTTATCACTGCTTGAAAGATGTATATTTTCATTATTTTCTTGAGGGTTGTCATCATCTAGCCAAAATTCGTCACTTTCAGCCAATTCTACGAGTTCCTTTTCAGTAAGTGGTCGGTTATTCATTTTTCTAAAAAATAAAGTAGTTATTAGGAAATACAGTTATATTTAGCGAATACTATTTTGTAGGGAACAATTACCTATCTAACTCAAATATAACTTTTACACTTTAACTGGGTCACTCTGACCCAATATGATCGTTCTAACAGACTTGCGATAATTAATTTAAACTAAAAACGCCGCTGCATGTGTTCTCTCTGGCCACCTAGAGCATTCTGAGAAGCCCAAGCAATAGAATCTCCGTAGAATGGCGTACTGACAAATTACCAATTGCGCATGGGTCAATGTGACCCAGTGGTAGTAGTTAAGGGTTAAAGGTTAGAATCTCAATGTATTCATATTATGACCGAGTTTCACAAATCGTACCACTTGTGATGATCCCAAAAGACATTATTAGATTTTAGTAGACATTAGTTTCAATTATTGCTAGCGGCCAGTGAACTTGAAGGTCACTAGCAAGGTGTAGTAAAGGCAATAACGTATTAAAGAGTCACGACTGTTTTAAAAATAATGCGTCGACAAGGTCGAGGAACAGAGCATTGACTAGGAGTTTTAGATGATTGAATTGAATGAAGTGAGCATTTATACTACCAAATATCAAGAAAAGCATTTATATTAAAAGGAATAAGAAGGATAGTGAATAAAGATATTTCTAGTAATAGCAGTATGTAAATAAGTACAAAATTTTACCTTAATAATAATCCAATATTACGTTGATGGTAACAGTTACTAGACTGTTCAAAACACTGCCATATGAACATCCAGGTAATTACCATGTAGCATCATTTGAAACCTGAAAACAAAAGGAATTAGTATTTGAATAAATAAATGAGTATTAATATTTTTGGGTAATAAGTAAAAGGGGTTATAATTAAAAAGGTAATTTGAAATAAAAAGTATTTGATTGACAGGCGGAACGTAGCCATGTCAGGTGTCAACAAGAGTTTGCAATAATGAATATTAATCAACTGGAAGTAACATAAAAATTACTAAATTAATTGCCAACTTAAATTTATTGGTTACGAATAGAATAATTTTTATGAAAGGGAAATTTGAAAATAAATAAGAATTTATATGTGATTAACAATCACAAAGATTAGAAAATTGAAAACTATACATTTGCATATATAATACTTGATATTTAGATTGTAAGTTTTATGTAAAATAATGTAAATCAAAATACTTTAAAAAGGGATAACTAACAATATAAGGGATTGTCAATAGTGGAAAAAGACATTTTATGAAACCCTTAAGACTATATACAATTAAACAAATAAGTGTTGATACCATCCAGGACAATTAAAAGAACTAATTTACATTTAGAACTAAAAAATACCCCAAACAAACAATTATTTTGAAAGAAAGTGTCAATAGAAGGCTATGAGTTTTATGACAAGAAAGACTTGTTGATTGCGACAAAAAAGTGAAGTGGCGTGGGTAGCTAAAAAGGGTTAGCATCGATGTAAGAGGCTTCCGAATAAATTTTAATAAAAAAGGAATAAAACATGTGAATTTGCAAAAAAGTTCAATAATAATAATTCTATAAGCTATTTAAACAGTTTGTGAGAACGGGAGTTTGTTCGAACGTGCATCTCTGTCGCCAAAGAGATCTTCAAGAAAAGAGGTGACGCCATCCAGCAACATGGAGTTTTCTACAGTGGACATATTAATTCCAACATAAATAAAAATAAAAACATTCAAATAGTGAACTATAAAATAATTTCGAAATTTCATTTTAGAGGCCTGAGTATTTTATGATGCATAATAAGAACTTAAGTACATGGATATCCTTAAATCATAACTAATAAATAACTATGTACTTACTTTTAATAATTAATTTGTATCATTGTTTGTTCACATTGTATGTAAATTTCGTCTAGCTTCCATTTTCTTATTGCAAACATTATCATCTTCTGTCTATCACTATACTAATTTCACATCACTCCTATTTAATTTTATATATATGTATATGCAATCGTATGGTTTTGTTTTTGAATATTATCTTGATAGTTTCAACGTATACATACGAACATTTAATTTGTATAAACATTTCATAAGTGGGAAATAGACTGTAAACACAAATGTGTATCTTCGCTTTCAACGAAGCAAAATCGTATATTTTCGTCACGCCGACGCAGTAGAGATATGTTCAATAGCATTCCATGCGTCTGACTGTAAAGAGTACAGGGGTGGTATCAAGAAAATTTGGTGTTTAAAATTAATTACGATTTCAATCTCAACAATTTATTAAAATTATTTTTCTGTAAAGTGTATTGCATTTTTATTTTATATACTATCCTTAATAAATTTAGAAATATCGACTCACCTCATTCATTCAAAATATCTGGAAACAGTAAATTAAGACACACATGTTTTCAAAAATCATTTAATTTCTCAATATACAGTATATTTACAATTCAATAATTAATAAAACCACAGTTAAAATAGACTTATTTATATGCGCCATGAATCCAACGAGAAAAGGTCTACATGTCTCCGGCTATAAACAATTCAAATAATAAATAGACAAGTTCAAATAATATTAAAGAGCAGTCGAAGATAGAGGTCAACATGCTTTCGACTCTTCATAAAATAAAATTATAAATTGAAATTAAACCTATAAAGAGCGGCCGAAGGTAAGTCTCGACTTCATCTTATAAAATAATATATAATAATAATTTATAAAAAAAAATTATCAATAATAATAATTAATAATATATATATATATATATATATATATATATATATATATATATATATATATATATAGAGAGAGAGAGAGAGAGAGAGAGTGAGAGAGAGGGAGAGTTCATTTCTCTTGATAATTATTAATAGTACAAACGTTATATTCTGTGTTACATATGGTCAGTAATTTATATACGTAGTTTTAAATATATGTTGTCCCAGTGAGTTTTGATAAACGGTGTTATTTATTTAACCCTAAAGAATGGTTCAAGCGGTAAGTGTTTCCCGAAGATGAATGGTTCGATGGTTCAAGAAGTACATACGAGGGACACTTGCTAAGTAATCCTATTTAATTTTATATATATGTATATGCAATCGTATGGTTTTGTTTTTGAATATTATCTTGATAGTTTCAACGTATACATACGAACATTTAATTTGTATAAACATTTCATAAGTGGGAAATAGACTGTAAACACAAATGTGTATCTTCGCTTTCAACGAAGCAAAATCGTATATTTTCGTCACGCCGACGCAGTAGAGATATGTTCAATAGCATTCCATGCGTCTGACTGTAAAGAGTACAGGGGTGGTATCAAGAAAATTTGGTGTTTAAAATTAATTACGATTTCAATCTCAACAATTTATTAAAATTATTTTTCTGTAAAGTGTTTTGCATTTTTATTTTATATACTATCCTTAATAAATTTAGAAATATCGACTCACCTCATTCATTCAAAATATCTGGAAACAGTAAATTAAGACACACATGTTTTCAAAAATCATTTAATTTCTCAATATACAGTATATTTACAATTCAATAATTAATAAAACCACAGTTAAAATAGACTTATTTATATGCGCCATGAACCCAACGAGAAAAGGTCTACATGTCTCCGGCTATAAACAATTCAAATAATAAATAGACAAGTTCAAATAATATTAAAGAGCAGTCGAAGATAGAGGTCAACATGCTTTCGACTCTTCATAAAATAAAATTATAAATTGAAATTAAACCTATAAAGAGCGGCCGAAGGTAAGTCTCGACTTCATCTTATAAAATAATATATAATAATAATTTATAAAAAAAAATTATCAATAATAATAGTTAATAATATATATATATATATATATATATATATATATATATATATAGAGAGAGAGAGAGAGAGAGAGAGAGGAGAGTTCTATTATTGTTTTGTTAGGAAAAAAAACGAAAACAATAATAGAACCTTCATTCTTTCCATTCCTAATTTTACCATTAAAATGTAAACATCGAGGTACGTACCATAATAAAACCTAATTTCAAAATTTTATTCCTGCATGTGAGCTGGAAAACCTTTTAATTTTTGACTTTTAATTTTTAATTGTTAATTGTAAATGTCTTCATTGTAAGCTACCAAATTTCATTTTAATTCTTTCCACTCGTAGGTACTGTTCCACAAAATAAAACAGATTTTGATAAAGCCTACTATGATGGGCGAAACGTCGTCATAAAATTTTCGTATTAGTCACAAGAAACCTATACCCAAGAACTATCCAAAAAAGATATATATATATATATATATATATATATATATTATTATAGTTTATTTTATATGGGAATTTAATTTGCCCTACGTTGGGCCGACATATTATTATGAATAGAATTGGGTGAGAAAATAGTTTAATTTGCCCGGTATGTTATGGATTCAATATGTATGATAAACAGTTTATTTAACCAACATGAAAACTTCTCATCTCAGGGTAGAGTTCAAGTATTTTAAATAAAATGATTTTATAATTTTATATATGTTAGCGCCAAAGTTAATGAATGCTTTATATTTTTAAAAATAAATTTGTTAATCAGAATATGTTACTTTTTTTAATGATTTCAAATTAAATACGGTCCTGTCCTACTTAAAAAATATCTGCATAGTTCAATCGATTTCATTCAGAGCTTCTTCCTGTGGTAAGTAGATGGTGCACAAGTCACCAGATGAAATGATTAACTCAAGTAATTTAAAAAAACGTTCTTCAAAAGGAAAAACAATATTTAATTTAATGAAAATAAATACACTACACTTTTACAAGTGTTTTTTTTAAGAAAATCAACTATCTAAAAGGATGACTCTTTCATACAAATCACACGCACTCTGGTGAGATATTATTATAATATTAAAATACAGTTATATAATTTCATAAACATTTGACTTTCAGAAAACGGCGAAATACACTCTTAACAGCGTCTATGCATCACAAAATTTTAGTTTTTTTTTACAAATTAGTAAGTACGCTTGACCTCTTAATACATTAATAAATTAACTTGTACTACCTTATTTACTTCACGATTTCTGTTTGTTCACATTTATTTGTTCCAGATTCTCCTCCTGGAAAACCTCCCTGTTGGCATTCTGCTTCTATCAGAACAGGAATCGATGCTGTATTTCTTTCAAAGTCCAAACAGCTCACACAAATTCCACTATTCAATGTTTTTCGAAAAGTATTTTGGCTATTTTACTTCCACCAGACACAAGACACCATTTTATAAAATAAAATTCATGATTAGTGTTTTATAACATTCAACAATTCCTTTTTTAATTATTTATATAAACTAAACTACTTACACTGATATATCTCTTGTAAGTATAATGTATTTGTTTTAAATTCTATAGTCAAATTTTGTCTTCCAAATGATTTCAATTGATTTACTTTACCAAAAAAAAATTTTGCTGCTCCAAAAATCTCTTCCCAAAAAGAAAACCTACTAGTCAATAGCCCCCATAATCAACAACTTTTTCACATTCTGATTTTTTTTTCGTTAGCAACACAGTTGTCGCCGATGTGATCTTTTTTAAATGTTTATTAACCAATCAAATTTGACTATTTATTTTATAACTCAAATTCTTCATTTCAACCAGTGAAATGTTCATCCATTATATCATGATATTATATTCTAAGTTTTTTAATTGCTTAGACTTCCTATATTATTTTCATTCAATAATATTTCTTAGTATTGTTAAAATGACATTTCCTAACCTCTAAGTATGTATGTCAAATGAATATTCATAATGTTTTAATAGATGACAGCTGTTACCTTTAAATATGTATGCAAAATGAAAATTCGTTTTCTTTATAAGTCATGTTCTCTGAAATTCACATTATTTTATATTTTCCTGCTCTGTTATGTCTAAACATCTACACTATCTCATTTTAATGTCTTAATCAACAAATATTACGAGATTAGCTTGACTTTACAGAATAAAGCATTATTAGTTTCTTATTATGAACAAATTTTGATACTTGATCTCTTTGATAAAAGTTTCGTCAGGTAATTTAGTTCATATAAATTGTTTATCACACCTATTCGCAATTATCCCTACATTATACAGTCTGTCCTTTCTGTATGTCTTCTCTATCGAATAGTGGATCGTACAGATTTTCTCCATTCAAATGTTTAAAAAAAAATTTTTGACTTAAAAAAAATTCTTTTAGATTACAATACATAATCTTAATTCTTCATTATTTGATATACAGGGTGTAGCATTATTTTTTCACAATAATATATATATATATATATATATATATATATATATATATATATATATATATTATAGTTTTATTTTCCCTACGTTGGTAACACCAATTTGTTATAATTTATTTTGTTTGATATGCTTATTTATTTATTTTTAACTTTCTATTTATGATATAATTAAGGGTTTTAATTTTATTTGCTATTAAAACCTTTATTTAATTGTTATTTTCCTAATTGTTAAAACGCCAATTTAATTTGTTATTAATTATTAATATTTCATAGTTTATATGTTTGCTCATATGAATAAATCAGTTCATTTTCTTACCTTTTTCTCAAATTTCCCTTCGACAAAATATTTCTGAAAATATAAACTTATCCCAGGGCGACTAGTTTCAAAACGGAAATTAGATAATTGTGCAATGAAGCAAATTATGATTACCAAATAATTATAAGACGAAATTATATTTACAAATGTTTACAAAATGTTAAACTATGTGACGCCTATGAAAACTAATTTACATAAATCTCCATAACATTTCAGTTCTAACCTTGAATATTTGCAAATATCTGCTCATAGCAGACTTTTTTCTTTATGTAGAAAAGATATATTGTATTTAGTTCACTTTTGAAATATGTGTTTTAACAAATTGCATTGTGGTGAATCGGTTTAAAATTTGTACAATCATTTTACAATAGTATTATTCTTTATATTGATGATATGTGTGTGTGAAATAGTAAAAATTTATGAATTATTAAAAGGTTCAATTTCTTATCAACTAGAGATATGCAAGTTACATTTATACAATAAGTATCAGGTGAGTTTATTGTTCTTATACTACTATCATTTCAAACTTTAACTTATATAGTTTATTATTTACGCTTCATTCCTTTTATTTTTATTTGGCCTTTAATTTGCTGAATGTTTTATAAGCTTAGAATGATAATTTTACTTTTTTGATATTACAAGTTTTGTTTTATTATTTTGGATCCCAAATATTTAAATATCACCAACCTTTATGTGAAATTGCTCCTTGCAACATGTCCTCAGTTAGACGCTTAACTCATCCATTGGCAGCAACTCATTACTTCCGGATAACTCAATAAATTCTTCGTCTCCTTCGGGAAAAATTATTTATACATACTACGTAGTGTGCACTTTTTCCCCTTTACTTTATAACATACTTATTTAATGACATTCAATACTTTTTTATTAAAATTTTTCACTAAGCCTTTCACAGAGATGTTACCCTTTCGCTTCGCTTCTCTCTCCCCCAGTTTTCTTTTTTATCAACACTCTGTTGTTGAACGGTAGCTCAAGCTTTTCTAGAATTTCTATTCATAGTGTCTTATTGTCACTAAATTATTTCTCAAAATTCACTATATTTCTGACTTAAATTATGGTAGTTTATTGTTTTCCACGTTTTATATTAATGAATGTTCCTAAATTATTTATTATTATTGTTTATAATTGTCTTTTTCATTATTTAATAATATTAAAGTCTTCTCATTCGTCAGCCCTAATTTTGATATTTCTCAATTTTTACAACATAAATAATCGTACAAGGTATATGTATACAATTCATTTTATATTTTTTTTCCATTAACCACCTTTTTCAACATAACATTTCAATACGTTTTCTTTTTTATAGATTTTATTCTCATCAATTCTTATTAATCATAGCATTGTTAGTTGATATTCCTGTCGTCATATCTCAGTTTCCTTTTTATCGACATTACATACAAATTACAGATTTCTATAAATTTATGCCTCTTTCAAAAATAAATTAATGGAGTATTGTTTCGTTCCGTTTTATATAATTTTCGACGTTTCAATTTTAAATGTTTGTAAATCATATCATTGTCTTTTGGTATCCTAATTTACATTCTGTCTTATTTCCTTAACAAATAAATATTTTCCGTGTCTAATATTACGGCTTACGTCAACTTAATTAGTTGAGCTTTGTTTCTTGATTTCTGTCACACGTTACATATGGCATTGAATTATTTTATTGATGATATGCGATGATTATTAATATGACTTATATGACTTTTTTATTTATATTCATGATTATATTACTATGAAATTAATTTGATATCTTTGTAAATACTTAGAATTGATAAAATTTAGAGAAAACATAATTGACAAAATGATTATTTCTTTATAGTATATAATAAATTCAATATTATTTATATGCTTGTTTATTCTACTTACGCTATATAAAATTTTATAATTCTATTCCACATATAATCTTGCTTTCATTATTACTAAATTTTGTTGTAAATGATCTTATTTAATTTTGAATTTTCCTTTCAAATTAGAAACTACATGAAAATTTTAAAATGTCACATTTCAATTGTATAAAATTTTTTTATAATCAAAATTTATTTCATTACCTTTTATGATCTAGTCACATATCTTGAAACTTTAAGCTTAAAATCAACTTAGTCCATTCAAAAGTAATTTTACTACTAGACTTTATACCTTTGATAGTCTGTGCTGATCAAATTGAATTTGTAATTATATTTTGTAGTCTATGACGACCTACTCTCAGAACATTTGTTGTTCATTATATGATTGAATGTTCTAGAGAAAACTTAATTTGTCTGTCATATGTTATTTTAATGGTTCTTGATATCTAGCGATATTTTCTAATCCATAATTTTTATCTTTATATTTTATTCCTTGTGGAGCATATCATCTCAATATGAATAGAAAAATGCAGAAGATATGATATTACAAATATTAATGTTTAAATATTTTTAGCCCTATGGGTATATCCTGGATATATTTTCCGCATTTAAGATCAGTATGACTGTGCAATTATATAGAAAACCAGGAAAACTATATCTGCTGGTCTTTCCAATTATTACTTAAAAAGACAGTTTAAAAGTGGAGAACTCCCTGGCTTTATCTGTTCATGGATGACTTCATATTTTGGGTCTCTTAAGTGTGTTCTGATTCCATTCTATTAGAGGAATTCTTGTTATTGTTTCTTATCATGAAAATGTAGTACTTCTAGTTCTGTGCTAGGTATCAATGAATGTTTCTGATGATAGCAATATGGAAACAATTGTCAATTTCTTAGAATTTTTAACATTTTTTCAATATTTTGTATAATTATCTAGAAACAGTTTGTTTCATTTAAAAAAGTGATATGAGTAGATTGCACAGAGTAAGGGTCCTAACAGTAAATTGAATGATAGTTCCAAATTTTTAATAGAGAAGAAACTAAAAAGGAAATAAATAACGAAAAGGAATGTTGTATTCATTGTACCTTGATTGTTATTTATCTATGGATGACAACAAATATTTCTTCTTTTCACATGTCGCTTTTCCAAGTCATTTAATTTGAAATTAAAAATCACTTTTTTAATTGACTGTCATAGGATTCCCCATTTAATGATATGAATTTAGTATAAGTGAATTTTTAGAAATAGAACAAATTAGTGTTTGAGTAATTTTGTTGGAAATGTATTAGTAATATAGCAGCAATTAGAAATAACTAAAATATCTGTGATACAAAAATTATCATCATCCATTATTGGTTCATTAAATCGATTCAAATTTCGTATATTATAAATGAAATTGCGAGTCTACTTTTCAAGATAACTTATATTAAGATTCCATTATCTACTGTCTAGTGATATAAATGAAGCTTCTAAACCTTTCGTTTTATAAATTCATGACTCGCTGAATAATAAATAGCTGTTTGAAGTTGGGAAACCGAATAAGTCTCCTGATCGGATTTCTCTCTAAATTATTGATTTCAATCACTGATTGTATTATACGCGCTTGTCTCTGCTCGGAAAAAGGTTTGGATTTCCCACTCCCACATCACCGGCATCTTTGAAAACAAAATAACCTTTGTATGAGAGGAAAAAAGGGGACTGATGTTTTGGAAATGTCAACAACCGATATTGACATGCTGTAAGTTGGGTAGAAAAATACGCGTTGAAGTGTTTCTAGAAAAACAAAAAAAAATGTAAAATTGTTTCTGAATTTTTCACCGGTAATAAAGTGATTTCACATAGATGATTATATTCAGGTGACCCCGGGGTGATGAGTAATGGATTTACTAGTGCCTCATCAGTCACTCGTTGGGGAATGAAAAATATTTGTCAATAAAAACAATCCAAACATTGACCAAAAAGGTTTTTTGATATCCTCTCGGCAGGTGGATTACATCAGCCCATATATGTATACTCCGTTTTTAAAAGGCATGGAGTAATAAATCACTCATTTTGGCCGGAACCATAGGCGTACCACATTAAGTCATTTAAAAAAAGTTAAGGCTTCTAAAATTATCTCATTTAAAATGAAATTTCAAATTATCAATAATATAATAAACTGTGGATTATATCACTGACATCAATTTTCCAGAAAATTTATTATCATGTATAAAAGGGCGTAGACGAGTCCCTCCACTAAGCTCCAGGTAGTTATAATCCTACATACAATAAATAATAAAATAAATGTTAATAACAATTTTATACAAATATATATATATATATATATATATATATATATATATATATATATATATAGAGCGAGTAAAAGGTAGTCGGCTTGAACTAGTTGAAACCAGAATAGTTAGAAAGTTATCGGGAATAAGCCTTCTCAGGAATAAGTAAACTCTTTTTACTTTATGTTGAAAGCTTTCGAAATCTCTTTATTTCTTCATCAGTCAACTGATAGATATATATATATATATATATATATATATATATATATATATATATATATATAACCAACCCCATATGCCGATTATATCACCCAATTAGCAGGTAATTGAAGAAACTTGACAAACAGGTAGCTCAAAAAGGGTTTTATTATTGTGAAATATAGTCTTTTCAGTTCTAAGAAAATGCCCCTATAATACAATGTACTTACTAGAACTTTTCAACTATAAAAGTAGCGGAAAGGTTGAATATTTTCGATTTACAGTTCATCTGTTCTGGAGAAACTGCTGTGTTGATTGATTTCCCCATTATTACTGTTATTTGTTATTATTTTTTACCGTTATTGTTAAATGGTGTTTATTTTTGTTCATCTACACAAGTTCTCTTCTCATCACACGAGACACACCTTCCAACTATATACTGTTCCAACCAAATTCGACCAGATATGGAGGATTTATCACCATCTAAGCGACCTAAAGTTGGCCCATTGTCGCTGAACGAAAAAAATCTGATATTAAATTGCTATTCCTCGTTGAAGAACGAATAAATTAGAAGAAAAATCATGAATTTGACAGGAAGTGTTGATGAAACTGTGGAGATTACTGCAACAATGATGGGTGTTTCAAAAACAATTTATAATTTAATGAAGGAGAAAAAAAAATGAAAACATGAAATTGAGGTCATACTGTTTCAATGTTTTGGCAAGACACGAATGTCAAAAGTCGGAGGCAGGCAGCTCTTGAAGGGTGGTCAACAGGCCTCGATCCACCAGCAGGAAAAGGACGTCGACTCATCATTACTCATATCGGAAGTGCCGAAGGTTTTGTTAAAGGTGGATTGTTGTGCTTTGAGTCGAAACAAACCGGAGATTATCATGAAGATATGAATGCAGACGTTTTCGAAGAATATTTCTCACAAATGTTAGATCTAATTCCAACGGGCTCAGTCATTGTTATGGATAACGGAAGTTATCACTCCAGGTTAGTCTAGAAATTACCTTCAACTGCATGGCGTAAACAAGATATCCACGATTGGCTAACCTCGAAAAATATTGAATGCCCAGATAACCCCCTGAAAAATGAGCTCTTGCAACTGGCCAATTCACATAAACACAAATATAGTAGATACGTTGTAGATCAAATGGCATCAGCGCGTGGTATAACGGTGCTGAGGCTTCCTCCTTATAACTGTCAACTCAATCCCATATAATTAATATGGGCCCAAGTGGAAGGGGAAGTTTCAAGAAAGAATACGACATTCAAAATGAGTGACGTAAAAGTTTTATTCGAAGACGCGTTAGGTAACGTAACCAAAGAAAACTGGAAGAAATGTGTTGAACACGTGATACAAGAAGAACTAAATATGTGGGAAATGGATCATATAAGTGAACAAACACATGATTGAACCATTTATAATCAATGTTAATAATGGAAGCTCAACAGAATCGTCTGATTCTGATATATAGACTAGTTTTTGTGTTAGTTATTACTATTATTTGTTAGACTTTTTTTTTATAAATATTACATTAATTCGTACTTTATTCCTGCATTTTTCTTTTTTCCATTCCTATTGTAAACGGTATATTAGTAGTAAAGTTGATACCTACTGCAAAAAATTTGCTATTTTTTATATAATATTTCATGTTTATTGTTTGTTTGTTTTGTCCTGATAGTTGTATTTTATTTTAACTTTTTTAGTCCAAGGAACAGGTAGATGAGGTTGCACAAATTTCTACCTTGATAAAAAAATTGGGTTGAATTGGGGATGAAATTCTAAGAAATGTTCCTGGTTCGACCAACTCGGTCCAAAATGGCGAACTTGTCAAAAAAGTCGCAATATTGCGAATAGCAGTTTTTTGTAAATATCTCTGAACTATTGTAAACACCCTGTAGATTATTGTTCTAATAGATACGAGTATTATTGGTACGTGATTTTATTAAAATCAATAATAAATTACTTATGGAAGGTCTTTCGAAATATAGGTTGATTTTTATTTAGATTTCGAGTTCAATTCGATGTTTATGTTATAATTAACAATTCATGTTTCGCATTGCATTTTTACTTATGAAGTTACTTGTAAAAGTGTAAGTTTACAATAGTTTTTATAAATAAATATCAAAACTACGAAAGGATTTTTAATCCACCATATGGCGATCCTAACCTAAAGGGCCTTACCAAGAGTGATATATTAAAATGGGACAAACGGACTCAGTACAGTACTACTAGTGCCTAAAAAGTCGCAAACAGGAAATAAGGCATGGAGACTATGCATAGGGGTTTAAATATCAATCAAATTCACTTTCAAAAAAGGGATGAAGTGACCTAAAAAAATGAGAATCCGCATAAATTAGATGTCAGGTATAGCGGACCGTACATCGTACTTGATACAATAGGTTCTAATTGCATTATACAAGTGAGGAATTGCAAACAAAGTACCGTTCACCAAAATAGGTTACAAAAGTATTATCCCAATTAAAAAAAAGGTGAATATATGTACAAAGTATTGACTTTATGTTATTATTAGTGCTAATGTACAATCCTTATTTACCTTATAGGTTATTGGGTACCCAAAAATCCACATATGTCATATATTTGTATTTATATTGTTTACATTTTTCTCTACTATTATAATACATTTATTTTTATCTTAGTGTTTTTAAATGAAACTCAAGGTCTCTAGTTAATTCCACAATATAATACAAGTTATTGAAAATTCTAAAAAATTGACAATTGTTTCGATAAATCAATATCATCGTTAGAATGACATTGATTTATCGAAACAATTGTCAATTTTTTAGAATTTTCAATAACTTGTATTATATTGTGGAATTAACTAGAGACCTTGAGTTTCATTTAAAAACACTAATATGAGCATATTCCACGAAGTAAGGGTCGAGACAGTCAATTTTATTTTTATCTATTTTAGGGTTGATATATATATATATATATATATGCATAAGGGCCTATAGCCATGTAAGAATTTTCCATCTGTATCTATCTCTTGTTACGGTTTTCCAGTTCCGTATTCCCTTTTCAGCGACGTCCAGCATTACGGCTTCTTTCCACTTTCTTCTGGGCCTACCTCTCTTTTTCTTTCCCTCTGGTTATTTCCATGCTACTTCTTTTACATCTCTTGACTGTTCCATTCGTTCGAAGTGACCTAACCTCTGCAGTCTTTTTTATTGGATTACTTCAATTATTGTTAAGTCATCATATAGATCATACAACTCCTTATTTGTGCGCCTCTCCCATCCTTCTTATGTTTATGTTCCGCCAAAAATTTTCCTCAATATCTTCCTCTCCCAGATTTCGAGTTTGGATTTCTGCTTCTCATTCTTAACCCATGTTTCACATTCAATTCTTTTCTTTGTTGCTCGTGTGACTTGTTTTGATCTCCAGATTTTGAGTAATCCTCCACCACCCTTGGCCAGTCTAAGATCGATTTCTGCTTCTTCCTCACATTTATCATTTATTAGGACACCTAGATACATATAGTTCTTGGTTTCCTTTATTTGTAATATTTTATCGTTCTGTAGCTCTAGCCGTAATGTCTCAGGCTCTTCCGTTACTGTTTTATTTCTTAGTTCCATGTACTGGCTTTTTGCTTCATTTATCCGCAACCCCACTTCTTGTGTTGTTGTCACTAGATCTTCTGCTATTTCCACCAGTTTTTTTTCCTTGATAATAAAACCACGTCATCTGCATATGCCAAACATTGGTGGCTTTTATTCAGTAAAGTACCCTGACGGTTGATTTTGCTCTTCCTTATAACATCTTCTAATGCTATATTGAATAGCATGGTAGATAGGGGGTATCCTTGTCTCAGTCCTTGGGTTGCATCAAATTCTTCTGATTCTTCCCCTTTCACTCTTACTACATTTCTTGTCTGCTTGAGTGTCATTTCTACCAGTTTGCATAGTTTCTCTGGGATTTTATATTTTCTTAAGACTCTCAATAGCTTAGTCCTGTTTGTCATAGGCTGCCTTAAAGTCGATAAACAGCATATATGTAGGAATTTCGTATTGGTAACAG
Source organism: Galeruca laticollis (assembly GCA_963921935.1). Classification (NCBI taxonomy): domain Eukaryota; kingdom Metazoa; phylum Arthropoda; class Insecta; order Coleoptera; family Chrysomelidae; genus Galeruca; species Galeruca laticollis. The sequence goes on along the minus strand of OY998179.1, from coordinate 141,814,276 downwards.
TGTGTTAATACTTGTTTCAGTAAGAAAATTTGGTCTGTTGTTCCTCTAGCTTTACGAAATCCACACTGGTACTCGCCGGGTATCTTTTCTTCATAAGTTTCTAATCGTCTTTTTATTAGTGTGGCTGGTACTTTGTACATGCTATCATGTAGTGTTATTGTTGCAATGTGAAATGTCACCTTTCTTGTATATCGGTAGAATTACTGCTTTTTTCCACCCTTCTGGCATATGTTCAGTCCTCCAAACGTCTTGTATTAACTTAGTAATTTCTCTTTTTAATACAATACCTCCGTATTTCAAGTTTTCTGCTGTAATACTATTGGATCCTGGGGCTTTATTATTTTTCATATTGTGAATAATTTCTTCTTTTTCTGCTAGTGTAGGTTCTTCATCTTCTTCTGTTTCTAGTTCGGTATTTATTTTTAATAGCTCTTCAAAATGGCTTTTCCATCTTCTTATTATTTCAAATTTTGCTCCTAGCAGTTTACCGTTTCCATCTTCGATGTATGGTGTTTTTGGCCTGTGTCCTTTATTTATTTCTTTCACATCTTCGTAGAAATTTTTAATTTCTTGTCTCCAGTATTTTTCTTCCATTATTTTTAATCTGTTTTCATCATGTTCTCTTTTCTTAGTTCTGCAAATCATTTGGCAACTTTCGTCTGTTCAATGTATTCTCGTTTGTACAGTTCTTTCCTGGTCTGTAGATGTTTTTCTCTTGAACTTATTTTCTTACTTATTCTTCCATACATTTATCGTCAAGCCAGATCTTTTTTTTTGTAGCCTTTATGGCGTTTAAGCTTTCATCTGACGCTTTTAAAATTGCTCTTTCCATCCGTGCTAACTTCTTTCCTAATTCTGTTTCCCTAGTTTGCTCTAAGTATTTGTCGATTTTAGGATTTTAGGGTTTACTTAGACATATTTATAATCTTTATAAAAAAATGCAAACATCATCTAAAAGTAATGTGTAATTAACTTTGTCTAATTATTTTTTTTTGTTTACCATTTTTCGAGTTAAGTTCATAATAGTATCTCACGCAATACGCGTCAGCAAATAATAACTTATCTACATTAATAGCGTCTAAAATGAGGTTTCAGCTCAGTTAATTTAGAGACAAAATAGCATATTTGATCTTCATGTAATTTCGTCTTTCAAAGGGTGAGCATGTAAATATCCTGTAGATCATTGTTCTAATTTAAATAGTTCGTTCATTCAACCATTAAATGTAAATACATTTAGATTATTTAATAACAATAGATAGGAGTATTATTGATAGGTTATTTTATTAAAACCAATAATAAATTACTTACAGAAGGTATTTCGAAATATAGGTTTATTTTCATTCAGACTTCGATCTCAACTCGATGTTAATGTTATAATAAACATTGCATTTTTACGAATGTAAAAGTGTAAGTTTGCAATAGTGTTTTATAAATAAATATGAAAACTGCGGAAGGACTTTTAATCCACCATACTGTAACTTCTATCATAAAATGTTAAATGAGAAGGTTGTAGATATTAAAATGACATATTTTTTGCTTCAATGATGAAAATTTTGATTAATCCCATATTTTTAGATATTTTGAGAAAGCCGCTAAAATACGGGCTATTTAGTTCTCGATAATTTTTAAGTTTATATAGTTCATATTAACTGAAGGTATAGCCCATTAGTAGCCAAACAAGGACAAATTTTGTCTATTAATTTTCGAGATATCGCCATTTTTTAAACGTGGGACGAAATATCCTGAAGGAATGATAAATTCTTGTAAATTAGCAACATCAATAATGTTTTGTGGAAATGCTGCTGGCAAAATGATACCTCCATACGTTGTTTATAAGTCCGATAAATTGTTGTCGACTTGGGTAGAAAATGGCCCAATTGGCGCACGCTACAATAGATCGAGAAGCAGATGATTCGACAAAGCTTGTTTCGAAGACTGGTTCACTTCACTGCTATTGCCAACACTTAAGCGTATTCCTGGAACTAAAATATTAATTGGGGACAATTTGTCATCCCATATATCCTTAAAGGTTTTGCAGTTATGTGAAGGGGAAAATATTAAATTCGTCTGTCTTCCTCCCAACTCTACACACCTAATGCAGCCGTTGGATGTTGCCTATTTCAGACCGATGAAAATCGCTTGGCGAAATATTTTGGTAGAATACAAAACACAGAAGGTTAACACCAATTCAATCCCCAAAAGCACCTTTCCCATCCTATTAAGAAGACTGGTTGAAATAGCTGATATAAGGGGCAATAAAAATTTAGAAAGTGGCTTTAGAAAATGTGGCATCTTTCCACTGAATGCAGAGGAAGTATTAACCAGAATTCCCAATTACAAAATTGATGCTGCACAAGTATCCTCGAGAGTAAGTGGAGATGTTTCAAATTACCTCGCAGAAAAGAGGGGAGTACAGTTCGCGCATGGCGGAGTTAGTAAAAGAAGGAAAAAACTAGAAAATCAAGCAGGAAAAAGTGTCAGTGCTGAAGAAGATAAAAGCCAACAAAATGCTGCAGCTGCACAAACCAAAGTGGCAGCTGTTAAAATCAAAAATTAAAAGGCAAGAAAGGAAAAAGAGAAAAGAATAATCAAGCCAATGATAATCAGATTTGCGTAGAGGAGAAAGAAAATGTACAACCAAGTATAACTAATAATAACACTGTACCTGATAGTAACGATGGATGTGAACAGACGATCATGGAGAAAGATGGTGCTGTAGCTAGTTGTAGTATCCTGCCTAAGCTAAAGACAGTTAAAAAATCAAACGTTCAAAAATTTGAAGAGATACGTCGGATTCTGAATCTAACGTAAGTTATGGAGATGATTCAGATACAGAACAACTTTCCAAAGAAGACTTCGTAATTTCTATCCGACAACGTGAACAGTTTTCCAGAGAAGTTCGATGACTATTTAAGGGGTAATAACTGTTATGGTTGGGTGCTTGTGATGGTACTGGGTTGTAATGATATAAATTCATTACTATAAAACTCGATTCAAGAAACCAGTTAACACCGCGATGACGAGGTACTCCACCAGAACAGCAAAGCCCCCACACCATTCTCTGTCAAAATGTAGTAGTGGTGAAGTTAAAAAAACCAAAATGTGTTTCCTTCAGGAGAGATTTTAGCTAAGTATTAATTTTATGTTGTTAATTTAAACTCAATTTTGCAATTTGTCAATTTTTCAATGTTCCAATTTTTTCAATTTTTTACTTGTTCACTTTTTCAATTTTTTGGTTTCCTATTGCATTTTAATTCAATGTTGAGGCATTGATTTTAGCTCTAACTTAAGTCGGATGTGATTACTATGTATCCTCTTTTCTTTGATTTCTTATAATTCTAACATGCAACCTTGAAAAAGAAAGAAATAGTCTTTCGAAAGCGCTCGGTTTTGTATAACAAGAATATAAATATTATTTAGGCTGCAATCCCCGTGATATTTTCAATTTTGTTTGTTATATATATATATATATATATATATATATATATATATATATATATATATATAGAATATTGAATTTTAGTTTATTTTGTCATTGTAAATAATATTTTTTCAGAAATAAGTCAGTTAATTTAACTGAACTCTGTCTCCTTTGGGCTAATCTGAGCAATACGCATTACAGGGTGAAAGAAGTATGTGGCAATGGCCCGAAGAAGTCCTAAGAAAATCCTACCAATTGGCTGATATTGATCGCACACAGCCATTGGAACTTGGACAGAATAAATATTTCTTTCCAGATCTCTAGGAAAAAAAATTTTATAATGTTGTAACAGTTCTATTATTCTTTGTTGCTCATTTTTCGTTGAAAATTGTTGTTGTTTGGGATGCTATGATGATTTTTGTATTTTTTAGTGAATTTTTTATGTTTAAAATTTTAATAAACAATTTTTATTGTGGATTACGTGTTTTTGAAAAATGCTGTAGGGTTACTTGGCACACCTTAGTTTTATTAATTTCTTAATAAAATAATTGCCAGTTCATATTTTTATATATTGTTTATAGAAAAATAGCTAAAGACCGAAATACCTGTAATAAAAGAAACGTATTTTCACTTATTAAAAATACCAATATCCGTATTAAAACTTCAGAAGTGAGTCAAAGTCACCCGAAATTGCGGTATTACTTGACAATATTATTCTGCATCTTTTTGAAATGTACTCGTAAATAGTCCAGTAAGAAAATGTTTTTATTCATGATTTTGGAAACGAAGATGCAAAGTATCAAAAAACATGCTTAAACACGCCAGTATTAGGATTTGATACTAAATTTGATCATAGGGACAGGGGTTTTCGAGAAAAAAAAATAAGGGTTGAAAAATGTTTGTTTCTCAAATATCTTGAGAACGGTGATTATTAGAAGAAAAAAGGTCAAGATGAAAGTTGTAGATCATAAAATTCAACATAAAAAAGATTTTATCCTTTTTTTTATCTGCAATAGTTTAGCGGTGAAAAGGGAAAATAAGTTTTAAAATGTTCAAACTCGTTCAAGCGCCTTATTCTTAACACGGCACTGACGCACATTCCACAGATACGTCATCGCATGCAATATACAAAACAAGCGATAACGAAGGTCTTGTTATTTTAGAATGGCCCCGTCCGGTTTAGGAAATGTAGACGTTTTTTTATTTATTTCTGAGGAAAACTCGTAAATATTGAAGTTACATGTAAAGTTTATTTCAATAATTGCTTAATATTCGATTTATCGTACATTTGAAATTGCACTTACATTTGAAACGATTTTACCGCTTAATTTGTGTGTATTTTTTTACCCCTCTACCTACCGATTTGTTAATAATGAAGTGACTGAAAGAACCAAAGTACATCGTGAAAAGTAACGTTCTGTTGTAGACATCAAGACATACTTAAATTGTCTATCACTCTATACGTTTAACAAACGGCTATCGATACATTTCCCTCTACAGGCAGTATAATGTTCTTTTTCTTCTCTTTGAGTGAGGGGTGCCAAATATAAATTTGAAATCTATTTTCAACTTTGAAATTGATTTTTTACATCAAAATCTACTGAAATAAATCCAAAAAATAGAAAAACGATTAAATAGAGTTTTAAGGCAAATTCTGACTTAATATTAAAATGAAAAATTACGATATTCTTTCCATTATCGAAGAAAACGGTATGTAATCTTGATATGAAATGTTCGTATTAAACAAAATATTTTTCCGGTTATAATATATAACACAAATATTTTTTCGCGTTTTATCATGATTTGTAACAAGTGTTATAAGTCTACACAAGAAATCCATAAAATGAAATAGTTAATAGCAATTTCAGTAGAGGATTTTTGGCCTTGTTTGGAGGATCAGTCGGTTAACTTTTTTTTGTTGCAACAATAATTTTGACACTTTTTTATATTTACAAAAGAATATATTATTTTTTAAGTATTGTGAAAAATATTTTCATAAGATACCCGTTTTTTTCTCTTACATTATGTATAAACATTTTTAAAAGTTAAATTAAATCAATTTAATCTAAAAATCTACAAAATTAAATTCTTCATATTCGATTAATTGAACCATTTCGTCGGCACTATTGATATCCGATTCATCGTGGAATGTTGCCTCATTATCATCCCCGCTGAAACTATTATCATCGTCATCATCATTAATATAATTTTCTCCAGAAATATTGTGACAACTTGAGTCGTTACAATTTTCACACAATTGAGTGCACAACAAGCCAGCTTTTTTGCATGTGCATCTATCAGTTGCGCAGTTGGCTGTACACCCACATCTGATCTGAAAATAAAATAATTGTCAGGTGTATTATTATACTAATAATTGTATAAATACAGGTATCAATCAATAATCAATAATTACCAGTTTTAATAAATCTTTGGGAGCTGGATCATTTGTGTTTGCAACAGGTAGCATCATCGTGTTAGTTTTTTTCCATCCCCATTCTTCAGGATTTAAGTCGTTCCCCAACGATTGTTGGACTTGATAAAAAACACGATATGCGTGTTGGCGCAATGCCGATGCAGTTGGTGGAAGTGCTGCAAATGATAGTTCTTTTTTTAGATTTTCTGTTTTTGCTACTGATGACGTGAATAAGTTGTATCTTAATTGATCAATTGTTATATCCACTGATGTTTTATCTAATTTATATATATATATATATATATATATATATATATATTGAAAATAAATTTTTCAGCTGCAGCACTAATTGTTCCACTAGAACTATCAGGATTATAAAAACATTCTTATGAATTTTGTAAATCTTTGTTTTTTTGCAAAATATTTATTATTAATTGAAATCACAACCACCGAATGCATGTGCGAAGAGAATAAATGGTTGAAATTTGGTGTGTGAAGCTGTCGAGTAAAATAATGTATATGGTTTTCTGCCAGCTGTTATTTTACAAAAGTTCAAATTGGAAAGGTTCGAAGTGAGAGCAATCATTAAAACAGATAAATCTGTGTCATTACCAATAACAATTACTGGAATGTTACTTGTTTCTGCTATTGTAATAGCTGTTTTAACAATTAAAACATCAGCATCTTTACGAGCTATTTGTACGTTTATATTATTTTCTTTCAAGTATGCTGTTAAATGGTCGACGAATTTTTGTTCGTTTGCGATGTTTGATAAAAATTCTGGTTTCGTTAATGGATTCAGCATTTCAGGTGTGAAATCTATATCAGCAGCCATATTTTTCTCTTTTCGACGATGTCGTTCGTATGATTTTATTCTAATATTTTCTTTGCTATATCCATCAAAAATAATGTACGCATGTGAACCAAATTGATTTTTTACGTATCGTATATATATATATATATATATATATATATATATATCAATTATTTGTATGTATGCATAACCATACGGCCATGATACCTGGTGCAATAACCATCCACCGTCTATAACAGGAATGTGTTCGTGATGAACCTGATAGGATTTTCAATATTGATCGTGTGGGACACTTTATACAATTCTGATTTCGGTGTTTTTCTCATAAAACCATGGTTATCAAACGAACTCAATGGAAATGGCGACAGTTCATCCTGTATATCATTTTTCCCAATTAAGATCAGTATAACTGTGCAATGATATAGAAAACCAGGAAAACTATATCTGCTGATCTTTACAATTATCACTTAAGAAGACAGTTTAAAAGTGGAGATCTTCCTAGATTTATCTGTTCATTGACGACTTCATATTGTGGGTTCATTAAGTGTCTTCTGATTTCTAATTCTTCAAGGAAATCCAGTAATTGTTTCTTATCACAAATATATAGTACTTCTAGTTCTGTGTTAGGTGTCAATAAATGATTGGTGTCAAGTAAATGTCTGGCGTAGTGGGATTTATCTGGTTGTTTTAATCTGTATGCTCGTAAGTGGTCACTGTATCGGATTTCAAAATTTCAAAGGGCCTGATAAACAATTCCACAGTTTCAATAAATAACTTATTAGTTCATCTTTATTTAAATAAATTATTAAAAAAAAGTATGTGACACCGTCGCATAACACAATAATACAAAATTTAACCATAAACTATTTTGTCATTTTTGGGCAACCTAAAGTGCACCTTTACCGGTTTTTAAAACAGAGTAAGCAAATGAAACCAGGTTTTCATAAGATATAAAAAAATATATAATATAAATAATAATAAATAATATCACTATTATAATGCCAAAAACACATAAATTACTGAATATAAACACTAGCAGTAATGTACCACATCGCAAGCTGACCAGCTGTGCAATCTACACGTAAAAACACGCTTGTATGCGATGACGTATTTGCTGCTGTGAAGTGTGCGTCAGTGCCGTAGTAAGAATAGGCGCTAGAACGGGTTTAAAAATTTTAAAACTTATTTTCCTTTTTTACCGCTAAACTATTGAAGATAAAAAAAATTGATAGAATCTTTTTTATGTAGAGTTTTATTATCTACAACTTTTATTTGGATCGTTTTTCTTCTATTTATCACCGTTCTCAAGATATTTGTGAAAAACACATTTTTCAACCCTTAGTTATTTTTTTTCTCGAAATCCCCTATCCCTATGATAAAATTTGGTATCAAATCTTAATACTGGCGTGTGCAAGCATTGGTTTTTATACTTTGCACCTTCGTTTCGAAAATCATGATTGATAAAAATTTTTTACTGGACTATAAATTGTCGTATTTCTATTTAATTAATTATTTTTGTTTCTCTCTTCATAATACTCTCGATCGTTATTCATTCCAATCTCCACGAATCAGCAGATTTTCGCCGTAGGCTCCTCTGCAAATCCAATAGATGACGTTAAAAAATCTATTTAATATTGAAAGTTATTCAAAACATCACGCCTAGTTTTGCTCATTATTCACTTTGCAAAATACAATATACCCCAGAAGTAACAAACCAATAACAATTTTCCTACGTTAATATATCAATGTCTTCCTCTTCTGTAAGAAATTGAGAAGCAAGATTAGCATAGTTCAGTATCTTAAGCGCTAACAAATGTCAACAGAGTATACAAAATTTTGTTGTTGGGTAAACATCCTAGACGATGTAAATACCTTCGAAATTTGCTGTTAAACTAAACTACATATGTTTGTTCAATAATCAACAAAATTGAATAAGTTATGAAACAAAATTCCAAATTGAATTATAAGTAGGTGTAGATTGTACAAACCAAGACATGGAAAAATATAAATACAGCGATAATTCAGTTCCGTCGCTTCATTAGTTGAGAACAACTTCTATTTTTTACCAGTGTTAGGAGTGCTAGTTAAAGACTTGAATGACATAGGCGTGTACAAGAAAATTTTTATAGGTAGGTATTCATATGTGAAAAACGTTTGTGCCAAATGTAATATAAAAAAGAATAATACAATAGGCAAAGCAACAGGGAACAGCTAAAATGTTATTAATCAACTGAAAAAACCAATTCTTCCATCCAAAAAAAGGTACTTCGTATATTATTGGGCAAACTAATATGTTGTAAATGAAACTGTTTCCAAATAATTCCACTATATAATAAGAAAATCATAAGAATTCTGAAAAATGGTTGACAATTGTTTTGATATGTTGAAATATTATCGTCAGAATGACAGAAGTTACTTTTAATATTTTTGGCTAGACCATGAAATGAACTATCTTGTGATTGACTTAATACATATGAATAGAAAAAAGAAGGTATGATATTATAAACGTTAAATCATATTATTAGCCCTATGGGGATATCCTGGAGATATTTTTTCCCCTTTAAGATCAGTATAAGTGTACCAAGGAAAACTATTATCTGTTGATATTTACAATTATTACTTGAGAAGACAATTTAATAGTGGAAATCCCCCTGGATTTATCTGTTCATTGACGGCTTCATCTCTTGAGTGTCTTCTAATTTCTGATTTCTCAAGCTTCTTAACTTATCTTAAATATGTAGTACTTCCAGTTTTCTCTTAGGTGTTAATGCGTGTTTGGTGTCGAGTAAATGTTTTGCGTAATGGGATTTCTCTAGTTGTTTTAATCTGTATGTTCATAATGCAGTGTTCATTTTTACTGATTTGAAAATTTCGAAATATTTGACCTATATAGACAGCATTGCATTCTGGACGTTCAATTTATATATACTAGACTTTCTGTTTTAAGAAAAATTGTTGTATTTATTTTTACTATCCTTGAAATTTTATTAGAAACATTACTAGCATATGTAGGGGTTTTGTATGTCTTCAGTTTGATTAGGAAATATTAGTTGTAATGCCATTTTTTCCTCTTTTTTATGAAGTAATTTTTTCATTATATGCAATGGATAACCGTCGGATATGGCTATTTGTTTAATTGTATTAATTTCTCTATTAAAATTATATTTGTTCATATATATTTGCTCAACAGGCCTTGTAGACCTAGTGCTGAATACTGGTGCTTTATTATCTTCTTAATAAGACCCTTTCAACCATTCATCTTCACTAAAGTGAGAACGCATTCGGAGGGAAAAGGATACCCAAGGCCCTCAATAATTTCTGCCGATATTGGTACAATCCTGTGCACAATTATTATAGAAATTGTTTACCTATAAAATTAAGGCGATAAAAACTAGGAAATTTCTTTGCGTTGTGTATTTATTTATATTATTTTGAAAAAACATGTAATAAACCGTATAAGAGTATTGAAATATATTGAAAAAGGAAATAAACAGGTACAGATAAATTTTACTATTCCACAATGATATTTAATCGTGGAATAGTGAAATTTATGTATACCGACAAAAGGACACCCATGTTTCACGTTTATATGATTTCATAAACATCAGGTTTTAAATCTGAGATGGTTTCTGTGGCGATCACACACATTATAAATAGTATATTATATTATAAGGATTAATAGTGCATATTTTTTTACGAGCAATATTTGCAGTTGCGAGGCGGGGCGCAGCGCAGCTGAGCGAATGCAAATATTGCGAGTAAAAATAGGCACTTTTAGTCCGTATGATATATACTATTTATTCTCCAACCAAGTCAAAATTAAAATACATTTAGTTTTATTCAAAAATCGTTAATAATTTGGTAATAAATTTGAACACCTATTAATTATAACAGCGATAGCAAGTCGGTAGTCATCGATATCTGGTATTGTTGGTAAATATTAATTGTCAAGTAGACGTCAGTAGACGTACTAATCATATAATTTTTGTAGTATTTTTTACGCTGCTTTCAAAATGAATCCCGAACACGATGAAAATATACCTGCGGATATATTGGAAAGTGCCGAAGCAGTATATCTAATTCTTTTGCCACCCAAATCTCGCCAAGTTTATGAACTTGCATATCAACGATTCATGGATTGGTGTGAAGAAAAAAATGTGCAAAACTATGCGGAGAGTGTCCTTATGGTGTATTTCTCAAATTTAACGAAGACCGTCAAGCCATCCACTCTTTGGTCACAGTATTCAATGTTGCGATCCACACTGGATATCAAAAATGGTGTGGATATTGGTAAATATTCAAAATTACGAGCATTTTTAAAAAGGCAAAGTGATGGATATATACCTAAAAAGTCTAGGGTTTTTACAAAGGAGGAAGTTGATCGGTTCCTGGATATGGCACCTGATAATGTATATTTGATGATAAAGGTTGTTCTAGTATTAGGAATTGGAGGTGCTATGCGTTGTGACGAACTAGTTCATTTGAAAATTGATTACATTGAAGATATAGACTCGGGCCTGGTCGTAAAAATTTTGCAGACAAAAAACAAGAAACCTCGTTTGTTTACCATTATAGGCGATAATTATTTGCGTTTATTCCGAAAATATGTTGCACTACGGCCATCAAATATACAGGAACGTCGTTTATTTTTGAAGTATGTTAATGGGAAGTGTCAAAGAATGGTTGTTGGTGTTCACAAAATTAGTGCCGTGCCGCAAGAAATTGCAAAATTTTTGAAGTTAGAAAATTGGAAGGAGTGTATTGGACATTCGCTAAGAAGAACATCTGCTACATTTCTTATTGATGGTGGAGATGACCTCACTTGTCTTAAAAGACATGGAGGTTGGAAATCGAGTACGGTAGCAGAAGGATATATTGAAGAATCACGTATCAACAAAGAGAATACTGCCAGAAAAATATTGCAACCTGACAAAGAAGGTACAAGTACCGGTTCAGATATTTCCTCGAATGTTTCATCAACAGTTACGGAGAATATTTTGAGTTTTTCTAACATTATTAAAAAATTTTTGAATTGTTCGAAAATTGTTAGTGATAATTTCAGTGGTGCTTTGAATTTTGGCAATAATTTTTCCAATTGTACATTCAATATCACTATAAATAACAAATAAATTCCTATATATAGTTGCCCAATTAGTTTGTTTTACTAAGTTTGTAAGAGACAATGTTTTTTTCTTCAAATTTCAATAGAGAGCTCAAATGCAATTACTTTAAGTCCTAGGATTAAAAGTAGCGTTTTTAATCCTAGGATTAAAAGTGTTACTAAGTAACGAGCAAATTTCTGTACGGTAAGTGAATTGATGGCTTTTGCACCTGAAAATAGTAAAAAAATGTCAACATTTTTTGATGGTTGGAGAAAAAAACATTTTTGTCTTCCCAGTATTTTAACAACATCATTAAAATTGACATATTAGTTACGTTCGTTTGTATCAATCCCACGGACGTTTTCAAATGGCAAAGAACGTAGATGACAGATTTCTGAAAAGCTTCCGTCAGACGAGATGCTTGAGTATCAAATTTGTCGGTGCGTTTTCGAGAGCTGATCGACGCTAGAACTACGGCCAAAAACGGAGACAATAACAAATGGTTCGCTGTCTCATAGAAACCAGAATATTGAATCAACAACGAAATCAATTTAATTCATTCAACAACAACGACATTTTCTATTTTTATATATGTAATTTCAAACCTTCAACATCAATATACATATTTATATATTCTGGCTCACTATCAATTTATTTTATGCACGTATATCTCAATGGTGAGGTTTATTTTAGCAACAACATATTCAACATCGCAATAGTTGTGTTAAAGTTGCATCAGTTCCAGAAAAAAAACATTTTTGTCTTCCCAGTATTTTAACAACATCATTAAAATTGACATATTAGTTACGTTCGTTTGTATCAATCCCGCGGACGTTTTCAAATGGCAAAGTACGGAGATGACAGATTTCTGAAAAGCTTCCGTCAGACGAGATGTTTGAGTATCAAATTTGTCGGTGCGTTTTCGAGAGCTGATCGACGCTAGAGCTACGGCCAAAAACGGAGACAATAACAAATGGTTCGCTGTATCATAGAAACCAGAATATTGAATCAACAACAAAATCAATTTAATTTATTCAACAACAACGACATTTTCTATTTTTATACATCTAATTTCAAACCTTCAACATCAATATAATATACATATTAATACATTCTGGCTTACTATCAATTTATTTTATGCACGTATATCTCAATGGTGAGATTTATTTTAGCAACAACATATTCAACATCACAATAGTTGTGTTAAAGTTTCATCAGTTCCACTTTCACTGTCACTATTAGATCCTAGAGTTATTAACATGTCATCATCAACTGAATCAAATGGAGGCTTCTTTGCCATATAATCGTGTTCAATTTTTTGGATATGTTCACACCTAGTTTTCCACTTTTCAATCGAAAATTAATAAAAGAATTTATCACACAAAGGTTGTACGTTTTTACAATTAAAATTTACATTTTTATCAGCTACGCATCGCTTCATTGAATACCATACTAACTCTATTGGATCCAGATGATAGGGAGGTAATCATAAAATGGAATGTCCTTTATCTGAAACATTTTTATCGATTTCGTTTATTTTGTTCCGAGGTTTGTGTAACTTTATAAGATGGCATAATTCTGCTTTTAGTATATAAGCCATAAATCCAATGAATATCAAAATTGGTAATATACCTTCGGAGATTATTTAAACGGGTTTTTTTGAGCGCTTTTTTTCTCTTTTTGTTAGGTGTTTCAAACGACAAGCATTCACCGTCTTCAACTTACTACAGGTGAAATTTGTTGAACACTACTTAAACTGACTCCTGTTGCCAATTCCAAAAGTTCTTAAACTTTTTTTAAATCGTTAAATGGGCCGTTATTTTCCGCCTCACTTCTCATAAAATGTATATCATTTGCTAACACTTCTCGAGTTTGACCATTTAAAACTTTTCCTTTAAACCTAGACTGAATTCTATTTTATTCGCTCCAATACCTACTTTGTCGCAGACTATACCTAGTTCTGTACTCGTTAAAGTTTAATCATAAACTCGTCATATGAGTATTGGTTTGCTCTATCTCAATTTTTGGGTATTTAGAGATTTTTACTGTTTTTAAACCCAGAATTGGTCTGTTCTATCTCCTCTACGGCGCTCTAGGGATGAAGGCCACATAATGAATTTAATTTTTCCTATGTTCTAACCTACAAAATGCAGTTAAAAATTGTTTTCATCTACATCCTTAAGGCTAATCTACACACGTCCAGTAATTTAGTCGAGTGGAACTGAATTTTAGTACTCCACTCGTATAAACGCAAATTTTTAGTTTAGTAATTAGTCGTTAGTCAAGTTGTCTCTTTAGTACAATTGAATTGAAGAGCGTTGGGACACAGGAATGTAGTTGTCAGTTTAGGTGAGTAGTTTAGTACAGAGACGTTAGATTAATTTCAGGTGGCATTTCGGGCTTTACATATTTGCGTACTTGCGTCGCTTTTTATGATGGCTAGGTGGTCAGAAGAGAACTCCACAAAATTTGTTGAACAATACATAAAATATGAATGTCTATGGAATCCAGCCATAGCTGAATACAAAAACAAACAAAAGCGCAGCTAGCGTATGTAGAAATCAGTGAAAAGATGGGCATTGATGGATTTGGTCCTAAAGACGTAATACAAAACATAAAAAATATAGGGTCGACTTATAGTCAAGAACTGAAAAAAATAAAAGATTCAGAAAAATCAGGAGCTGGTACTGATGATATATACGTTCCCTCTTTGAAGTGGTTCAAAATTTTGGAGGAAACATTGAAATCGGTTTCAGCTAGCTGTAGTAGACAAACACAAGCAAATACGGTAAGTTTTTGTATGAATATACTCATCTTATATTTCCACAGCCAGTTTTTTTTTATGAGAAACCCCTAAAAAAAATTCACAATTTTTTCAATTGAATATTGTTGTACGTTATTTCGTATATGCGGGGGTAATACGATGAGTAGTATGACAATAATTAGGACGAACGTGAGGAATTTAGATCAAAATTGGCACCAGAATAAATGGAGTTATAAAGAAACAAAAAGAGGAAAACATTCTGATACTTCTTTATTGTACAGACAATTTATCAATACATTCATCATGTAAAACTGGAATTATTGGATCATTTTTATTTGCCAGGGTACTTGCCATGGTCCTGGAAATCGTAGCACTAATCTATCCCGTATATCTCTGGCATTTTATGAGGAATGGTTGCCTACATTGGTGGGTAAACTAACCATTCTCAAATTTTCACTCCTCCATGATCCTGGAATAAGTATGCCTTTTTCAGTATCTTCCATATCAATAGAACCCGGATACAGATAAATTCTTTCATCTTTTCTTAACCAGTTGTGAATTGCACAGCACGCTCTTACTATCTTGTCAACCTTCTCTGGACCAAAAGGTATAGGTTTCTAAAAAACCCGAAACTTACTGGCTAGAATACCGAAGGCGTTCTCTACAATACGGCGTGCTCTTTATAATCTATAATTGAAAATTGTTTGGCCTGTTGTTAAATTCATTCCAGGAAATGGTTTTAGTAAGTATGTTGTTAACGGAAACGCCTCATCTACTACTAAAAAAGTGCCATCCCCCTTTATAGTTTAGCAAATATTGAGCTATTTCGAAAGACTCCTCCATCAGAAATGCGTCCGTTGCATCCCACATCGATTTATGAAAAAAATTAGTCATCATCTACCACCGCACGTAGTACTATGCTATTTGTTTTCTTAGAATTGAAAAACAAGCTACCGCTCCGTATTGGTGTTTTGATAACAACGTGTTTTCCATCTCTGGCTCCACAACATCCTGGAAAATTCCATTTCTTGTTAAAACCATTTTCAATTTTCTTCCAGTCTTCTTCTGTTCGAGGCACCTAAAAAATACAATTCTGGATATATACTTCATTAGTACACTAACTGGTTTCGTTCGTTTCCTGTTTCAATCGTATAACAAGATATTTTCTCTTTCAGGATACAGAAATAGAATCTGGAGCAACATCTACGACGACTGCTGCATCCAATCAAACGCCAGATTTAACTTCTGCGACAACTGCATGTAATAAAACGCCCACTTCAAGCCAAGTTCCGCCAAAAAGAAAAAGGGTTCAAGAACTACATTGTGTCCTCGATCAACTGCAAGGAATATCTGATTGCTTAAATAAAACCAACAATGCTGAAGAGCATGAGTTTGATATATTTGGATGCATAATCGGCAAGCAACTAGCTCTGACTTGACCAATTTAAACATCCACTAAAATGGAACTAAACCACTAAATTAAATTACCCCACTAAATTACTGGACGTGTGTAGATCAGCCTTTACCATGCTTAAAAGCTCGATATCTCCAGCGCCATTAGTTTGTTTGCGTAATGCATGTTGTGTATACCGGTGTTTACAACTTGTTTTTATTATTTCAGAATTATGGACGAAGTTTTTGAATCTTTGTTGACAACAGATGAAGACGAGTCGTCGTTTACTCATACAGTAATCGCGGTAGAAAAAACTGTAGAACAGACTAAAAGTAGTTCTAATTCACTTGATCTTAATATAAATAGTACGGATAGTCCCGCTGTTACTAAATATGATAGTAGTAACATAAGGGCCATGGATATCGAGCTTGAGGATGGAACCATCATACCTGGATCCAATACAGCCGTTCATGTTAACGATATGAATGAAATACTGGAAAAGAAAACCCGAAAGAGAATTCGTAATCCTGATAGCTGGAAGCAAAATGTTCGAAAGAAGAAAAGATAAGCTGGACAAGAGTATGAAGATATTAAAAGAAACTTGCACGAGAAGAAAAGAATTAAATTTAGCTGCAGTTGTAAATATCAGTGTAGCAAAAAAATGACCGAAGAAGATAGAGCACGCATTCATGAAGCATTTTGGAAATTATCTGACACCAAAAAAGGTCACTTTTACAGCGAGAATATTATGAGGACTTTGACTACCAGAAAAAGAACGAAAAGCGAACAATCAAGAAAATCGTATCCATTTTTTTTACTATTTTAATGTGGATAATATTATAATTCGCGTGTGCAAGAAGTTTTTTATAGGAACCTTAGGTATAAGTTCCCAAAGAATTCAATATTTCTCTAAATATGTTCAAGACAAACATTCAAGTGTTCCTGGATCCCCTCTTAAAGGAAAAAATGTAAAGATCTCAGATGAGAAAAAAAATGAAGTCAGAGAGCATATTAGATCATCTCATGCCGTTGAATCTCAATACTGTCATGCTTCAACAAGTAAGACGTATCTGGAAAGCAATGTGAATGTGACTAAAATGTATTCGCTTTATTGTATTCAGTAAAGCTTTATATGTACAGGAATATTTTTGACACATAATTTAATATTGCATTCCACAAACCTAAAAAAGACTTGTGTGAAAAATGTATAGAATTTGAAGTTAACAACAACAAAACAGAAAATGATATATTAGCTCACGAAAAACATTTAAAGTGAAAGAAAGAGTCTAAAGAAGAACGAGACAAGGACAGGGAAAACAAAGATCCTCTCACTGCTATAGTCACGCTTGACATGGAAAACGTATTTTGTTTGCCAAAAACTAATATAGGAAGTCAGTTTTATAAACAGAAACTCATATGTTATAATTTAACTGCACACTGCAATATAAGTAAAGTATTATATTGTAGTACCTGGAATCAGGAAATCTGTGGAAGAGGTGGTGTGCATTTAGCAAATGCTGTAATTAAGATTTTAAAGTCACAGGTAAAAGATAATCCAGCTATTGAAAAAATAATATTATGGTCGAACAGTTGTGTTTCGCAAAACAAGAATTCCTTTATGTCGGTAGCACTACAGAGTTTTTTGGATTTAGGGAGCAATAATCTGCAAACAATAGAACAAAAATTTTCTGAGCCTGGACACGGAAATATCCAAGAAATAGATTCAGCACATATTGTTATAGAAAGACATATGAGAGACCAGCATATCCACAGTCCATTAAGCTTATTAGGAATATTAAAATATATTCCACCAGGAAAGTTTTAACATTTAAAATACTGCAGATGCACCCTCAGGATTATCTCAACTATCAAGATGTAGCTACACAACTTCAATACAAAAAAGTGCCTTATACACAAGTAAAGAACTTGCAGTATTAAAAAGATGAGCATTTTGTAGTAAAATATATCTTTTCTTGCTGAATTTACTGCTGTGCTGATCAATAAGGCACTTACTCTAAGAAAACAAGAAAGTCCCGTTGAAAAATTTGAAATAATTCCAAAATTAACGGTTAATGACTTAAAAAGTTCTATAAGCGATGCTAAGAAGACAGAATTCTAATATATGCTAAATACTATGCCAGAAGAGGCAAACACTTTTATATGCAAACGTTTTTAAAGAGGTTTCATAATTTAGACGATTCAAGCCGACCAAATAATAAAAACAAAGTCAGTGCTATGACTGTATCAAGTAACAATGAGCAGAGTTCTAGTACAAATACACCCAAAATAAATAAAACTAAAAAAGTCACTCGAATGCTTGAATATTAATAGATTTATTAGTAATCATTCAGAAATTTAATTGTTTAGTTTATTTATATTGGAATAATTTTGAGTTATAGTTTTGTTCCATCTCCTTGTATTTTGTTCTATCTCCAGTGTTAATTAGCAATATTTCGAAAATAAAGCTTTTTGTTCTATGTCCAAAATTTTTCCCAAATTATAGAAAATCAGTAAATTTTAAGCGACGATTAGTTAATGAAGTTTTATAAAAGCTAATTCTAATTGAAGAAAATATTAAGGTATGTCAAAAAACAAAAATGATATTCATAGTTTAAATTTCAAGTGTGTTTATTTCAGAACTAAGATTTTGGACATATGACAGACCAATACTCATATGACGAACTGTCTTATATCTTACTCTCCGTATTGTGACCAACGCGCATCGTGGGCGTATCCATATTCAAACTTATAGCTATTTTTGCTAATCGTTACCTCATCAAGTCGAAACATAACGTTTGTCCCATTCATTAAGTTTTTGTTTACCTTCCGATATGAAAACCATCGAAGTTCAAACATTCATCAGTTTATACAATTCATTGGAAATCTGTAAATAATAAACTATTAATTTCGACATTAACGTTGTCAGATTAAAATTATTAATATAGTTAAATGTCTACGACAGTCGACGAAGTTCTATTAAATTATAATCGAAAACATGAAATGTAACTTCTGCCACTCTGACGATGATAGTAATATCGAAACAATTGTCAAATTTTTACCATTTTTTCAATATATTGTGGAATTATTTAGATACAGATAGTTTTATTCAAAAAAGTAATTTGAGTACATTCGACACAGTAAGGGTCGAAACAGTAAATTTCAGATATGTTAATTTCCATGTTGAAGTATACTAATGTTTTTAATTCTTATTTGACTGCAGTTCAACACACCGATAGCTGCAGGAAAAGTATAACGTTTTTGCGAATGTTCCATTGCTCTAATTAATTCATAATTGTTCTGAATAAACACCAGTAAATTGTAGATTCACTTTTATTTTCTAATATATGCTCAAACAAATGTTAGAATACGCCTAAATAAAGTTCTTTGTAAATAAAGTAACAAACCTCTCTTAGCACTTTTTTATACGACCGGACCTGCAATAAAGGCCGCTCCGACTGCCAATTGACGTACGTTATTCACCACAAAGTAATTTCGTGGATTTATGCCGACTACTTATTATTCCGAGAGC
Source organism: Galeruca laticollis (assembly GCA_963921935.1). Taxonomy (NCBI): domain Eukaryota; kingdom Metazoa; phylum Arthropoda; class Insecta; order Coleoptera; family Chrysomelidae; genus Galeruca; species Galeruca laticollis. The sequence goes on along the minus strand of OY998179.1, from coordinate 141,794,840 downwards.
AATTCATCCGGCTCTAGAGAAAACGACAAGAGTAAAAGTATCCAGAACATTCATAAAATAAAGCCCTACGATTGGACGGCTTTATATTTTGACAGGCATTTATCAAATTATTTTTCTCAGAACGGAAAACTTCAGATTTGGGTGGTGAATATTATAGATTTATCTGTTTGTTTTGTTGAATGTGATGAACATGGAAAGTAATAGATTCCTGATTGTGTTTGAGGTTCATTTAGAGGAAAATATTTGGTGCTGATGGATCACAATTTTTCGGTACCTCAACAGAGTTAATAACCAAAAACCTATCATCAAACTTGGAAGAAATGATTTTGCTTCTTCGTAGATTCATTAATTTCATAATTTTTGACAAAACATTATTTTTCGAAGTAATTGGTGTCTGATAAAATAAGCATCGAATTCTCTGTCATATTTAATTGTGTATCTAAATGTTCTTTTCAATTCTGATCAACTTTCCTTTATTATTATTTTCGATATTTTCAAAAAAAAAATGAAGCAAAATTTATATTTCTTGATGAAACCCAATCTAAAGATGTCATACTAAAGTAGTCAAACTCTGAATTTTTCTTTGTTTTTCTATATCTTCATAGGCTTTCATTTGTTTGCTTCTTCTTTGTTTATCTTAGGCCCTGCTTTAGTTCTCATTCAGTTATATTTAGCACTTGTTTTTGATTTTTGGATTGATTTCTCTTACGCCACCATCCAACAGCTTTGTCCTCTCGTTGCAAACCCCGTATTTCTCAATACTTTTCAAATGAGTCAGTGACAATGTCATTGAATTTATACTATACATAGGTCATTGTCCTGAACAAAAATCTGAATGCAAAGATATGGATTTTTCAATTCTCTAACTCTCCACCTTTCTCAAACCGCTTAAACTGAAGAATCGAGGGTGGAAAGAATTCAAGCCCTTCAAATTTCCTCCAAAATAATTTTTGTATTGATTAGATTAGAATTCAGCAAGAATGAAGTACATCCTCCTATACTTCATAATTTTAATCTGTGTTTTTAATCAGAAGGGTTAGTTGATAAGTGTTCGAACGTTGCAATAACTAATAAAGTTTAATATAAACTTAGTAGGATCTTATCTAATTTAATATACCTCAAATAATTTCAAGTTATTTTTATGAGGGATGGTCTGTAAGGGTTGAAATTTTATAACTTGCGATGAGTTTGGCTTATTCTTAGTTCTGACATTGTGGTTAAAATACAAGAGTATTGAAATTTTAATTTTGAAAATTAAATTTGGAAGAATACATTTCTGACAATAACCATTTGATTTACACATAAAATGAATATGACTTTACATACTTGTAAGAGTAATAATATTTAATTATTATTATTAAAACACACGTACCATCTATTTCTCAAAGCGGGTTTATACAGACCAAAATAAGCATAGAAATAAGAATTAAAATAAAAGTTGACCTTATGGGTAACAATGTATGCGTTTATACAGCTCATATAAAAATAAAAATAAAATAAGAGATGCCCAACTTTTATTTTTATTTTTATCTCAAAACAGAAGTGCGCATGTTGAAATGTGCCAACCACCGCGACTCGCCCGTTTTATGCCAGCTAACACCTAACCTCTTTTGGACTTGTTTTGGTAATAGGGCACTCTACGAAAACAGCTGTTTGAATTCAGTATAGCCTTCATATTTTTGATGAGCTATCATCATTAGTGAGTATTTCAAATGATTTTCAACGGAGGATTCTGAAGTGGCGAACCAGTATAATCAAAAGTTAAGTGTTATTTGTAACCTTTATTTGTAAACTTCAGAAAGTCAAGACGTCCCCACAAATGCGACGAAATTTTCTCCACTAACCAATATGGACATTGTTACTTATCTTGTCCTTACTAAAGATTGTTGGATACCACATATTTATGCTTATTTTTATCAAATTCAACAACAAATGGATGTAACTAAGACATTGTTTCGTGATCTGGAGTGCTAAAGAACTATAGAGCGAGTATTATTTAATGAAGATTTTTGGGCTTATGAATCTCAAAAAAGTTTATTGTTTCATAAATGCCATTATGCCTGAGTAGCTTAGTAAGTAGTGTTATACAATAAATATGAATGTTACCTCAAGATTTTGTACTTGTAATTCGATTGATGACAAATGACTGTCAGTGGTAATGGTAATTGGAAAATAGAATGGTAACACATGGACTGTTCGAGAATGACATAAGTTCCTCTACAATTCTACGAAACCCACAGTATTGTCCAAGCTGTGTTTAAAATAAGTTTGTGTTTGTTTCAGTTCACACTTCTCTTATTTTGTTATGTATACATTTTTTATGCTATGTTCCAATATTTGGGAAATAAAATAAATAAAACATGGGTATTATTGTTTTTGATATTTATTTGCAAACTTTTCACATTTTCTTCTAAAGTGCAGAGTTCTACAAAAAGGAAGGCTTAGTTCTGCCATCTGCAAGTCAGTTCGGGAAGAAGAATGACAAATTTACAGTGTTACAAGAGATCAGATCTTATCAGCTATATCATGAGCCACGTCATTATTAGTCTAAAAATATTGAATACATCAACACCATTAAAATATGTAAATATATACTCCTTCGCAAGTTAATGAGTACTTGCTATTATCACAATTAACCATTCCGCATACAGTGTTCTATGTATTACTATGGCGACAACGATATTAGTGAGTATTCATAAGGTTGCAAAAGGTAAGGATTAGCCCCCAGGAGTAGCACAACAAAATTTTGGTCCTGTAACAATTTTTTATCTAATACACTCTTTTCTCATTTCTTTACTGTTCTAGTATTTTTAAAACCTTACTAGTTTTTTTATTTCTGTAATAAACATTCAACTACAGTTGAATGTTTTTGCATATCTCATATTAATAGTCGGGGTAACCTACACCTTTTATATCGGAATTAAGGTTCTCCTTTCAAAATAAAAGTAACACCTATAATGATTCTTCGGAATTCTGTAATTTTCATATTTTTATAAACAAAGTCAGTGGTATTCCTATTAATTCACCTACTATGAAGGGTTTGGAGCAAATTCGAGCGAACAATAATTTAATTTTAATCTCAATCTTCTATATTTAGGGCTGCAATCCAATTTTCCGTATTTTTTCAAAATATTCAACTTTGGTTTATGTTTGTTCTTTAACACTGAAGGTATGAATAAATAAAAATTCACTTTATCCCTCATTCCATGGCTTCCACAATCAACGACATCACAAAAACTAGGCATTTTAAGGGTCTAGTTATTCAAAAATTTCAAAATAAAAATAACTGCCTATTCACTTTCGTTATAATAATCCTTTTGTCTTCTGGACGCGATTGAACAGCTGATGATGAAATTTGCGTAGAGAACGGTTACAGTACCCTAAAGCTTTTAGTGTTATTTTTACGCTTTTTATCTTTGCGTTGTGCTGTTTCAGGCGTCTCATCAAAAAAATAAGTATAAAAAAATCTGCACATTAATAGGAGTCTGTTTTGCAATGCAATTGGCAAGTCAAGTGTAACGTTTCCTAATTAGCATGCGCAAAAATTATTTTTAATTTTTATTTTATTTCTGTATAAACACCAACTTATTGATTATTTTTATTTTAATTCTTATTTTTATTTTTATTTGTCTGTATAGACCCGCTTCTAAATATTAATTGTAAAAACGTAAATCCTAAGGACAACTGTATTAATTTTATAAACTAAAAACTGTCCTGCCTATCTAACATTTTGTGCCTCCAACCCTCTATATCACTAAGGTTAAACGTAATAAAAATGTCCCTTCCTCCGAAAACGATAACATCCCGGCCTCTAAGGATCTGTTTCAGGTAGAAACTTCGACTTATTTTCTACATACTACCGTCCAAAAGTTTGAAAACAGTAAGGTAAAATAAAATTAAAAAACTGTAAACTAACAGATTTCAATACACGGTATAAAAATAAAATTACATTCAAGCTTCATCATATACTAGGCATTATTTACCAGAGATGAAAAAGTTCATCATGAGCATATCTCTGTGCTGTTACTTAGATTCTAATCAAAAAATGGACAGAGTTTGCCCTGAATCCGCTATTAGCTACCAATCAGATAACCTCGGTCAGATCAGATGTTCATCTTCTTTTACTATGCTCTCTTTGTAACGATTCCTTTTTCTTTTCATACATGATTTATCTTTTTCTCAATCATATACCATTCTTGTTTGCTCCCTATAATCTTTGATAGTAATATGTCAACGGTTATTCTCAGCCACATTTTTTTTTAGTTTATTTTAGGTTCCAATCACAATCAAAAACTATCTGTTCTTCTATAATAACCAATCTATCAGAATATTGGCACCTATCGGTATTATCATGTCCAGAAAGTTTAGCATATTTTCTAGAGCAGTTGTGTCGTTAATACTTGCATTACAAAGTACTCCTTATGTCGGTGTTAACAATTGACCCCTGCACTTGTGAGAAAAATCAATTGTTTCTACAACTGCTATGAAAAGTAGCGTATTTCTCATAGCTCACTTAATTTCAAAACCATATGTAGCTATACTGTGAGAAATACCATTTCTCACAGCAATTTGCCCACACTACATACATTTATATGTAGAATCCAGTAGGGGATACTGGATGCCTAGCAGCTTTCAGCAGAGAATCCTCGATGCTTAGACTTTTCCTATAAACTATTTACTTGTATTTTTCAAATATATTCAGTTGTAGAAAAAGTATAGTGTGCAATATGGGAGGAAAGTACTTTTCTCACTCGTGAGAAAAGTTGAATTTTCCCCATTTGTTGCACAATATACTATTTTCTACAACTGCTATGAAAAGTAGCATACTTCTCATAGCTTACTTAATTTCAAAAACAATATATTGCTCATACTATGAGATAGTGCTGGTCGATGTTTATCGATAATTTTAAAACATCGATGTATTGTTACCGATATTCGATGTTCTGACATCGATGTCAACTGCCAGCAACATCGATGTTTGGTATCGATGTTATTTCGATGTCAAAATATGCTTACGATTTCGATTTAACTAACAATGTATTTTATGTTACCTAACTGTATTGGCGTTCCTGGTCCTCTTACCGGGGAATCACTCGCATTGTCACTTTTGCTTTTGTTTGACGTTACATCTGCGTCGGTGATATAATTTTCTGTTTGTTGTACCGTTCCGATTCTCAAACAAACCGTTAACCGTTAAGTACTTATATTTTATTTGCAATATTTGATATTTATATTCTTACGGGGTTAGTTCGAAAAATATATTTTATATAAATAAATTTTACAATGCGTATTTGTGTTATTACTGCCGTTTTTACTTTTCTGCCCAACCTATATAATATGTTTTTCCCAAAAAAACTTGAAATTTAAAAAAAAAACATTTGAGTTATTTTTAATTTTTTCATCAAGAACAACACAAAAACGGTTTTTAGAAGAAAAAAATACTGTGTATATGTTGTCGTCGGCTACTTTTCGTTATGATACATGATACAGCCTCCGGAGTGCAACAAGTCACCAATTTTATGATTGAATATTTTTCGGGACATCTCACAGATGAACCCTATTGATTTTCAGCTCACCCGAACCAGTACAACGAATGCTATGGTACTTGAAGTACGACATTTTTGTCATTTTATTAGAAATTACAGGTTATTAGCATAATACAGCCTCCGGAGTGCAACACATCACTAATTTTATGATTGAATATTGTTCAGGACATCTCACAGATCAACGCTTTTGATTTGCAGCTCATCAGAGCTAGTACAACATGTGCTATAGTACTTTGAGTAGCACATTTTTGTAATTTTTGGAGAAATTTCAGTTTGTTAGCACGATACAGCCTCCAGAGTGTATACAAGTTACCAATTTTATGATTGGACATTATTCAAGGCATCTCAAAGATGAACCCTATTGATATTCAGCTCACTAAATCCAGTACAACCAATGCTATGGTACTCGAAGTACCAAATTATTGTCATTTTTGGAGAATTTTCAGTTCTTTAGCACGAAACAGCCTCCAGAGTGTATACAAGTGACCAATTTTATGATTGGACATTTTTCAAGGCATCTCAAAGATGAACCTTATTGATATTCAGCTCACCAGTTCCAGCACAACGGGTGCTATAGTACTAGAAGTACGACATTTCAGTCATTTTTTGAGAATTTTTAGTGCCTCCAGAGTGTAAACAAGTGACCAATTTTATGATTGAATATTATTCAGGGCGTCTGTTAGATGAACCTTATTGATTCTTAGCTCACCAAAGCTAGTAAAACGGGTGCTATGATACCTGAAGTGCCACATTTTTGGTCCTTTTTAGAGAAATTTCGGGTTGTTAGCACGATACAGTCTCCGAAGTGTATACAAGTGACAATTTCATGATAGAATATTGATTAGAGCATGTCACATATGCGGAAAAGTTAGTTTTAATCCTTAAAACAATTTATTTTTCTTATTAAAATAAACATCAAATATTTTTTATGGCAGTATTTCAGAAAAGCTGAGGATAATTAAAATATTGCCACACGCTACACACTTAGACAAAAGATCATATTTTCGAAGTTGGTTTATGATCAATTCAGAAATGGTGTCGGACGTTCCATTTACTGTGGTCTCTACTTCGAGGAGTTTCGTAGTAATTGCTCTATTTCTTACATAGAAATATTGAACTACCTAAGGAAATAGTTTCTCACTGCCATGGTTGCTAGCATCAGTAGCCCCACTTATAAACGGAATGTTTTGTTGTAAGTCATTTTTTAGTTCGGCAATCGACGAAGGACTTAAAACTCCTGTAGCTATTGCTGTTGCTTTAGTATGATTACGTGAATATTTTTAACTATTTCTGACCCCGAAAAGACTTCGCGATTTAGAGCGCAAGTACAATCCAGAGAATTGGAAGACATGTGATGGCTGACTGTATGATAAACCAGGGCGCCTTCAGCTGCTCAAATTTGGAGGTCTTCCGGGTTTGATGTTACAAAAAATGTGGATATTTTTGAAGAACTTGCTTGATTTTTCATATTAGTTTTGTGTTTCTGTGTGTTCAAATATTCATTTATGTTATAAACACCTTTGTTCGAAATATTTGTTGAACAAATGGTACCTATAGAAAGCCTCCCAGTCATATTTACCTTTTTTTAACATTGGTAATTTATTTCACAAATCGCTGTTTAACAGGCATTTCCGTTTAGGCATTGTAGTTGTTTATAGCAGTCTACCTATCTGAAAAGGATAAAAACTTTCAAGTTGGTAGGTTTTCAAAAATTTTACTCTATGTAATTTAACTAATTAATAAATAGGTTATGATGTTTTTTGGATGGAGTACTGTCACTTTTTGTGAAACTTCATACTCTCTCTAGTGGTTATGTACTCGGTTTTGCAAAATAAGGTAAAACTTACCTGGCAAAAATTACGTCCGCTCCGTTTTGCCGCCAAAATGCCGCAGCTCACACATGTCTTCACATATAAAGGTTTTACTACGCGACTAAATTAAATAGATTGCTTGCATTTGCCGTTCACCAGATCGCGTCATGCGTCGGTCAAGTGCGCCCCACCCCCGCTCGTGTAGTAAAATAGCGTCGGAAGCGTGTGCGGTGAAATACCTAACCCATAGCTTTTATTTACATACATTATGGGAACGGAATCTCATCGAAAACCAGGACTTTTATTGTCGTCCGGGTTGCACCCTGACTACAATTCAAACCCCGTCCGGACACTCCCTGGACGCCTTCCAAACTAGGAGAAATCTGGAGAAACCCGAACGGATGGCAGCCATAGGTTAGAACCACTGGAGAAAACCCCTATAGAATGGTGGCGGCGTTATAGCTCTGTCGATCCGAGTTTGGTGCCCATTGCATTAAAATATTGATCAATATTAGCTACTTCGGTACCAGCGGAACGTTTGTTTTCCAAGGCAGGTGAGACTATTACACAAAGAAGAAACAGTCTGCTTGGAAACGAATTTCTCAACTGCTTTTTTCTACAATCAATCGATCAAAAATATTCGTACTTGGACTTATAACGTAGGTATTTTATTTTCATTCATCATTTTCTATCTTCATTTTCTCCTAATATATTTTGATTATTTTATTTTTTGGTTAATTTTATTTGCATTATTTATGTTATTTATATTGAGAGACTATTAGAGTAAGCAGTTAATTTGTTCTTTTTTTAATCTACTTGTAACATACTTTGTAATATATGATAATTTCACTAATTTCCAGGTTTATTTTGAATCGATTGGATGACATGACATAAAAATCGAACATCGATGTTTTCCTTTATTCGATGATTGCCTTTGATGTTAGTATCGACGTTGAACATCGATGTTTGGTATCGATGTCTCACCACTAATATGAGACATATTATTTCTCACATATATTTATTTATATAAAGAATACAGCAGGGGGATCCTCGATGTCTAGACGTTTTATGTGGGAGATCGTAGATGCCTAGACATTTTCTACACAACTATCTACTTGTTTTCTTTAAATTTTGCTGTTTTAGAAAAGGTATAGTGTGTAACATGTGGGGAAAAGTACTGTTCTCACTCGTGTGTTTGCGCAAACTTCCACACTTCTGACAAAAGTTGAACTTTTCCCACTTGCTGTGCAATATACTATTCCACTCCTATCTCTGAAACATTCAGAAAAAGGGAGGTCAATCGATTGAGTTAAGCACTGCTACCTCCTAAGTATTTCTTTTTTTTTAGTTGAGAAAGTTTTGATTTGGATTAATACTTAGAATCATGAAAAATAAATCCAGAATACATTAGATTCAGTCCAAAAGAATCTTCGAATAACCTTCCCTAAATACCACATTACTACCACCATGTTTGATATAGAATAGATGTTTCCGAAGCTCTCTCTTCTTTTGGCTGACGTCTATTTGATTCCAAAATCTTCCATTGCTCTTTTGCCCAGTTTTTATGTCACTTTGGCCAGTAGCAGTATTCTCACAGTCATTAATGAAATGGGTGAATTATGCTACGTCGATTTCATTTATAGAGAACTCTGATGAAGTAATTATTTCCCAATGTTATAGATTTTCTTCTATTTTCATTTCTATACTTTTTTGTTTTCCAGCAAGTGTGTAGTGCACAACTGTACAAAGAGTTTCAAACCTTTAAGGTTTACTATATTTTTTTCCCCACGCAGAATACAAGTTATATCAATTAAAGTTTGATTTGCTTATGGTTGTCGTTTTCAGAAGAAAAGGTACGGTCAAAGCAGTAGTAGAATACAAACAATGCCAATATCACAACCTCCAAGTATATATGTTCAAGTGTAACTTACATACAGCTTAAATTTAAATGCCGGTATTAACATTTGCCCAATCATTGAACTAATGTCTTTTGCATCTAAGCCCTCTCTAAGTGACCCGTTTCCGCTATTTTCGCAGAAAATAGTGAACTGGAGATTTTCACTGAGAATGAACTTATTGTTAATACTTTGGAAGAAGGAGCTCGGTTCCTGGACCATATTTCACATGATACCTACTCGTCTATACTGTTCATAATTTGTGGTTAATCGATTACTCTTTTTATAAAAAAAATTACACTAACACACAAATTTTGGATCAAAGAGAAGTGAGCATATCCAAAATATAATAAACATAACAGGTATGATACCCATTTTGAGGTAAAAACTGAAACAAGCTTGAATCCATATTTTCATGGAGATCCCCCTTCAGGCAGATAATAAATAGTCGATGACAAAAAAACATCCGATAATACGGTTAAGTTGAAATCTCTAGCGGTCTTTCCTCGTTTGTTAAGCTGTAATTTGTAACAATGTGATTTTTTCTGATATCTCATCAAACCAGCTAAATCAATTACTCTTAATGGATAACGTTTCTCCTTTATCACTAGGGAGAAAAATATACAGGAGGCATAGCCGGTCTGAATTTGGAATATTTCCCCGTCTGGTGCAAGTGGGCGATTAAGAATTACAGATCTCCTATCCAGGCCGGAGCATATTAATAATCTGAAAAATACCGAAGGACTAAAAACAATTCATGACGACAAATGGAATGATTTCATTATTGCTTGTCTTTAAATGTTCATTCATATCACATGTTCAAAACGATTGGTATTCTTGAGATTTATCACTAATGAATTACCTCGATATTGGTATGATGATAAAGTGGTCGCTAGGGACTCGAGGCAAACCTGAGTCTGGCTTGCTCATTAGAATCTATATTCAGATATTTTCTAGAATCTTTGAATGCTTGTAGAATGATTAAATACTATCACAACTTTGTGACATCTCCCGCCGTTACTAATATGAAAGTATAATTTACAAAAGTTGACAAACTATTATTTTTGTTATTTGAAGAGGTCATTTGTGTAGTAGAGATACAAGAGAGGCTCCAACTTACTACCCCGCGGCACTCCTTAAATTTGCTTGAGGTTAAAATAAGTAAGAGGCAACTTCTTCTAAAGACTCACCAATTTTCAGCTATGATCAGCTATGATCTCTGCTACCTTCCATATCCATGGTTCATGTTTCAACCAAAAATATACATGTAATACAGAGGTCCTCTAACTCTTTTGTCTCTTAGACCATTTACCACTTCTTCCTGTTTTGGGTAGACTAATATTGTACGAGTATTTTTAAAAATTGAAATTGGTTTTCATTCTAGCTGTAGTGGAATGTAGAAGATAAGGACAACAAAAACAAACATTAATTCTTATATATTTACTACAATGGGAAGTGGTAGTTTACTTGAACCGTTAAACAGTTTTTCTTAATTTTAGGCATCCAAATTACGAAATAATGGAAAAATTTTCAAATAAAACTTGAAGATTATTAAATTTTGAACAACTTTTGATTGAAACATTTTTTTCAATGAATAGTTTGACAAAAAAATCTTAAATATGTTTATAATTAATAATTACAGATATTTAATTTTTCCTAAACGTCACATTGTATTCTATTATCCTTTCGTATACAAGATGGAAAATAATAGTTACTAATCATATAAAGATGGTATTGAGATTGAATCAACTACGCCGATTCAAAAGTTAAGTATATTTCTATTCGGAGCTAAATCGATCTATTAATTTTTTTATTTGATTTTTTGAATCTGTGATAAGCAGTATGAATTCAGAATTGCTTATTATTATTTGTATGCGAATATTGAACGGCTGTACAGTTTTTTTAAAGAGTTTGGTTAGTTTTAATAATGCTAAGAAGAACATTAAATATCGAAGAGTGTTCTCGGGCTATTGAATCACTTGAAGAAGCTTATGTTGCAAATCGTCTAAATGTGTCCCAAAGTGTCATTTCGAGGATGCTTAATCGGTTCCAGGAAACAGGAACTGTTGCCGAAAGACGAAGAACTAAAAGACCCAGAGTAACAACCGCCGCTGATGATCGTTACATGGGACTCGTAGAAATCCTCGAAATACCTGCAGAATCCTGAAAAGAAAGAAGACTTTTTAATGCTAGAGATGTTTCTGTATCGATCCCAACAATGAGGAGAGCAATCCGTAATGCTAATTTAAGATCCAGGCGACTTTTAAGGAGAGTACCATTGACATCTGCACATAGACAACAAAGATAAGCCTTGGCATTGGAACACCATCACTGACATAATGAATGGAGGAACGCAATCTTCACAGATGAGTCTTGTTATGGATTGTTTTCAGACAGTAGACGAGAACAATATGGATAAATCCATTGACGCCCTTGCATCAATGCCCTGTCCAAGGAACAACAACAAGAAACAATTATGCTCTGGGCACGAATTTGTTTTAATGGCCGTACTGAGTTGATTGTATTGGATGGAAACGTGATAGGTATATGGGGGCCAAGTGGTGGCCAACATACGGCTACAGTTTCATGCCACTATAGGACACCAGTTAATTTTTATTGATGATAATGGGAGACCACATCGATGTGCGATGGTTTTGGAAGAAATAGAAAATCAAGGTTTCCATCATGTACCGCTTCCACGCATGTCGCCTGATCTTAATCCCATAGAGCATGCTTCGGATCAGTTACAAAAAGTCATTGACGACCACAATCCGCGACCAGAAACCATACACAAGCTTAGAAATCTTCCTCCACAACTTTGGGCAGAAATTGCACCAAATTTATCGGACACCTTAGTTGAAACTATGCCAAGAGCATGTACTGCTGTGATACGGCAAATGGGGGTCACAGAATATTAGCTGTTGCCTTTTTTATTAAATTCCGTGATACATTATTTTGTTTTATTATTCTATCTTAATACTTTATTCGATTTTCAGTATTCTAAAATAAGAAAAAAAGGTTTAATGACTCGTTTTTGGCATTTAACAGTTAAAAAATATATACTCTTTTAAGAAATACCAGTACATTTTTTGGTTCTAGCTTTTGAAATCGAACTTAATCAATATTCTTAACTTTTCAACAGCTGCATGTCTCAAAACAAATGAAGTTTTTATTTAGTGTATGACATGACTGTCAAAAACTTTATACCCACTATGCAAATAAATATTAGTTATGTTGATTCAACATCATATTGTGATGAAATTGACTGTCTCGACCCTTACTTCGTGGAATATGCTCATATTAGTGTTTTTAAATGAAACTCAAGGTCTCTAGTTAATTCCACAATATAATACAAGTTATTGAAAAATTCTAAAAAATTGACAATTGTTTCGATAAATCAATATCATCGTCAGAATGACAGAAGTTACATTTCATTTTATGCCTACCTGATGTTTAGTAGTTATATTTTTGGCTAGACCAAGAAGTAACCTAACTTGTGATTGGCTTAATTTATGTTTATAGAAAAAAAGAAGAAGATGTGATATTACAAATATTGAAGCTTAGATATTATTGGCCCTATGGTGATATCCTGGATATCATTATTCCAATTAAGATCAGTATAACTGTGCAATGATATAGAAAACCAGGAAAACTATATCTGCTGATCTTTACAATTATCACTTAAGAAGACAGTTTATTAGTGGAGAATTCCCTAGATTTAACTGTTCATTGACAACTTCATATTGTGGGTTTCTTAAATGTCTTCTAATTTCCAGTTCTTCAAGGAAATCCAGTTCTTGTTTCTTTTCACAAATATGCAGCACTTCTAGTTCTGTGTTAGGTGTCAATGAATGATTGGTGTCAAGTAGATGTTTTGCGTAGTGAGATTTATCTGGTTGTTTTAATCTGTAAGCTCGTAAGTGCTCACTGTATCGTATTTCAAAATTCCTAAGGGTCTGACCCAAATAGACAGCATTACATTCTGGACATTTGAGTTTATATATACCTGACTTCTTTAATAGTGGTATTTTTGTTTTTACATTTAACAATTTTGTACTAACGTTACTTTCTGTTTTAAAAGAAATTGTTGCATTCGTTGCTGAAGATATTATCTTTGAAATATTATTAGAAATATTTCCTGCATATGTGATGGTTTTATAAGTTTTAATTTCATCAGCTTGTTTAGGATATATTAGTTGTAATGCCACTTTTTTCTCTTTTTTACTAATTAGTTTATTTATCATATCTAATGGATAACCGTTAGATGTTGCTATTTGTCTAATTGTATTAATCTCTCTATCAAAATTACATTTGTTCATAGGAACTGAAAAAGCTCTATGTATCATTGAATTATATGCTGCTAGTCTGTGTGAGACAGGGTGGTTAGAATTGAATGGAATTGTCACATCAGTCTGTGTTGGTTTTCGGTAAATTGAATAATCAAGTACATCATTAACTCTTTGAATTTTTAAATCAAGAAAATTGATTGAGCTATTTTCTTCAATTTCTAATGTAAATTTAATTTTCGGGTGTAAATTATTGATGTGGTTGAAAAACACATCTAATTGTCGCTCACTACCCATAAAACAAGCTAATATGTCATCCACATATCTATACCAAAATAAAATATTTTTCGAAATATTACTTTCAAAGATCTTTCTTTCTAAATTGTCCATAAAAATGTTTGCTAAAATAGGTGATATAGGGCTTCCCATTGGTAAACCTTCATTTTGAATATATATCTTATTGTCAAAAGTGAAATAATTCTGATTAATGCATACATCAAATAAATTAAGTATATCTGATATTATTCCTGGATTAATATTTTTATCTTCTAGTAATTTTCTTACAAGTATTAGACATTCTTTAGGAGGAATTTTAGTAAACATATTAGTTACATCGAACGATATGAGTTTATAGTTATCTTGCAAGTGGATTGATTTCAACTTTTTGATTAGTTCTATTGAATTTCTAATTGAGTACTGAGATTCATATCCATAAGTATTGAGTATATTGTTGAGCTTTTTTGCCAATATATTATTAGGAGCATTAACATAAGAGACTACAGGTCTAATTGGTTCCGTTATTTTATGTAATTTAACTGTTCCATATAATTGTGGACAATGAGGATTCTTATGTATGATAGACCTCTTTTCGTAATCATTTAAAAGATAATTTGAATTATTAACAATATCCCTTACATTATTAGAAAACTTCTTTGTTGGGTCTGCTTTAAGAACTTTTACATCGCTGGATTCTATAAAGTTATATACTTTGGAATTGTAATTTTCAGTCGTCAAAATGACAGTAGCATTCCCCTTATCGGATTTTGTAACTGTTAGGTTATGATTCTGTATCTTCTGTTTTATTGCGTTTAAAACTGAAATGTCATTTTTTGTTTGACGTTTAACTTTTGAAGGTTCAATATTTCTGATTAAATTGGCAATTTTTAATTTCTCATAAAGAAAATTATTTGAATTAGATTTTAAAGCTATTTCTGACTCTGTAGCTATAATTTGTTTAATATTATTCGTGAATTTAGGTGGTATGCTGTACTTTAAACCTTTATTTAAAAATTCTATTTCACTATTTGTAAAATTAGTGTCTGAAAGGTTTTCAAATCGTGGTGCAAAGTGTGTTGGTATGTAGGTACTTACAGTTTCATGATGTTTTGAGTATTGAATTTTATGTTGTGTGTGTTCAAGATTCTGTAGCTTCTTTTCTTGTTTCTTAAATTTCATATGCTTCATAGTGCTGATATTTTCTCTAATTTTGTCATCCAAACAGTCAAATTCTACTGGATGTAATTGGAATGTGAGTTCTGAATGTACAACTTTTATGTAGTTGTCTAAGGAGTCTCTAACTTTGAACCATTTCTTACATTCAGATTTTATCCAAACTCGTTGAGCACATTTTATAGCTTTTTGTGCTTGTGGTGTTTTAGTGTGACATTTTATATTCACATAATTTGGTATTACCTTTTTTCTAAGGCATTCTTGGTTAAACCAAATGTTTTGTGATGCTTTGTAACGTTTTTGTAGTAACTTCTGGTACAGTCGGGTCAAATCTTCTCTCGAAGATTTTTTAATGAAATTGACTGTCTCGACCCTTACTTCGTGGAATATGCTCATATTAGTGTTTTTAAATGAAACTCAAGGTCTCTAGTTAATTCCACAATATAATACAAGTTATTGAAAATTCTAAAAAATTGACAATTGTTTCGATAAATCAATATCATCGTCAGAATGACAGAAGTTACATTTCATTTTATGCCTACCTGATGTTTAGTAGTTATATTTTTGGCTAGACCAAGAAGTAACCTAACTTGTGATTGGCTTAATTTATGTTTATAGAAAAAAAGAAGAAGATGTGATATTACAAATATTGAAGCTTAGATATTATTGGCCCTATGGTGATATCCTGGATATCATTATTCCAATTAAGATCAGTATAACTGTGCAATGATATAGAAAACCAGGAAAACTATATCTGCTGATCTTTACAATTATCACTTAAGAAGACAGTTTATTAGTGGAGAATTCCCTAGATTTAACTGTTCATTGACAACTTCATATTGTGGGTTTCTTAAATGTCTTCTAATTTCCAGTTCTTCAAGGAAATCCAGTTCTTGTTTCTTTTCACAAATATGCAGCACTTCTAGTTCTGTGTTAGGTGTCAATGAATGATTGGTGTCAAGTAGATGTTTTGCGTAGTGAGATTTATCTGGTTGTTTTAATCTGTAAGCTCGTAAGTGCTCACTGTATCGTATTTCAAAATTCCTAAGGGTCTGACCCAAATAGACAGCATTACATTCTGGACATTTGAGTTTATATATACCTGACTTCTTTAATAGTGGTATTTTTGTTTTTACATTTAACAATTTTGTACTAACGTTACTTTCTGTTTTAAAAGAAATTGTTGCATTCGTTGCTGAAGATATTATCTTTGAAATATTATTAGAAATATTTCCTGCATATGTGATGGTTTTATAAGTTTTAATTTCATCAGCTTGTTTAGGATATATTAGTTGTAATGCCACTTTTTTCTCTTTTTTACTAATTAGTTTATTTATCATATCTAATGGATAACCGTTAGATGTTGCTATTTGTCTAATTGTATTAATCTCTCTATCAAAATTACATTTGTTCATAGGAACTGAAAAAGCTCTATGTATCATTGAATTATATGCTGCTAGTCTGTGTGAGACAGGGTGGTTAGAATTGAATGGAATTGTCACATCAGTCTGTGTTGGTTTTCGGTAAATTGAATAATCAAGTACATCATTAACTCTTTGAATTTTTAAATCAAGAAAATTGATTGAGCTATTTTCTTCAATTTCTAATGTAAATTTAATTTTCGGGTGTAAATTATTGATGTGGTTGAAAAACACATCTAATTGTCGCTCACTACCCATAAAACAAGCTAATATGTCATCCACATATCTATACCAAAATAAAATATTTTTCGAAATATTACTTTCAAAGATCTTTCTTTCTAAATTGTCCATAAAAATGTTTGCTAAAATAGGTGATATAGGGCTTCCCATTGGTAAACCTTCATTTTGAATATATATCTTATTGTCAAAAGTGAAATAATTCTGATTAATGCATACATCAAATAAATTAAGTATATCTGATATTATTCCTGGATTAATATTTTTATCTTCTAGTAATTTTCTTACAAGTATTAGACATTCTTTAGGAGGAATTTTAGTAAACATATTAGTTACATCGAACGATATGAGTTTATAGTTATCTTGCAAGTGGATTGATTTCAACTTTTTGATTAGTTCTATTGAATTTCTAATTGAGTACTGAGATTCATATCCATAAGTATTGAGTATATTGTTGAGCTTTTTTGCCAATATATTATTAGGAGCATTAACATAAGAGACTACAGGTCTAATTGGTTTCGTTATTTTATGTAATTTAACTGTTCCATATAATTGTGGACAATGAGGATTCTTATGTATGATAGACCTCTTTTCGTAATCATTTAAAAGATAATTTGAATTATTAACAATATCCCTTACATTATTAGAAAACTTCTTTGTTGGGTCTGCTTTAAGAACTTTTACATCGCTGGATTCTATAAAGTTATATACTTTGGAATTGTAATTTTCAGTCGTCAAAATGACAGTAGCATTCCCCTTATCGGATTTTGTAACTGTTAGGTTATGATTCTGTATCTTCTGTTTTATTGCGTTTAAAACTGAAATGTCATTTTTTGTTTGACGTTTAACTTTTGAAGGTTCAATATTTCTGATTAAATTGGCAATTTTTAATTTCTCATAAAGAAAATTATTTGAATTAGATTTTAAAGCTATTTCTGACTCTGTAGCTATAATTTGTTTAATATTATTCGTGAATTTAGGTGGTATGCTGTACTTTAAACCTTTATTTAAAAATTCTATTTCACTATTTGTAAAATTAGTGTCTGAAAGGTTTTCAAATCGTGGTGCAAAGTGTGTTGGTATGTAGGTACTTACAGTTTCATGATGTTTTGAGTATTGAATTTTATGTTGTGTGTGTTCAAGATTCTGTAGCTTCTTTTCTTGTTTCTTAAATTTCATATGCTTCATAGTGCTGATATTTTCTCTAATTTTGTCATCCAAACAGTCAAATTCTACTGGATGTAATTGGAATGTGAGTTCTGAATGTACAACTTTTATGTAGTTGTCTAAGGAGTCTCTAACTTTGAACCATTTCTTACATTCAGATTTTATCCAAACTCGTTGAGCACATTTTATAGCTTTTTGTGCTTGTGGTGTTTTAGTGTGACATTTTATATTCACATAATTTGGTATTACCTTTTTTCTAAGGCATTCTTGGTTAAACCAAATGTTTTGTGATGCTTTGTAACGTTTTTGTAGTAACTTCTGGTACAGTCGGGTCAAATCTTCTCTCGAAGATTTTTTAATGAAATTGACTGTCTCGACCCTTACTTCGTGGAATATGCTCATATTAGTGTTTTTAAATGAAACTCAAGGTCTCTAGTTAATTCCACAATATAATACAAGTTATTGAAAATTCTAAAAAATTGACAATTGTTTCGATAAATCAATATCATCGTCAGAATGACAGAAGTTACATTTCATTTTATGCCTACCTGATGTTTAGTAGTTATATTTTTGGCTAGACCAAGAAGTAACCTAACTTGTGATTGGCTTAATTTATGTTTATAGAAAAAAAGAAGAAGATGTGATATTACAAATATTGAAGCTTAGATATTATTGGCCCTATGGTGATATCCTGGATATCATTATTCCAATTAAGATCAGTATAACTGTGCAATGATATAGAAAACCAGGAAAACTATATCTGCTGATCTTTACAATTATCACTTAAGAAGACAGTTTATTAGTGGAGAATTCCCTAGATTTAACTGTTCATTGACAACTTCATATTGTGGGTTTCTTAAATGTCTTCTAATTTCCAGTTCTTCAAGGAAATCCAGTTCTTGTTTCTTTTCACAAATATGCAGCACTTCTAGTTCTGTGTTAGGTGTCAATGAATGATTGGTGTCAAGTAGATGTTTTGCGTAGTGAGATTTATCTGGTTGTTTTAATCTGTAAGCTCGTAAGTGCTCACTGTATCGTATTTCAAAATTCCTAAGGGTCTGACCCAAATAGACAGCATTACATTCTGGACATTTGAGTTTATATATACCTGACTTCTTTAATAGTGGTATTTTTGTTTTTACATTTAACAATTTTGTACTAACGTTACTTTCTGTTTTAAAAGAAATTGTTGCATTCGTTGCTGAAGATATTATCTTTGAAATATTATTAGAAATATTTCCTGCATATGTGATGGTTTTATAAGTTTTAATTTCATCAGCTTGTTTAGGATATATTAGTTGTAATGCCACTTTTTTCTCTTTTTTACTAATTAGTTTATTTATCATATCTAATGGATAACCGTTAGATGTTGCTATTTGTCTAATTGTATTAATCTCTCTATCAAAATTACATTTGTTCATAGGAACTGAAAAAGCTCTATGTATCATTGAATTATATGCTGCTAGTCTGTGTGAGACAGGGTGGTTAGAATTGAATGGAATTGTCACATCAGTCTGTGTTGGTTTTCGGTAAATTGAATAATCAAGTACATCATTAACTCTTTGAATTTTTAAATCAAGAAAATTGATTGAGCTATTTTCTTCAATTTCTAATGTAAATTTAATTTTCGGGTGTAAATTATTGATGTGGTTGAAAAACACATCTAATTGTCGCTCACTACCCATAAAACAAGCTAATATGTCATCCACATATCTATACCAAAATAAAATATTTTTCGAAATATTACTTTCAAAGATCTTTCTTTCTAAATTGTCCATAAAAATGTTTGCTAAAATAGGTGATATAGGGCTTCCCATTGGTAAACCTTCATTTTGAATATATATCTTATTGTCAAAAGTGAAATAATTCTGATTAATGCATACATCAAATAAATTAAGTATATCTGATATTATTCCTGGATTAATATTTTTATCTTCTAGTAATTTTCTTACAAGTATTAGACATTCTTTAGGAGGAATTTTAGTAAACATATTAGTTACATCGAACGATATGAGTTTATAGTTATCTTGCAAGTGGATTGATTTCAACTTTTTGATTAGTTCTATTGAATTTCTAATTGAGTACTGAGATTCATATCCATAAGTATTGAGTATATTGTTGAGCTTTTTTGCCAATATATTATTAGGAGCATTAACATAAGAGACTACAGGTCTAATTGGTTTCGTTATTTTATGTAATTTAACTGTTCCATATAATTGTGGACAATGAGGATTCTTATGTATGATAGACCTCTTTTCGTAATCATTTAAAAGATAATTTGAATTATTAACAATATCCCTTACATTATTAGAAAACAGAAGATACAGAATCATAACCTAACAGTTACAAAATCCGATAAGGGGAATGCTACTGTCATTTTGACGACTGAAAATTACAATTCCAAAGTATATAACTTTATAGAATCCAGCGATGTAAAAGTTCTTAAAGCAGACCCAACAAAGAAGTTTTCTAATAATGTAAGGGATATTGTTAATAATTCAAATTATCTTTTAAATGATTACGAAAAGAGGTCTATCATACATAAGAATCCTCATTGTCCACAATTATATGGAACAGTTAAATTACATAAAATAACGAAACCAATTAGACCTGTAGTCTCTTATGTTAATGCTCCTAATAATATATTGGCAAAAAAGCTCAACAATATACTCAATACTTATGGATATGAATCTCAGTACTCAATTAGAAATTCAATAGAACTAATCAAAAAGTTGAAATCAATCCACTTGCAAGATAACTATAAACTCATATCGTTCGATGTAACTAATATGTTTACTAAAATTCCTCCTAAAGAATGTCTAATACTTGTAAGAAAATTACTAGAAGATAAAAATATTAATCCAGGAATAATATCAGATATACTTAATTTATTTGATGTATGCATTAATCAGAATTATTTCACTTTTGACAATAAGATATATATTCAAAATGAAGGTTTACCAATGGGAAGCCCTATATCACCTATTTTAGCAAACATTTTTATGGACAATTTAGAAAGAAAGATCTTTGAAAGTAATATTTCGAAAAATATTTTATTTTGGTATAGATATGTGGATGACATATTAGCTTGTTTTATGGGTAGTGAGCGACAATTAGATGTGTTTTTCAACCACATCAATAATTTACACCCGAAAATTAAATTTACATTAGAAATTGAAGAAAATAGCTCAATCAATTTTCTTGATTTAAAAATTCAAAGAGTTAATGATGTACTTGATTATTCAATTTACCGAAAACCAACACAGACTGATGTGACAATTCCATTCAATTCTAACCACCCTGTCTCACACAGACTAGCAGCATATAATTCAATGATACATAGAGCTTTTTCAGTTCCTATGAACAAATGTAATTTTGATAGAGAGATTAATACAATTAGACAAATAGCAACATCTAACGGTTATCCATTAGATATGATAAATAAACTAATTAGTAAAAAAGAGAAAAAAGTGGCATTACAACTAATATATCCTAAACAAGCTGATGAAATTAAAACTTATAAAACCATCACATATGCAGGAAATATTTCTAATAATATTTCAAAGATAATATCTTCAGCAACGAATGCAACAATTTCTTTTAAAACAGAAAGTAACGTTAGTACAAAATTGTTAAATGTAAAAACAAAAATACCACTATTAAAGAAGTCAGGTATATATAAACTCAAATGTCCAGAATGTAATGCTGTCTATTTGGGTCAGACCCTTAGGAATTTTGAAATACGATACAGTGAGCACTTACGAGCTTACAGATTAAAACAACCAGATAAATCTCACTACGCAAAACATCTACTTGACACCAATCATTCATTGACACCTAACACAGAACTAGAAGTGCTGCATATTTGTGAAAAGAAACAAGAACTGGATTTCCTTGAAGAACTGGAAATTAGAAGACATTTAAGAAACCCACAATATGAAGTTGTCAATGAACAGTTAAATCTAGGGAATTCTCCACTAATAAACTGTCTTCTTAAGTGATAATTGTAAAGATCAGCAGATATAGTTTTCCTGGTTTTCTATATCATTGCACAGTTATACTGATCTTAATTGGAATAATGATATCCAGGATATCACCATAGGGCCAATAATATCTAAGCTTCAATATTTGTAATATCACATCTTCTTCTTTTTTTCTATGAACATAAATTAAGCCAATCACAAGTTAGGTTACTTCTTGGTCTAGCCAAAAATATAACTACTAAACATCAGGTAGGCATAAAATGAAATGTAACTTCTGTCATTCTGACGATGATATTGATTTATCGAAACAATTGTCAATTTTTTAGAATTTTCAATAACTTGTATTATATTGTGGAATTAACTAGAGACCTTGAGTTTCATTTAAAAACACTAATATGAGCATATTCCACGAAGTAAGGGTCGAGACAGTCAATTTCATTAAAAAATCTTCGAGAGAAGATTTGACCCGACTGTACCAGAAGTTACTACAAAAACGTTACAAAGCATCACAAAACATTTGGTTTAACCAAGAATGCCTTAGAAAAAAGGTAATACCAAATTATGTGAATATAAAATGTCACACTAAAACACCACAAGCACAAAAAGCTATAAAATGTGCTCAACGAGTTTGGATAAAATCTGAATGTAAGAAATGGTTCAAAGTTAGAGACTCCTTAGACAACTACATAAAAGTTGTACATTCAGAACTCACATTCCAATTACATCCAGTAGAATTTGACTGTTTGGATGACAAAATTAGAGAAAATATCAGCACTATGAAGCATATGAAATTTAAGAAACAAGAAAAGAAGCTACAGAATCTTGAACACACACAACATAAAATTCAATACTCAAAACATCATGAAACTGTAAGTACCTACATACCAACACACTTTGCACCACGATTTGAAAACCTTTCAGACACTAATTTTACAAATAGTGAAATAGAATTTTTAAATAAAGGTTTAAAGTACAGCATACCACCTAAATTCACGAATAATATTAAACAAATTATAGCTACAGAGTCAGAAATAGCTTTAAAATCTAATTCAAATAATTTTCTTTATGAGAAATTAAAAATTGCCAATTTAATCAGAAATATTGAACCTTCAAAAGTTAAACGTCAAACAAAAAATGACATTTCAGTTTTAAACGCAATAAAACAGAAGATACAGAATCATAACCTAACAGTTACAAAATCCGATAAGGGGAATGCTACTGTCATTTTGACGACTGAAAATTACAATTCCAAAGTATATAACTTTATAGAATCCAGCGATGTAAAAGTTCTTAAAGCAGACCCAACAAAGAAGTTTTCTAATAATGTAAGGGATATTGTTAATAATTCAAATTATCTTTTAAATGATTACGAAAAGAGGTCTATCATACATAAGAATCCTCATTGTCCACAATTATATGGAACAGTTAAATTACATAAAATAACGAAACCAATTAGACCTGTAGTCTCTTATGTTAATGCTCCTAATAATATATTGGCAAAAAAGCTCAACAATATACTCAATACTTATGGATATGAATCTCAGTACTCAATTAGAAATTCAATAGAACTAATCAAAAAGTTGAAATCAATCCACTTGCAAGATAACTATAAACTCATATCGTTCGATGTAACTAATATGTTTACTAAAATTCCTCCTAAAGAATGTCTAATACTTGTAAGAAAATTACTAGAAGATAAAAATATTAATCCAGGAATAATATCAGATATACTTAATTTATTTGATGTATGCATTAATCAGAATTATTTCACTTTTGACAATAAGATATATATTCAAAATGAAGGTTTACCAATGGGAAGCCCTATATCACCTATTTTAGCAAACATTTTTATGGACAATTTAGAAAGAAAGATCTTTGAAAGTAATATTTCGAAAAATATTTTATTTTGGTATAGATATGTGGATGACATATTAGCTTGTTTTATGGGTAGTGAGCGACAATTAGATGTGTTTTTCAACCACATCAATAATTTACACCCGAAAATTAAATTTACATTAGAAATTGAAGAAAATAGCTCAATCAATTTTCTTGATTTAAAAATTCAAAGAGTTAATGATGTACTTGATTATTCAATTTACCGAAAACCAACACAGACTGATGTGACAATTCCATTCAATTCTAACCACCCTGTCTCACACAGACTAGCAGCATATAATTCAATGATACATAGAGCTTTTTCAGTTCCTATGAACAAATGTAATTTTGATAGAGAGATTAATACAATTAGACAAATAGCAACATCTAACGGTTATCCATTAGATATGATAAATAAACTAATTAGTAAAAAAGAGAAAAAAGTGGCATTACAACTAATATATCCTAAACAAGCTGATGAAATTAAAACTTATAAAACCATCACATATGCAGGAAATATTTCTAATAATATTTCAAAGATAATATCTTCAGCAACGAATGCAACAATTTTTTTTAAAACAGAAAGTAACGTTAGTACAAAATTGTTAAATGTAAAAACAAAAATACCACTATTAAAGAAGTCAGGTATATATAAACTCAAATGTCCAGAATGTAATGCTGTCTATTTGGGTCAGACCCTTAGGAATTTTGAAATACGATACAGTGAGCACTTACGAGCTTACAGATTAAAACAACCAGATAAATCTCACTACGCAAAACATCTACTTGACACCAATCATTCATTGACACCTAACACAGAACTAGAAGTGCTGCATATTTGTGAAAAGAAACAAGAACTGGATTTCCTTGAAGAACTGGAAATTAGAAGACATTTAAGAAACCCACAATATGAAGTTGTCAATGAACAGTTAAATCTAGGGAATTCTCCACTAATAAACTGTCTTCTTAAGTGATAATTGTAAAGATCAGCAGATATAGTTTTCCTGGTTTTCTATATCATTGCACAGTTATACTGATCTTAATTGGAATAATGATATCCAGGATATCACCATAGGGCCAATAATATCTAAGCTTCAATATTTGTAATATCACATCTTCTTCTTTTTTTCTATAAACATAAATTAAGCCAATCACAAGTTAGGTTACTTCTTGGTCTAGCCAAAAATATAACTACTAAACATCAGGTAGGCATAAAATGAAATGTAACTTCTGTCATTCTGACGATGATATTGATTTATCGAAACAATTGTCAATTTTTTAGAATTTTCAATAACTTGTATTATATTGTGGAATTAACTAGAGACCTTGAGTTTCATTTAAAAACACTAATATGAGCATATTCCACGAAGTAAGGGTCGAGACAGTCAATTTCATTAAAAAATCTTCGAGAGAAGATTTGACCCGACTGTACCAGAAGTTACTACAAAAACGTTACAAAGCATCACAAAACATTTGGTTTAACCAAGAATGCCTTAGAAAAAAGGTAATACCAAATTATGTGAATATAAAATGTCACACTAAAACACCACAAGCACAAAAAGCTATAAAATGTGCTCAACGAGTTTGGATAAAATCTGAATGTAAGAAATGGTTCAAAGTTAGAGACTCCTTAGACAACTACATAAAAGTTGTACATTCAGAACTCACATTCCAATTACATCCAGTAGAATTTGACTGTTTGGATGACAAAATTAGAGAAAATATCAGCACTATGAAGCATATGAAATTTAAGAAACAAGAAAAGAAGCTACAGAATCTTGAACACACACAACATAAAATTCAATACTCAAAACATCATGAAACTGTAAGTACCTACATACCAACACACTTTGCACCACGATTTGAAAACCTTTCAGACACTAATTTTACAAATAGTGAAATAGAATTTTTAAATAAAGGTTTAAAGTACAGCATACCACCTAAATTCACGAATAATATTAAACAAATTATAGCTACAGAGTCAGAAATAGCTTTAAAATCTAATTCAAATAATTTTCTTTATGAGAAATTAAAAATTGCCAATTTAATCAGAAATATTGAACCTTCAAAAGTTAAACGTCAAACAAAAAATGACATTTCAGTTTTAAACGCAATAAAACAGAAGATACAGAATCATAACCTAACAGTTACAAAATCCGATAAGGGGAATGCTACTGTCATTTTGACGACTGAAAATTACAATTCCAAAGTATATAACTTTATAGAATCCAGCGATGTAAAAGTTCTTAAAGCAGACCCAACAAAGAAGTTTTCTAATAATGTAAGGGATATTGTTAATAATTCAAATTATCTTTTAAATGATTACGAAAAGAGGACTATCATACATAAGAATCCTCATTGTCCACAATTATATGGAACAGTTAAATTACATAAAATAACGAAACCAATTAGACCTGTAGTCTCTTATGTTAATGCTCCTAATAATATATTGGCAAAAAAGCTCAACAATATACTCAATACTTATGGATATGAATCTCAGTACTCAATTAGAAATTCAATAGAACTAATCAAAAAGTTGAAATCAATCCACTTGCAAGATAACTATAAACTCATATCGTTCGATGTAACTAATATGTTTACTAAAATTCCTCCTAAAGAATGTCTAATACTTGTAAGAAAATTACTAGAAGATAAAAATATTAATCCAGGAATAATATCAGATATACTTAATTTATCTGATGTATGCATTAATCAGAATTATTTCACTTTTGACAATAAGATATATATTCAAAATGAAGGTTTACCAATGGGAAGCCCTATATCACCTATTTTAGCAAACATTTTTATGGACAATTAAGAAAGAAAGATCTTTGAAAGTAATATTTCGAAAAATATTTTATTTTGGTATAGATATGTGGATGACATATTAGCTTGTTTTATGGGTAGTGAGCGACAATTAGATGTGTTTTTCAACCACATCAATAATTTACACCCGAAAATTAAATTTACATTAGAAATTGAAGAAAATAGCTCAATCAATTTTCTTGATTTAAAAATTCAAAGAGTTAATGATGTACTTGATTATTCAATTTACCGAAAACCAACACAGACTGATGTGACAATTCCATTCAATTCTAACCACCCTGTCTCACACAGACTAGCAGCATATAATTCAATGATACATAGAGCTTTTTCAGTTCCTATGAACAAATGTAATTTTGATAGAGAGATTAATACAATTAGACAAATAGCAACATCTAACGGTTATCCATTAGATATGATAAATAAACTAATTAGTAAAAAAGAGAAAAAAGTGGCATTACAACTAATATATCCTAAACAAGCTGATGAAATTAAAACTTATAAAACCATCACATATGCAGGAAATATTTCTAATAATATTTCAAAGATAATATCTTCAGCAACGAATGCAACAATTTCTTTTAAAACAGAAA
The DNA here is from genome assembly GCA_963921935.1 of Galeruca laticollis. Lineage (NCBI taxonomy): Eukaryota > Metazoa > Arthropoda > Insecta > Coleoptera > Chrysomelidae > Galeruca > Galeruca laticollis. Next base: position 141,767,754 of record OY998179.1, on the reverse strand, counting down.
GTAACGTTAGTACAAAATTGTTAAATGTAAAAACAAAAATACCACTATTCAAGAAGTCAGGTATATATAAACTCAAATGTCCAGAATGTAATGCTGTCTATTTGGGTCAGACCCTTAGGAATTTTGAAATACGATACAGTGAGCACTTACGAGCTTACAGATTAAAACAACCAGATAAATCTCACTACGCAAAACATCTACTTGACACCAATCATTCATTGACACCTAACACAGAACTAGAAGTGCTGCATATTTGTGAAAAGAAACAAGAACTGGATTTCCTTGAAGAACTGGAAATTAGAAGACATTTAAGAAACCCACAATATGAAGTTGTCAATGAACAGTTAAATCTAGGGAATTCTCCACTAATAAACTGTCTTCTTAAGTGATAATTGTAAAGATCAGCAGATATAGTTTTCCTGGTTTTCTATATCATTGCACAGTTATACTGATCTTAATTGGAATAATGATATCCAGGATATCACCATAGGGCCAATAATATCTAAGCTTCAATATTTGTAATATCACATCTTCTTCTTTTTTTCTATAAACATAAATTAAGCCAATCACAAGTTAGGTTACTTCTTGGTCTAGCCAAAAATATAACTACTAAACATCAGGTAGGCATAAAATGAAATGTAACTTCTGTCATTCTGACGATGATATTGATTTATCGAAACAATTGTCAATTTTTTAGAATTTTCAATAACTTGTATTATATTGTGGAATTAACTAGAGACCTTGAGTTTCATTTAAAAACACTCATATTGTGATGATGTTTTTCCTTTTTTCCTCTTGTTTTCATCACATGCACATCTATACAACCGCTTATGCCCAGCTTGTGGCTGTTAACTTTTGTGATGTTCCAACTTAACTTCTCGGCGATGCTAAAGCGCTGCCTTTTTACATTACTGAGATGAGATTTTTGATATATTGATGAGATTATGAAAAAATGGAGTTAGGGACTTTTTGTTCTTATTCTTCAAGTAAGGGGTGGGGAAAGGTGCAACCTAAAAAACAAATGTCGTAACACTTTTTTGTTTTTTAATCGATATCAATGTTTTTGGCGTCATTTAAAAGAGTTTTTCCTCTTTAATAAGACATGCTTAACAAAAATAACAAAATTGTACAATTTTGTCAACGCTATGCGCTCATTTTTCTCGGAAATTTCGAATGTAATGAGGCATTTTTTAAATTCTGATGAAAAGGGGTTGAAAAATAGGAATTTATTCCAAGTTATAAGTTAAAAATATTTAAAAAATGCTTCAATTTGCATTGGAAATTTCCGAGTGGATACAAAATTATCTAATTTTGTTATCAATCTTATTAAACAGAAAAACTCTTTCAAATGCAGCATTTGTTCATAGGTTTGAACCTTCCCCACCCATTATTTGAAGAATAATGGCAAAAAATCTACTTAATTAAATTTTTTCATAATCTCATCAAGATTCCAAAAATTGTATTTTTAGGACACCTTCAGTATGTTTTTTGGAGTATTAGGTATGTTTTCGAGTGTTCATTCCACTCCTAGCGGATATTTTAGAGACTGCAAAATATTTTCTAGCAATTTTTCGAGATCACTTACCTAAAGGTAGTTTTTTTGAAAGCTGTACCATGGTTCTTTTCTGAGATGTGGCCTACAGTCGTTCTTAGTTGTTCACCCTGTACATTTGAAATCAGATAGCAAAAAAAGCAATAAAGGATTTAAAATGTTATTCACAAAATTAGGAAAAAAAAATATCTTGTCGGTAGGAATCCAACCTAAAAAAAATAAAATTGTGTAAGCATATTACATAATAAGTGTGGAAAGTGGAAACTATTGAACGCATTCAGTGAAAGCAAGAAATAAAAAGGTGTATTAATAAGTAGTTGTCATAACGTAACATACTTTGAAACTAAATTAATAAAGTTTAACGGATACGCATACATTACAGCTAGTTTACAAAAAAATTATTAGACTAGTTTTTTAATAATATTAAAACTAATAAAAAATTTACACCATAAAGATTTTATGAAACATTAGGTTAAATCAACAGAAATCCAATCTGATTAAAGAAAATTCTATCGTTTACCTACGGTTACTTTTTCTCACGCAAGAGTCGCTGTTTCGAGTGCCTCAACCATTCCATAACGTACACTCCAAAAGCCTTATCTGTGAAACATTTGAAGGTGTTCTGAACAGCAGCTAATAAAATAATTACTTTAGGCCAAATTGTGCCCATGGAGACCTTTGATCGATCATCATAAACTACATCAAACTTGATTTTCAGCCAATTGACTGGGACCCATCTTCCATAAGATACATGCGGGGTTCTTCAAAGGAATAATGACATATTTTATTTCGAGAAGTGACTTTTCATGATTTACCTTCTATTACACACCTCACTCCATTTGGCAGGTAAATTCAGGTGTGACATTAAAATTCATACTTCTTTTCTGTCTAAAATAATTTACTATTCTCATCTTGTTATTTTCATCCTGGAACATATTGTATATTAACATCGTGAAATTGTAACTTAATAAAAACTAAGCATTATTAATACACTGTATACAAAAAAACTACTTATGAAGAAGAGATATTAATACATTATCAAGTTGAATGAGTTTATAATTAATTGTATCCAATTGAGTATCCAATAGCTGTGTTTCTACAATAATAAATAATTGAATTCTGTTTGTTGACTGGAGCATTATGTGTCATAAGTTACATATTCTTCAACTAGCTTAATATAGGTACCATTGTAAGGGTCAGCTACAGCTTATTTATTGTATTCAGTGTATTTTCAAATGGAAATGAGGTCTTTAACAGAAATTTCTGTTTATAAAGTCTTAAACAGTCTCTAATTGTTTACAATAATTGTTAGTATTAATGTTAAAATTTTCTAAACCTGCAAAACTATATTGATGGCCATGACTACTACTACGAAAACTAGAACTAGAGATACCTGATTCAATCTTTCTTGTACTGTTTAATACAATGTCTGTATCAGACTATCTGAAATAGTTACTCCCCTTTACATAATTACCAACTATTTGTTTTTTATTTTATTTATGTAAGTAGCTTCTGAAACATCTTGAACATTGAAAAGATTTTCTTCTAGATTCAAATATCTGCCAACATATGATCATGTTTTAATATTAATAATAATATCTACCCTATTGCATCATTAAGTTTTTTGCAGGTTATAATGCATATCAAGGATTTGAAATATTGTGAATCGTTTTTAAAATATACTCACTAACTAAAATATTTTAAAAGTTGAAGAAAACCCTTATTGTGTAAACTCTATTATATAATGTTAGTGTACAATTCCGCCACCTGGAATTTCAATGTACAATAGCCGATTAAAGTATTGAATGAGTATTAAGTTTTAATAATTATGATTTTGGAATAGGTACTTACCGAATACAACTGTTGTTTGTCCATTATAACAAGAATTATAACTAAGTATAGAAACTGTAGCTAAGTAGAAACTAACGAAAACGAAGACCATTTTATTCAAGTACTTTTTCTTGCAAAAAATGTGCTTCCTGCAAATAAAATATAACACCAAACAGAAAACCACCCGCCATTTCATGATTGTCATTTGTTTCCACAGACAACTACTGTTTGTTTCGTTCGTCAGTTCCTCTTCTGTTTTCTTTTTTTTATGTTACTGTGATGTTTAATATGAGATATTACTGAGAGGTTTATGAAGTAATACTAACACTACTAAAAATTATTTCGAACGATGTAAAAGTAACTTTAACACATGTGATCATCTTAGAAACATGTTAATTTGTAATATTACAGTAACTTTCTGTATGTAACAGTAGTGAGAAGTATACAAATGAACACCGTACGAATGTTTCCTATAGGAAGTTGCTAAAAAGAAGTTCATAGGATGTGTATGTAACTGCGAATTCAAGGATTATTGTGTACATCAAAAATATGTTTTATTTACATGACATGGATGTTAATAGAGTTGGTAATAAAATTAAGACATCTAGGAGATATCTTAATAACGTTTCAAATAAACATCGCGTAAAGTCTCTGAAAAAAACATCACAAAAAGACTTGTTATGTTTCTTGTTTAGTGGGTATGTATCGTGTATGAAGAACTATAGTGCTGGCAACAACTCAATTTTTTTCTCATACTTTACTTGAAATTAACTTTTGATTTTTATTGTCGATAGTCTCTGGATGAATATATTTTCCACCCAAGCATTTTGTCTAATAGAAGGTTCCGCATTTTTTTCAAACAATAATTTCCTTTCATGAATGTATTTGATTATAATTTTTTATCTATAGGGTGTTCCCAAATTCCTTGCCATATTTGTGCTTATTACAATATAACTCAATATTTTTTTCTTTGCACCAATCCATAAAACGCTGGTACGTATATCCATACATTTCTCGAGATTTTAATGGGAGAAGATTCAAAGCAATTGTTTCGCACCCTCCTGTATCTCTTTAGGTACACCACAATCTTCATTAGATTCAATTTTTACAGAGTTTGCATAAATTGGAACACAAATAAACACAATTAGCAATATGGCTACTAATGTTTGACAAATTATCCATGACTACGTCGATATATCCCACTTACCTACTTTGTTTTATCATCTCAATAATTTCAAAGCACAAATTAATAAATAACTGAATGCAAAATGCGTGATCGCGGTTGGAGAAAAAATAGCATGTCTCATTCGGATTAAAGATGACTTTGTTTATTGACTCGCAATTTTGCATTCGCTCGGCTCCGCTACACTACGCCTCGCAAATGCAAAATTTGCTTGTCAAAAAAAGTGTCATTTTTAATCCTAATAAAACAATCTACTGTTTTATTGATAGTACTAAATATCAAACCCATTTACATATTTCCGTTCTTTCAAGGAATATTAGTGTTCCTTGAAATACTTCCAACTTGTAGTTAATTTTATTTCATTGCTTAATATTTTATCTGATCTCAATGAAATTGCCATGGTATTATATTATGTCTAAAATTATGGAAATGACTTCCATACAATGAATATAGTATTTTCAAATAATTCATTTTGTTTCAGAGGAAGACTACGATGCTTTCTGTTTAGCCTACATGTTCACGTATCGAGATTTCGAAATGGGCACATTGGGATTGGCCTGGACTGGAGATTTAAAAAATGCTGGAGGAGTATGTGAAAAGAACGGAGTGAGTATTCTAAAACTTTAATGTATTTTATGTATCCAGAGATGTTTTGAATTAGGAAATTCGAAATTACTATGTAGGAATGCCACCGACAGTAAAATTATTAATTAAAGTAAGTATTGACGCACTTGTGGAAAATAAGGTGGTTGTGCGCCTTCGTGCCAGAACAGCGTGTTTATTCTTAAAAAATTTATTTAAAATGTTGAAGTAAATCTGAATAAGAAGGTCCTTGTATTTTTTTTCAAATAAAAGCGACCTATAAAAAATCAAATATCAAACCACGCCAAATTTTAACCTTAAGTCACTATTGAAAACATTCTTTTTATGCGTGTGGATTTCCAGAATCATCAAAATGATTGTGCTTCCCATTGATAATTACTCGTAAATGCGGCCGCAACTGCCGAGATCTGAATACTCTGGGGCTCTAGGTTGCCTTAGATTTCAGTATAACTTTATATAACTTTGAGCCACAGCTGATACACTTATAGGTGATTCAGCAAAAACACAAATATCATCGCTCATCTCAATGGGGGAAAAATCTTCATGTTATTAGTTATAACCCTTGTTAGAATAACACTACCCGACATGATTTTTCTAACTGACCCAACTACGACAATTTCTTATACCTTCCATTTATTAGAAATATAGGATACCCGATCTCCATATTCCAACAACAAATATTTATGAAGTAAAATTTTTTATGTATTGTGAAGAAAAATTTATTTGAATAAAAAAATTGATTGAGAAATTTATTTTTATGAAAATTTTCTATAGTTTATATAATTAAATAATTAATATCCAATAAAATCATGTAAGGAACGAATTTCATTTACAAAATCATAGTATTAAAATAAAAACCGCAATAGATATACCAAGTTCAATTGGATGAAATTTTCTTATAAATTATTTTTCACAATACCTTGCATAAAACAGGAGAACTGACTGCAATAAAGATTCCACTGGACCGCACCACGAGGATCACAGGAAACCAAATCTACATTTACCGGATATACGTCTTGAATTTAATTTTATATGTAATACGCCAAAATCAGGAACAAAATATTTTTTATATACAGGATCTTATTATAACAGGAACAAATTATTATTTTTATACGGATGGTAATATTGTTATTAAAACTTTTTATTTCCTTTTTCTTTTCAATTTTTTTATTTGACAACCACGTGACAATTTTTTTCTATTTTTTTAACCAACGCCTTTTTTCACTCTCAATAAAATTCAACTGTTTTCTTCCGTTTGTCGAAATATCATCTCCTAATAATAATTTTTAACCATCCACCTATCCGTGAATTAAAATTACGGTTTTTCACTATTTAAGAGTTTTCCCGTTTTCCTTATTCAGCTTGTATCTTCACTCTTCGGATATTTGGTCCCCCAAGACTTTTTACCCAGTTTGGATTCCGAAACGGACTCAGAACGCGTGAAGCGCTCTTCTGCCTGAATGTAATGACACAAAGGTGTAGAGACATGAATATGAATGTATTCGCATGTTTCATAGACTATCGTAAGGCGTTTGACTGTGTTATTCATCACAAGATGATCGAAATTCTGAGAACAACCGGGGTTGATGGGAAGGGAAATACTTTCAAGGATTGAACAATCGAGAAAAATGTTTGTGAGTATGGAATCATTTTTTGCAAGATTGGACCTCAGCTTGGAACTCAGAATTCGGATAATCAGATGTTGCGTGTTCTCTGTCCTACTCTATGGATGTGAAAGCTGGAAACTAAATTCACAGACCGAAAAGAAAATAGAAGCCTTCGAAATGTTTGTGTATAGACGGACGCTGCGACTTTCATGGGTACAAAGGATCACCAACGATGAAGTACTCCAGCGCATGCACAAACAAAAGGAACTACTGAACACCATCAAGGAAAGAAAAATGCAATACCTGGGTCATGTGATGAGAAGTGATAAATACGAAATACTACGCCTCATAATAGAGGGCAAAGTGCACGGGAAAAGAGCAGTAGGAAGACGCCAGAACTCATGGCTAAAGGACTTAAGGAGATGGTTCGACCGCTCGTCTGCAGAAACTTTCGTGCTGCAGTCTTCAGAGCTACAATTGCCATTTGGATCGCCAACCTTCGGCAGTAGAGGGTGTGATAAGAAGAATAAGTCTTTTTAATCTAGTTTCACTTAGTTTCAGAGGTGTAATCTTTATAAAATGTTCACTAAATATTTTTTACCTCTTTCATCCAATACCATTGCTTAATATTAATTAAAATTATTATGACATTCATTTTTTACATGATTTTTTCTGTCAATATATTAATCAAAATTTTCCTTTTAATGTTTTCTCATGTTTAAAAGAATAAAAAATAAAAAAATTTAATTTAATATTAGCTATTTTTATCTATTTGAAAACAAATTTAATAATTTTGAAAAATTAATTTTGTCAACCCCTGTCAAACGAAGGGTAGTTCCTCCTATTGATATTTTAAGTATAATAATTTATTTGGGAACAGTTGATAAGTAAAACTCATCTATGGCACATGTATTCTTTTAATGTTTATCACAATAAATTTATCATAACATTATATACTAATATTTACTGTAAATTATTTTCTCTTACAAGATTAACAACCGCGCTAGGAGGTACAAATTTGACTAGGTTTATGTCACTTCCTTACGTTGTGTTTCGCATTTATGTCATTCAGTATATAAAATACTACCATAACTGCCATCTACAGAGGTCAGTAAAACTTTGCGCCATGTATACATCTCAAGTGGCTCTAGAAAGAATAAAGTTTCCATTTAATAAACAACTAACGTAATGAAATCTAAATAACAAATTTTTTTATAATTCGCGTATAAAAGAGACTTCATTATAACATTGTTTACAGTATCACAATGGAGCTCTTTGAACACTGTTATAGTAATTTTTAGTGTACAGTTGGTTATTGTATTTAGTTATATTTTTATTTGACATTTGACTTTAACCTTGACATAAATTATAAATAAAATGGTCTAGCGTTGTTCTAGCTAGCGAATTATTATATTAAAGGTAAATTAGAATATATTAAAAATATTAATGAATAAAGTACGCTAACGTTTATTTAGCAATGATTGTCAATTGTTTATTTTTATATTATATAGGATCAATATATAGGTATACAAAACGTTCGATTTTTGGGATAAATTACCAGATATCTATGTGGAGATGTATTACAGAAATAATTCTATTCATGATATAATATAAATAGATCGCAAGAGCATATACGAAGAAGCTCTTTTTTAAACAAATAATCATCCTCTTTTTGCTTGAATGAAAGTTTGTTTACAATTTATACAATTATTCGGTTATAATATGTCAAACGTCAGAAGTGCTGAATAAAACCATCTCTGATCTGACCAATTAGGAATCTACAGAATTGCCAACTTAAATTCAAACCACTCCTCGTAGTTTAAAAACAGAGATTATATGAAATTCTATTTTATTTAAATAAATTAATAAATGCGAATTATAAAAAAATATTGTGTGAAACTTGTGCCACAATGACTTTCTATAGTACTCGTGATTTGCACAACTCACCGCTTCGCGGTTCGTTGTGCAAACTGCTCTCGTACTACAAAACAAGTCATTGTGACACTTGTTTTACAAATAACTATTGAAATCCAGTAAAGTACCATGTCGTTTATTAAATGTATCCAACTTTTTCTATTCTCAATTGATACTTACAAAGAAACATTCTTCCAAATAATTCTCAATTTATTGACTGAAATTAATTCAGATAAAATTTTTATATATACATAGTTATTTTCCAACTAATTCTAAGTTTATCTAAAAAATCATTTGGCAAAAAAAATTATAAGACGGCCCAATTTTTGGTGTAAGGGTACAAAAATTGGGCCAAGTGCAACCAGAATCTATAAAAAACTTTAATACTTCCCGCTTATTTTCAAATTTTTCGACTGGTTTTGTTTCTTCTATAAAACATATACTTATATCCTCTTCATGGTCAGGTCCAGAGCATCATGGGGGCTGTAGCTCTTCTACTAAATTGCAATGAATATTTCTTGGAGCATCTTGGTACTGATGGTTACCTCCTCTTGTTATAACACTACCTCTCTGAAAACCTTGTCCTCTGGAGCCTGTAAAACCTCTGTTGCTACTTGAGCCATGTCTCCAATTATTATTTTGTCAGATGTACTGATTTTGTTGTGAATTTTGTGGTGATTGGTTTGAATAACTATGTGATTGGTGTGACTGATTGTATGAATGGTTTTATGGACAATATCGTTGCTTGTCCTAGTACATTACATTTATAACATTTTCTTTGATTTTGCATTGACAAAAATGCACTTTGTCCTACTGTTTCACTATTTGGATTTCTTTGATATAGTATTCTCTTTTCACTTTCTCCTAACAATTTATTTTTGGCTTCCTCATAAGTTAGATTACTAGAATTCTCAATTATGGCACTTAGTCTTGAAAGATCTCGGTAAGGTTAATAACAAGCTGCCTATTTTGTTGGAATCAGTCATATTACAACCTGAATTACTTAACTGTCTAACAAGGCTCTCAAAACATCCAACATGCTTCTGTAGTAATTCACATCCTTTTAGTTTCAATGATAACAGCCTCTTCTTCAAAGATATTTGTCCTGGCACTCCTTTCTTTTCGTATCGATTCCGCAAAGCTCCCCCCAGGCATTTAGTTTCAGTGTTTTTTTAAATGATCTTTATGTCGTGGATCTCACAATAAAGATTTTCCTCGATAGACATCGATTAGCTTCATCAAATATTCTTCTGACCACTCCATTACTGAACTATTTTCCTAAAAATAAAACGAAAGCGCGAGAAAAACGACATACCTTTCTCAGTACTGTGTCAATTCGAACAACGAAGGTACAAAGCGGAGCGTTGAAAATCCGACAGGAGATGGATCGAGGAGCGCCGTTTGTACGCAAAGCGCATACAATTTGAAAACACGTAACAACTTAGACGAATAGGTATGCGCACTCTAAGAAGTATTCGCAAATAGAGCATTCGCAGGCCTGCGTATCGTGACGTTACGAACGATGTCAAGAATAGCGCCACGGTTCGAGATTCAGGGCGGACGAAACTGAATTACCGATCACCACATCCGCAAGAAATGAATCACCGGTGCAACAGTGGCTTTGTTTATCGACATTCAGAAACAATTTAAGCCAAACGCTCAACTTAAGAAATATTTTTACAAAATTTTCAATTTTTACTTTTTAGAACAGAACAACGTTTTAATATATGAACGGAAAATTAAAATTGATGCTGCAAATGGAAGATCGTATATAAATTGTATGGTAAGTATATTGCTCATGGATTATATACTTTTTAAACGGTTTTATTTAGCTCACCCCGTTTGTTTTATTCTTGGGTCAAATTTAGTAATTCAAATTTCACCCTCTTCCTGTCAACCGATTAATCTGAAATTTTGTATACACTTTGGATTTTAGTGACAATACAATTATGTTTATTCATTATCATTATAAATTCAAGATGGCCGCCGCTACAAAATGGCGGATAATTTATGTTTTATTAATCCCATCAATATGGGTATCAAATGAAAGGGCTCAACAAGCAGAATACAATATACTTTAAAAAATTGAAATCCAAGATGGCGGCCGCTACAAAATGGCGGATAACGTAGGTTTTATCAATCCCATCAACATGGGTATCAAATGAAAGGGCTCAACAAGCAGAGTACAATATACTATAAAAAAATTAAATCCAAGATGGCGGCCGCTACAAAATGGCGGATAACGTAGGATTTATCAATCCCATCAATATGGGTATCAAATGAAAGTGCTCAACCAGTAGAATACAATATACTATATAAAATTAAAATCCAAGATAACGGCCTCTACAAAATGGCGGATAACGTAGGTTTTATCAATCCCATCAACATGGGTATCAAATGAAAGGTCTCAACAAGTAGAATACAATTTACTATGCAAAATTGAAATCTAAGATGGCCGCCGCTACCAAATTGCTGATAACAATTTTTTATCAATCCCACCAATATGGGTATCAACAAATAAAAGGGCTTGACAAGAAGAATACAGTGCACTATACAACCTCAATATTTAAGATGGGCGCAGCCACTAAATGGCGTATAATAATAAGATTTAAATTTAGAAATTGAATCTGTAATTTAGGTATCTGATTAATCCAACCTGAATCCACTACCCAAGTCAAGATTTTGTATCGTGTTGAGGACTGTGTGGCGTTAGGGTGGCTAAAAATGATACGTCGTTAGCGGTACACCACCCAAGTTAAGGTGAAAGGTTAAAACGCGCCGAGAACTGTATGGCATTAGGGTGGATAAAAATGATATGTCGTTAGCGTTTTCCCCTCAAGACTCAGGCGCATCTTGTTGTACATAGCCTTGCCCCTTTATTGGACCTCTGGAGGGGTCGACCGTTTAAATGTCCATTACTCGTGGGAACAAAATGGTAAAAAGAATATAAATAAAAATAGGTAAAATAAAAATAAAATTGACTGTAATGAAATGTAACTTCTGTCATTCTGACGATGATATTGATTTATCGAAACAATTGTCAATTTTTTCAGAATTTTCAATAACTTGTATTATATTGTGGAATTAACTAGAGACCTTGAGTTTCATTTAAAAACACTAAAATAAAAATAGGTAAAAAAACTTTTTAAGTTAAAAGGTTTTATGTTAAACATACATTGCAATGTTTAAGATTAATGTACTAAAAACCAAAAAATAATAAAATAGATACAGTCGTGGGAATTATAAACATATACATAGACTAGACTAAAATAAAACCTTGGGGCACGTCAATTGTCTACAAATTATCGACTTAATGTGCAATAGAAGAATCGTTTAATTCGTCGTTAGGCAGTTGGCCCGCAGACGGTGAGGAAATTACTTACTATTTTCTTACTCATGGAAATTCCAATAGTTATACACTCCATGTAAATAAAAGAGATGTTTCAACTAGTTTATCGTTGGACATTCACACTGCTGGCTGGCGAGGAATCGTTTCACTGCTCGTAGTTTATCTTTAATCGACAAAACGTGCCCCACGGTTTTATTTTAGTCTAGTCTATGCATATGTTTATAATTCCCACGACTGAATCTATTTTATTATTTTTTGGTTTTTAGTACATTTATCTTAAACATTGCAATGTATGTTCAACATAAAACCGTTTAACTTAAAAAGTTTTTTTACCTATTTTTATTAAGTAAATAAAAGAAATAGAATTGCGGGGTTAGGAAAAGGACGAAATTTTCGGTATAAGAGTGTCGGCCGTCCAGCGCTAATTACAAAAATAGGAAGAGAGAATAGGGCAATGTCGAGATGTTACATGGCGCTAGTGACGAGCAGTCACTCTTGATTCGTTTCAGTTGGTTAAAAGTGTTTAAAATGTAACAGTTTGTTGTCCGTCGATGTGTGAATTCTCCCAAAAATTTTTGTTATATTTGTTAACTTTACATGACAAAATCTCAAAAAAAACCTCTTAGCAATTTAATAGAAAAGTGTTATTTAGAATATTTTGGTTACAATATAAGATATCAAGACAAATACGGGGTTCCAACAATTTGTTACATGTCATGTTATATGAACCTGACACAATGGTCAAACGGCAAAAACATTTGTATGAAATTTGGAATTCTTATACCATGGCGTGAACTTACCAATCATGCAACTGATTGTTATTTTTGCTTTGTGAAAGTCTATGTTTTTCAAAAAAGAATAAAAATTCTTGCAATGCCCTGATGTGTACGATTTGCTTATCCATCAGCACCAGGGAACATGATGGAATATTTGGGTATCCAGGCGTTTATTGATGGCTTACGTGACGCCGGTATGCAAACCAAGAACCCTAGTCTCAGGAAAACTAAAACGGGTCGCCTACGAGGGGGCAGCACCAATCCAGGATCTCATACTGATAGCTTATATCAGATGACGCAACGATAGTGTGTATGTGGATGGCGAAGTGATTGGCAAGAAATATACTCTGCTGGTAGACTAGAACCATTATACGACCAGAGATAATCAACTCCAAGAGACTGCGACTGCGGATTGCCTCAGATGAAAGTGCCAACGTACACGGAGAGACACAAATCCAATTGGAAATTGGCGCAGAAAAGTTCACGCATACGGTAATCGTAGCGAACATCGAAGAAGACGTGATTCTACGAATGTACATAATGAATCAGATGGTTTCCAATTGGACTTTAGAAACAGAACCATTAAAGTGGGTTCCGACGAGGTATTCCTTCATGCATATGAAGACAACGCGGTGTTGGCAGCTGTACAGGAAAATAGCGTTCTACCTACAAGAAGCGAAACCATGATAGTAGCACGGCTACAGGGAATGATGGAGGAAGCTACACCGGTTATGATGGAACCAAGGAAACACAACGATGAAGTTGGCAAAGGTGTACTAATTGGAAAAGGATTGGTTACGTCGGCGAAAGAGATCCCAGTACGTAACATAAACGTGAACAATTACCCAGTTACCATCAAGAAGGTAACCGGGATTGAATCATCATTTTATCAGTAGCTGGTTAATCCTTGAATCGAGCTGAAAAAAAGATTATGAGAGAATTTCTCTTGCAGTATCAAGATCTTTACGTATCAAAAGAAGGGAAAACCGTCAAAAACAAAATCGATACTGGTAATGCCAAGCTAATTAGACAATCTACTCGAAGACTACCACGAGCGAAGAGAGAGTAACCTGAAAGAATAATTCGAGAGATGGAAGAAGAGAAAGTAATAAAACCATCTATTAGTCGATGGGTGTCTCCAGTAGTACTCGCCAAGAAAAAGAATGAAACTACGAGATTCTGCGTGGACTATCGCCAGCTAAACAACGTGACGAAAAAAGACAGCTATCGTCTGCGTCGAATCGTCGATATCGCTGGACCATTTCCGACGACAGAAAATGGTGATAAAAATATAGTGGTTGTAATGGACTATTTCACAAAGTGGGTGGAAATTTACGCGAACCTGATTCAAGAGGATCAGGACAACATCGTTGCATCCACAGTCCGATGGAATGGTCGAGAAAATGAACAGGGTCAGAAGTACCAGGAGGAACTTCCTTTTAAGGAGGCGGTAATGTTACGAGATCGCACTCTGGTGTAGTCCCCGAAAGTAAAAAATGTTGGCAAGAGCTCACCGATTTTTGGGAAGGACTATTTATTTTGTTTGTGATAGTTTTTATAGAGTTTTCCAAGAAGGTCGATTGTTTGTTGGGAGCTGCATACTAGAAGTCTCCGGAGTCGGAAGGTTCGAGAAGGTGGTTTCAATATATAAAAGACTACCTACCAGCGGCGAATCAGTATACAGTTTGATTTCACAGTGAACGGAGCAGAATAAGTCTACAATTTAATTTGATAATGAACAGACGTGAAAAATAAATAAACTATGAACAGTGTATTTAGTATAAATTAGAATTAAGTGTGTACATAAATCAAGCATAAGTGAATAGTGTATAAGTGTACAAATAAATCATGTAAGTAGATATACCGTGTGAATAAATTTATTCCACCCGTTTTGTTAACAACTATCTAAATAGATAAGATAAACATTACAATACATCTTATTGTAAAGATTTTGTCGACTGCTGACCTGCCATGTTCTAATCCTATCTAATATCCTCCAATTACTTCTTTGTCATATGTTCTAAATCTGTTACGTAATACGTAATACAAACCAACACTAATAAGAGTCTCATAATTATCATTCTAAATTTCCTTCCTCTTCACTGCCACACTTGAAATAATTAATTTTCACATAACAAAATAATCGCGATCTCAAATTGCAATTCCAATAGCATCGACTGTATATCAGTTTTTAATGAACTAAATAAACAGAAAAAGTTGAATAAATAAGTAGAGTGGCACTTGTAAAGTCAATTTATTTACTAATAGGAGAAAAGTCGTTTCTAATGAGTTTTTGAATGATTGATTCATTTAACAACTTGTACTAATGCCAGAATTTGCTACTTTGAACAAATATTAAGTTTATCAATTAGCCAAAGAAACTTCAAAGTCGTATTAGAATATGGTTATAGTTCAACAATAGTTATCAATACATTAATATAATCAACAATCACGCGACACACTTTAAGAAACCTGCAGTAGTTAGTGAACAATTACCTTCAAGGACAATTGAGCCTTTATTGAGGGGTTGTAATTAGTTTACAGATGTTTACTTCGGCTTATTGTTTCTAGGATATGAACCGAGAATTGTGGAATTGTCATGATAATTCCAAATTGAGGTAGATTCTAGTGATACGCAGAGACGGCTTTGTAGGCTGCCATGAGAATATGTTCGTAATAATAGATAATGCAGTATATTACATTCACATTTTCTTCTTCGTTATTTTTGTTGATTATAACTTACTGCATTTCAAATGGAGCGAAAGAGGACATTAACTTCATTTCAGGTAGAATAAATGAAATGCACTTTAACGAAATCGTTAGTTAACAATTTCGCTACTGCCCATGATAAAGGAAATATTTTCATTTAAACTGACATTTTCCTCCAAAAATTGAAATTCAAATAATCGGACAATAGTAACTAAGGTAAAACTTAACTTTGGACAGAATTTTGACGTTTTCACTTGTGACTAAATCTTGAACACACGGTTTGTATGAATAAGAAAAAAAAAATATGTTTCTCTTAAACTGTGTGTACACAATTTGGACACAATTATTTTCGGAATCAACAATTGTGGTTATCAAAAAAACATTAAGGACATAGGTAATTAACTTCGCAAGCTTTACAAGATGTCTCAATATGAGGGATTTTTTCATTGCATAGACTCGACCATTTCTTTCTACCAAAAAATGTTTTTTATTGATTTCTTGAAATGGCAAGTTTAGCAAAGCATGTCTTTTCTCAAAAATACATTTTATTATTTTTTCCGGGTATTGGGTTATGCCAGTCACATACTGATAAGATATAGTAAAAACGAAATAAAGTTGCGTTTACGTCACCAAGACCGTATTCATATCGCATGTGTGGCTACATTTCTATCGAAGAGTGCATATACTTAAATTTGTTAATTAATCGGTCTAAAGATAACCCAATCAATAAAAAAACTTTTGTACCAAAATAATGTACAAGCAATATAGCTTTATTGGGTTTAGACGTCCCTCGATGTAAACATTTGTGTTAAAATTTTCATAAAGAAGCCTCCAATTATTGACGGTAAAATAGGGACTGCCAGAAATAATGTCATGTTGCCGCGTTGTTTGTGACTTTTCTACTCGTGTATTGTCATCGATTTTTGAGGTTATAGTTACGTGCTTTATAAATTTTTCTTGTGAGAAATATTTATAATCAAAACTGTTTTTGTTTTCAAAACAACAAAGCATTTTCTTCTGTGATTGTTAAAATGCCCAAACAGCTGAATAGCCAATGCAAAGAACTTGTGGCTTCATTAGTGAATTATTTTGAACAAGAAAGGAATGATAATGGTCCTTTGTTGCCCTTAAATGCTGTACAAGAGGTAGGTAATACGTGAATAAAATATCCTCACTTTACTTTGCGAAAATTTCTATTTTTTTAGCGTGTAGCTGCTGCTTTAAAAATCAGTGTAACAACAGTAAGCAAAATTTGTCAAACAAAGAAAAAGGCTGAAGAGTTTGAGTCACCAAAGAAAAAACATTGCGCTCATAAACGAGTAACAAATACAGAAACTTTAAATATAAGCTCTATTCGTGATACCATTTACAACGTATACCAGAGAAGTAAGTATAATTACGACAATTGTATATTTAACATATTTTTATTTGTGTATGCTTTCAGAACAGCACATAACGATTCAATCATTGTGGTCCCAACTAAAAGAAAAATAATTATTTAATGGTAGTACCACTTCTTTAAATAGATTGGTCAAAGAACTTGGGTTTAAGTGGATGAAGGATAATCCACGACGGAGACTTATGGAATTACCTAATGTTGTTTTGAAAAGAGTAGAATTCTTAAGATATTATAAAGATGCAAAGGACGAAGGTATATACCAATTTGTGTTCATCAATGAAACCTGGATATTTCAAAATGGCATCATAGGTCATTCATGGCAAAATGAAAATATCAAGAGTGTTAAAACCACTAAAACGGATGGCAAAGGGTTTGTTGTATTGCAAAGCATAAGTGGTTACTCAAACATTATTTAAATAATATTATTACAGATATATTATACTCCAAGCTGGAAATGAAAACGGATCTATTGAAGGTGCTGAAGCAATATATTGTTCAAAAACTCAACTTAATGATTATCATGGGAAAATGAACCAGGCAAATTTCTTGAAATGGTTTGAATATCAGTTACTGCAAAATTTAGAGAATCCTTCTCTAATTATACTTGATAATGCACCTTATCACAGCATGTTATTGCATAAAACTCCAAATGCAGGATGGTCAAAATGTGCTATTCAGGAATAGTTGACAGAAAAAAACATTCCCTATTCTCACATGATGTTCAAAACAGAACTGTTGCAAATCATTTCACAGTAAATATACAGGTATATTCTTACTTATTGCCATTTATTTCAAACATTTTTTTTTGTTTTTTTTTTTAGAAATAAGCCACCAATCAAGTATATAGTGGACGATATGGCAGAACAGTATGGACACAAAGTTTTACGTCTTCCTCCTTACCATTGCATATTCAACTCTATCGAATTAATTTGGGGCATAGCAAAAAATTACTACAATAGGCATACTGGTAGGGATGGTAACAGTGCGAATAACTGCCTGAACATGTGGCACGAGGCACTGCACATGATAATTCCTGATATGTGGAAAAATTGTATACAACATACTGAAAGAGAGATATTTAAATGTTATGAGAGGGAAAGAATATTTGAGCGTCCAGAAATTAGTCCGATAGTTATAAATTTTAAAAGTGAAGAGAGTGACACTGATGTTGAATCAGATGAAGAAAATGAACAAGAATTTGAATCTGCCTAATTTCATTTCACAATATGTTGATTTGTTTAATGTTAGTTTTTGTCTTTGATAATACGTTCGTTATTAAACGTCAGTAATAACCTTACCACTTTTATCCTAGAATTCCTTAATTTGTGAAATCTATTCATAAATTTAATTAACAAAAAGCGTAAATGAAAAAACTCCACACTATATTAAACGAAAACTATCAAACTATCGATAATTTTGTAGTTTTCATTTATAATATTGTGAAATTTTCTACATTTACGTTTTTTGTTGACTTCAGTTATTTTCTGTTAATTTCCATATTTCGTGAACACTCTGACAACGCTACAAATGTTCACAATGATGACGTAAACGCAACTTTATTTGGATTTTACTATATGTGGGTATTTACAACAGCAGTGTTTTTGAGAACTTCTGGTCCGAGACATCAATAGAATATTTAATACTATTATATCTTGCGATTGTAGATTAGTTTTGCACAACGCTTCGTGTTGTTTGAACATCAATTATTAGGAGAACTTCTTCATTTCTTATAAATAGTACCTCGCGTTTATCCTTCCATTTTCCAACAATAACGTTAGGACTGCTTCCTTGTATAATCATAGAGCATTTTTCCAATTTTGCTTCAGTCACTTGTTTAGGATTAAATTTCCAGTTTACACTAAATGGGTTATCTTTCCAAAAGTGCGCCAATGCAACGCTGGTGAAAGTTGTCCGTGTATAACCCTCGTTCTGCGTCTAGTCGAGGGTCCATTAGTGTTAGTACAATGCGATTTGCTAGGGGCTGCTCGATATGCCCTGTCTAGCTAAATCTGGTTCAGGAGTGGCCACTCTCTACATCTTCTAAAAGGGGGCTCTAATTGATCAGATGACGAAGAATTTTCATAATCTGGATCTGTTGAATCGTCATTATTTTCTCCAGACTCGCAATTACATAAATCTAAGACTTCTTTAGGGGTTATGACTCATTTTTGTTGAACAACCGTGCACAATAACCCACCTTAGATGCTCAAAACAGACTAAATAGCACCTCGTGAATGGCAGAGAGTTTGTGGTTATGCACTATGCACTTAAGTAGGAGAAAGGCAATAACAAGTACAGTACACTTGAGGTGTTATTGTCTTCTACTACCGACACGATCCAAAATCTAGTAGACACCTCTGTCGCCTTCGGCGGAAAACTTGGGTGCAATGGTTCCAAAATAATTAAATACTTTCTGTGGGGGTTGAATAGACGCCACCTATGAAAACATAGCCAAACTGTTTTGCTCCCTTTTAGTCACACACTTCAGCAATATATGTGTTTGTTTAAATTAACGGAAACCGTGTTAGTGTAATATACACAGCACGTATAATACATCACCGATACGTGACCATATTTGGACACGCAGTTTCTTGGTAAAGTTATAATGTGTACCAATTTTGATACACACAGTAGAGAATGTGTCAAGACATCACATGGACAAATTGAATATCGGCATGTGGAGAAGTAAATTTATTGATATGTTCGCTAGGTTATTGAAAAATAAACGGTTATAAAAATTAGAACTAACTTTCCCGCATCTGTGAGATGCCCTGAACAATATTCTATCATAAAATCATCACTTGTATACACTTCGGGGGATGTATCGTGCTAACAAACCGAAATTTCTCCAAAAGTAACCAAAAATGTAGTATATCTGGATTTATAGGACCCGCTGTACTCACTCTAGTCAGCTGAAAATCAATAAGGTACATATGTGAGACACCTTAAATGAGATACCTTGAAAAATATTCTATTATAAAATTGGCCACTTGTATACACTCCGGAGGCTGTATCGTGCTAACAACCCGAATTTCCCCAAAAGGACCAAAAATGTGGTACTTTAAGTCCCGTTGTACTAGCTCTGGTGAGCTGAAAATCAATAAGGTTTATCTATACGACGCCCTGAATAATATTCGATCATGAAATTGGTCACTTGTATACACTCTGGAGGCTGTATCGTAGTAACAACCCGAAAATTCTCCAAAAATGACAAACATTTTCTACTTCAAGTACCATAGCACCCATTGTACTGGCTATGGTGAGCTGAACATCAATAGGGTCCATCTTTGAGACGCACAGAATAATATCCAATCATAAAATAGGTCACTTGTATATACTCCGGAGGCTGTATCGTGCTAACAAACTGAAATTACTCCAAAAATAACAACAATGTCGTACTTACAGTACTATAGCACCTGTGATACTACATCTGGTGAGATGAAAATCAATAGGGTGCATCTGTGAGATGTTCTGTATGATATTCAATCATAAAATTGGTGACTTGTTGCACTCCGGAGGCTGTATCGTGCTAACAAACTGAAATTTCTCAAAAAATGACAAAAATGTAGTACTTTAAGTACCATAGCACCCGTTGTACTGGCTATAGTGAGCTTAAAATGAATTGGGTTTACTTTTTCGCCGAACCTATCTAATATGCGAGAAAAGTATTGGTTTACCCCAAAAAAAGTTCAAATTTTGGAAAAAACATCACGAAAAAATGTTTTTTAGAAAAAATATCCTTTGTGTATGTCGTCGTCGTCGGTGTCGTCGTCGTTGTCGTCGGCCACTTTTCGTTACATGTCTTGTTAGCACGATACAGTCTCCGGAGTGCAACATGTCACCAATTTTATTATTGAGTATTGTTCAGGATACCTCACAAATAAATCATATTGATTTACAGCTAACCAGAGCCGGTACAACGTATGCTAGGGTAAATGCACCAGTGAATGAACACTCAAGACATTTTTGAACTTCACTTATTTTTATAAACCATCCGTACTGATTTTCAGCTCCAGAAAAATAACAGTTCGTGTTCAATGAAATAGTGAACACGTTGCATACGATAGTTACAGAAGTAGACAATTTAAGACTTAGTAAAAAAATAAAATGTAAAATGTTGCATAATACCCCAGTAAATGAACGAATGCTACCATTGATTGAACATGGCTGATCCAATGAATGAACTTATGAAGAAAATAGATGTTGAACAATTTTTAATCAATGATTATCAACGACGACACAACATATGGTGATGCAATATTATTTCAGACAAATTTCAGCATTTCTGGACATTCAAAAAAAACACGTCTTATAAGCTTGGGTGCTTCAATCATTTCCACAATTGAAGTTTTCTCGTTCCATATTTGGTCAACACGTTCTGGCCATTTGAAAGTATTGGGACCTGCTGGTGTCATAGCGTGAACTTCATATTCATCACCTTCTGCATTTTTCACTACTCCAGGAAAATATTTTTGGTTATACATTATTATGACAAGCTCCAATAGTAATTTCTTGTGAATCATTGATTTTTGCTCCATTGTTATCCCTGTTGATTTCATCCTCTGGGGAAGATAGTATATTCCTTATATTGCTCCGATTGATATTTTCAGAATATTTACGAATTTCGGGACACTCGTACGAACCACGTCTAATAAGCTTAGGTGCTTCGATCACTTCTGCAATTGAAGACTTCTTGTACCATATCTGGTCAACACAATATGGCCATATAAAGGTATCAAGACCAGCGGGTGCCATAGCGCGGAATTCATATTCATCATTGTAAATAGTTTTTACTATGCCCGGAAAATATTTCTGGTTATACGTTGTTATAATATAAGTTCCTACAGTGATATCTTGGGAAACACTAGGATTTTTATCCTGATTGCCAGTATCGATTATATCAGCCTGTAAACAGGTAACTTCTGTTGCTGGTGGTGCTTTGGTTCTTTTCGCGGATCTTCTTGTGGTTGCTTCTTGTTTTTTTCTCTCTAATTGATTTTTGTTTCAATTTCTCAGCCTATTTTTCCTTTTTCTCAGATTCTTTTGTATCTGTATAGTCTTTTCATTTTTTGGAAGTGATGGTAAACGGCATTAAAGTTGCCTGTTTCCTTTTGCCACACTTTTTCTCAATATTTGGACAATGAAGATGTTGTAGCCATACGTCTCTGGTAGTTTTCGGCTGCAGCGCCTCTTGATTATGCAAATCGACACTACTGTTATATATTACTACGTCTATTTTATCTGCAATCTCGAGTTCGTCTACAGCATTCAGATCATCTGTTTTACTTGTTTTTTTTTCTCGTAACCTTCTACTAGAGTATCATTATTAGTTATAATCTCTTGCTCGGTACCGTTCAATATATCTTCGGGATTTTCAATTTCTTCTATGATAACGTTTTCTATATCTTTCGTTCTATCCACATTCAATATTATTGTTGAATTGTCAGAAATGTTAGCTGGATAGAGAATACCATCAATTTCCAATGGTAGGTTCAACAGGTCATCTATTAAGTCTGTTGTGTATTATTGTATATCCGGTATGTCAAAATTAGCAATATTCAGCGAGTTTTCTTCGAAGGCTTCTTCACATTCTTGGTTCATCCCATAAGCATTTCTCAAATTATTCATTCCATCGGCATCGGTTGCTTCTTTACATATTTTCTGCAAGTTGTAGAACTGAATGTCGACTGCTCTTTCACCTTCATAGGCAATATTGAATTCTATCAAAGTTTTTGAATCTACATGATGTTTAATGACTTTCAGAACAGTTTCATATTCGTCTCTGGTCACAGTAACTTCCTTGTCACAATTCAGGTCAAGCTGCTGCCATCTTGTTGAAATGCATTGGGAATAATTCACAGCGTCTGCACTAAATGAAAACAATCCACACTTTCTGAAACCGTTTTTGATAATTTTCGGTTTGATCGATTCTTCAAAAGCTTTTTGGAAAAGGGGGGCAAAGGTATTTTTTGTAACTGATGTATTGGTGTTCTGTTTATGTTTCAAAATGGTATTTTTCCAGTGTTTTTGAGAGACTTGAATACTGATACGTCACAAGGTTGCATGATATGTGTTGCATTGGGCAGAAGGCAGAATAGTATTATTCTTTTCTGTATACAGAAATTATACAAATCCATATTGATATGCGATTTGTGACCGTCAAGCAATAGTAAAACAGGAAATTTAATGTTGTTTTCTTGAAGCCAAGGAAAGAAAATATTCGCAATAAATTCGTAGAATGTTGCACTCGTCATCAATCCACTATCTGATCGGCCAATACCCCACTCCTCAGGTATAGTTTGTGCAATATCTCTTGGAATACGCGTGTAGGCAGAAAATGTACAGAGAACTGTTATGCATTCTTTTTCTGGGCCACTAACAATTTCATAAAAATTCCCGTAATTTTTGGGACCCACAAGCTCTCCAGTTTTGAGACAAGTCTGCAAACCGGTTTCATCCCCATTAAAAATTGTATCAGGCTCAGAAGGGATGTCTTCAACGCCTTTTCCAATTAAATAATCCTACATCTCCTGAAACCATTTTGGAATATTTTCCTCTGTTACAGATGCTCTCGCCTTGGATATTAATTCTGTATTCCTTATGGTTATTTTTGGATGTAACGATTTCCTACACGGTCTATCATCCACGAATTTATTGGGCCTATCAACAGCTTTGAGGACACGTTGCACTGAGTCCTTAACCTCATCGGGATGCATGGGAAATTCTAATAGAGCTTCTGATAGAATCCAAGTTTCTAGAGTAGTTTCTTCTTCGGAGGTCAAAATGGTGGGAGGTCCCATTTTTCTAATCATGGGAACTTTTCCAGTGGTTTTACTGGAAAGTGTACTTTTCGGAATCCCATATTGTCTGCTGGCCGCATTGATGGTGATTTCCTTTTTTCTCATTGCTTCCACGGCCTTCTGGAGACAGTCATTGGAATATCGAAATCTTACATACTTTTTCTGATGTTCTGGCATGGAATTTCCACCTTCCATATTTCTGTCAAATGATTGAAAAAAATATGAAATCAGAAAAAACAGAGACAAAATAAATTGTTGTTTCACTGGAGCACCATTGATCTATGTTATGATTCAATGAATGAACAAAGTCGTTCATTTACTGGATAGCAAGCTTAGTAGACATTTCCTGACGGAACTCTAAACGAGTATACCTATAAGGATTAGATCGATGAAAGCTAGATTAACACGTAAAATCCCAATGAATGACTATTTTGTTCGTTTACTGGGTTCAGCACATGTACCAATGAATGAACACTCAGATAATTGAGTTTAATAACGATTTCGGTGTATTTTGAAGCTCGGTTTTCGATAAAATCAGTTGAAATCAATTAATTGATGTGATAATGACGACACACCACACATCTTAATTGTTAATATCTTATTCTGTACTATTGTTAACTTGGTTATTGCTCAGTATCGTTCCAATAACAGATACGTTTGTCAAATTTTGTCAACAAAAACACAGCGGTACGTTCATTCATAAGAACTGACTTGAAATAACGAAGTATCACGTTAAGAGGAACATGTTGCACGTCATGAGGGATATTGCAGTGTTTACGAGAAAGACACCATATTCTTAATAATTTCAGATATATTTCAATTTGTTTATTCACTGGTGATATTCATTTACTGGTGCATTTACCCTATGGTACTTCAAGTACGTACGAATTTTTTGCCATTTTTTGAGACATTTCAGTTTGTTAGCATGTTACAGCCTCCTGAGTGTAACAAGTAACCACCGATTTTATGTTTGAATATTATTCAGAACATCCCACAGAAGAACTCTATCGATTTTCAGTGCACCAGAGCCAGTACAACAGGTGCTATGGTACTTTAAGTACGACATTTTTGTCATTTTTGGAGAAATTTCAGATTGTTAGCACGATAAAGCCTCCGGAGTATCTACAAGTGACCAATTTTATGATTGGATATCCTTCAGGGATGTCAAAGATGAACTCTAATGATATTCAGCTCATTAAATCCATTACAATAACTGCTATGGTACTTGAAGTACCAAATTTCTGTCATTTTTGGAGAATTTTCAGTTTGTTACCATGATACAGCCTCCAGAGTGTATACAGGTGACCAATTTTATGAACGAATTTTATTCAGGGCGTCTTATAGATAAACCTTATTGATTATGAGCTCACCAGACCCAGCACAACGGGTGCTATGGTACCTGAAGTGCCACATTTTTTCGTTTTTGGAGAAATTTCGGTTTGTTAGCACGATACATCCCCCGAAGTGTATACAAGTGACAATTTTATGATAGAATATTGATAAGGGCATCTCACAAATGCGGAAAAGATAGTTTTAATCTTTAAAACTATTTATTTCATTCGTCGTCCCAGTTCATTGGTTCATTACACTATTCTAATCTGCGAATATGGTGGTTAGAGGTCGTTAAAGCTAGAATTAATCTTGGTCTATAAAAATGCAGAATAAAAGAGTGAATTCGGCGGTATACTGAGAGCATTGTAAGTTTGTGTCCAATTTGAGACAAAAAACGTTTCCTACTGACCTTGTCGGCGGTCTCCCAATTTTTTTATAGTAAACTTAATCGTCGATTATCATGCTCTGTTGTTCTTCTGGATCAGCCATACCTCCTCCTTCGTGGCTGATCACCTTCCAGTGTCCAAGTTCTCCAACAACGAACATCAGTAGCGATGTTCCTATTCAAACGTCGAGCAACTTTTCTTGAGAAAAAACCTGCTTCATGTTGGCCAATAGATCGACCCCTCTCGAAGTCGCTCAGTTGACGAGCTTTCGGCATATTATTAGGTAGCTGTCAAACACTAACACCAAATGAAACTAATCATAACTAAGTTAATTCAACAAAAATGGGTGTCTGACGCACCCTCTGCCGAATCCAATTATTTATCTCACTTTGCCGAAATCATCTTCATCTAAATTTCCAAATCTCGCTTCTAGACCATGCACTTTAATGAGCTACTCTTCACCAACAATTTCTCATACCAACCCTGCACGCACCGCACGAAGAGATTCCATACAAGAAAACATCCAACGCCAGCCCTGCAGAGGAAAGCAATCCTATATCTGGGACGACATTCAGAAAACCCCGAAACCCCCCATTCAAAACATCAAAAAAATTGAAGAAAGTCTCGAACATCTATCTCAAACAAAAATTAAGAACACATTTTTTTCAAAGTATTGACAAAAAATGATATTTACCTTGTACTTCAAAATTTAACCGTCCTCTTTTGATGCCCAAACAAGTAACTTATGATGAAAATATTCCGAATAAATTGATAAATACAGGGTGATCCTTTTTTTTCGACATTGAATACAGATTGTAATACCATGGATTGAGAGTAAAAATACTAAAGGACCTAAGTGAAACCCTTGAGGGACACTTGAAGTCACTGGATAATTATGTGAATTAAAATAGATTCATCGAACCTGTTGAGTCTCATTTAATAATTAGCTGCTAATCCACTATGCCTCCGTACTCCAAGATCAACAAATAACAAAGCTTAGCTTTGCTTTAAGCAAATAACCCAGCTTTCTCGAAAATACTGCTAGAAGGACTGGCGTGTGAGAAACTGACATGATCGTAAAGAAGATAGAAGGATAAGTTCCTAAAGGCAGATTAGATCAGACAGGTCGATATACTTAAGGAAGCCAACGGGTTGTTCATTATATCAACCTTATCACATAGACCAAGGCACAGACCCTTAATAAGGTAATATTCAGACGAGAGATGGTGTTTCTTCCTATAATCGAATTTTGTGAGTGTAATTGGAAATACGGTTGCTCTTCACTTCAGTTATGTTATCGTAAAATGCTTTCCAATTCTAATGAAAATATTGTATTCACATAGTCCAACTATGCTACACCTTCTATTAATTTAGATTCATTTGACTAGCTTCTTAATCTTTTTATCTTTTGTAATACTGTCTCAGTTTAATATTGTGAGTATACTCATTAAGGAGTTGCATAGCTAGCAAACGAAGCTCACCAGTGCCGATCTGTATTTTTATAAAATTATTCTCTTTACAACACACCCCTCACTTTCAACTAGCTCCAACTTTCAACTTGCACCAATAAAGTTGATTTTAAAACACCTCCCTTGTTACGCAATCAGCACTCTGTGACTACGAGAATCACTATAAAATAAAATGCGAAATCGCATTAAGCAAATAAGAATCCCAACGCCCCAAGTAGGTTATTCACAAAGCAAATTTAACATAATCCATAAGACGGCACAGTGCCTGGGGGCTGTGAATCGTAGTCGAACGCCTGGAGAAGTAAAGAGTCTGATTTTAAAATTATACCGACAGAGTAATATATGTGTCTGGTCATTTCAAATGTTCGTAATTCTAGAATAAAATTATGTGTATCTACACGATATTTCATTGATATAGTTCGAAAATTTAAAATCAGAATTTAGATGAAGCAGCAAACGTGATGTTTACATGAAGATGATTGTGTACACCTGTCAAAATTAATTTACCAAATCATATATTTGATGACAATTATTCGGATGTAATTTTTCTACCGATGAACCGAAAATAAGTGACCAATCAGTGGGCGAAGATTACTAATCAAAACGCTGAGAATGCTCAGTGCTAAAGCTCATCTGAAATTAGAAAGAACTTAAGATACCTGGATTTTGGATGAGACAATGGATTTTGAAAATCTAGTTTGGAGTATCAGAAAGCTTGCTGAAGGAACTACTATTTTGTGAATAAAGAGATATTTAGAAATTATCTGAGAATGTTTGTGGAAAAATTTAATGAGCTCCTGTGGAAGTTCAGGACTGCCTAAAGAAACAGACTAATGCGTTAAGTACTCCCAAATGAAGTTGAAAATAACTTTCTAAACTGGCTTATAGGAGATTTATTTTCCATATTTGCATCAGTGTTCTGATATTTGTCACAACATTTTAAAAAACATTATCTTAAACCAAAGAGCTTTGGCACATAAAATTCCTCTGCTCTCTGCTCTCACTCCATTCTTCCCAGTGAATGTTATATTTCTTCATCGTTTTTATGGTCTCTGATTTCATTCTTCATATCAGCTCTAGTAAGTCTGGTAATACCCGTTTCTTTTTAAGGTTGTGGTGGGTTAATAAGTAACTCCTTACACTGCGACCCAGATGTGTATATTGTAGCTCAAACTTTGTTAAGCGTTCGCAGTACAGTCCACACCTTTTGATAAAGCAGATGGTCGTACTTTGCGAAGCTTCTTTAAAGTTTGTGGATTCCAATCGGGTAAAACCGAATTTCTGGAATCTTAGTTTTTCCAGTGAGGAGCAGGTACAGAGAATGTGCTCTGTAGTTTCGTCTTCCACGTAACAGAAGCGACAGTCTGATTATTGTTGCAGACCCATCCTTCTCAATTGTGTTCCTAGACGGCTGTGTCCTGTCAGAATGCGTAAATCAGACCTACGTCATTCTAATACCTCTTCAGAGGCTATCTTCGAGGGGTTACGATGAACGCCTTTCAGTGTGTAAGCCCCGATGCGTCTCACCAGAGCCAGAGAGTTTTCAGCTTGAACCAATCTGAGATGCAGCTTTTGGCGGTGCTTATTGCAATGCCAACCACGGGTTCTAGTCCGATGAAGGCAGAATCGATTCCTTTTCTGGCGTGATCGTCGCCCTCTTCATTGCCCTCCACGCTGCTGTACCCTGGGATCCTGATCAAAGTAAGGTTGTTCCGCTTATCCAGATGGTCAAGGATCTAAGTGCAGTTCCAAACCTGCGCAGAATTCACTCGTTTGGAGCTTAGTGCTTTTAGAGCCGCTTGCCTATCTGAGATTATTTTAATAGATCTGTTCAACGGATGCCTGTTAATCAGCTCTCTGGTGCCCAGCTCTATAGCTAACATCTCTGTTTGGAAGATTGTGGTGAACATGCCAAGGTTTAATGAGATTTTGACTCTTGGGTTAGTTCCGTAAGTCCCGCTCCTACGCCGGTCTCGGTTTTGGAGCCGTTCTTGAACAGCACATAGTCTGAGGGTGAAAATAAGTTGTCACTCTTACGCCAGTCAACTCTCTCGGGAATGATGACGTTGTAGGCTTTTACTATTGGCAGTTAGGGAGCTACTGAGTCTGAGATCATTCCGAGTATGTGGTGATTACTGATTTCATTCAGCAAATTCATGTGATCTCTTTGTAGTTCCTTGCTGCCATGATTACTTGATATTGTAAGTCTGTAGGTGACCGCCGTAGCCTCCCCTCTTTAGCTCTATAGAGGAGCTAGGTTTAGGATGGTATCCATGGCAAGTGTCGGAGTTGTCGACATAGCTCCCGTAATGGCGAGGCGCTGTATACCAGACAACCTCATTTTGGACGTCCGTTGCAATCATTTTACTACCAGACGACCGAGCTATACAGTACCATTGGTTTAATAACTGTTTGATACATCCAGTATATCATTTTGGGGCTTATGCTCAAGTATTTGCCACATATTCATCTGAGCTTCCAGGGGGATAGTCTGGATTCATTGATTTTATTTTCCAGATGGGAGTTAAGGGTCAATTTCTCATCCAGGATCTTCCTCAAACTGGATTGGTACTCCAGATACTAAGGGTATCAGTAGTTTATCTAGCTTCCTTCTTAGTGTTAATGGAATGATTACAGTTTTGCTAGGGTTCAGAGACATCTGTTCCCCGTCGTGCCAACAACTTATCGTGTTTAGGGCTTGTTGAAGGATGTTCTTCATGCTTACCCCTGTCTAGGATTGCTAGGTCATCTGCGTAGCATTGGATCTCCACGCCTTATTGTAGATAAAATATTCGGCTGGTCGTCTACCAGAATCGTCCAAAGAAGGGGTGAGCGTTCACCTCATTAGGGACATCCTCTGATAGGCCTAAATCTGACCATATCTCTTTGCAGTGGAGCTAATATTGCGTTTCTCTTATAATACACTCTAATGCATTTTCCCTGTTATCTTTTTTTTTCGCCCTGTTATTCTTTGCGATAGAGCTCAAAAAATTGTAAATAAAACTCTCAGAACACCCAATGCTAATTTTTTTTATTAAATCACAGAACGCACGTGGCAGCAGCAGAAAATACTGTCAAGAGAAGCGTCTAAGCCTGATTATTTACATTGTCGAACGAACCTATCAAATGGGACTTTATAGAAATGTCATTGTTTGACCTAGAAAAATTAGACAAATTAAGAGTGTTCGAACTGCAAATATAAATTGCGCAACGTTCTCAAGACAGTTCTGTTGAATAGTACAGTAGTGTCAAATAGTACAGTAGTGTCAAATAGTACAGTGTCAAAATTGAGTTAATATGAATGAATTAATAAGGGTTTCAATTAAATAGTGTAGTGAAGATAAATTAGAAGAAAACAAAATAATTAAACGTTACAATATTTTTGATCAAGCAAGGTAACAGTTGACGGCAAGGTTTACATGCTTCAAAAAGATTCTTATTCGACAGATTTCCAATCGATTCAATTTATTGAATAATGAAGTTTGATTCAATCTACTAAAAAGTTGATCAATTACGTTGGAAAAAATGATATCACGACTATTTTCATAAAACTTTTGTTGATCAACTTAAATCAATTAACAACATCCGTGAGAACACGCATTCTAAAAGATATTCCTTTACTTTGTGCGAGTTTCACCTCTTCAAGTAGGAGAGACCCGGGATGGTTGAGTACAGGAGTTGGTTGGCACACTGTCATTATTTCTGTAACATGCCGCTAGAGTACGACTTTACACCGTATGTTAGTCGACTGAAGTGCTCTTCAGTCGGCCGTCAATTGCTAGTGAACGTGGTTGTGGTATTATTAGTTCGGTAAGTAATTTTATGATATGATGTTGCATGAGTGAATAAAATTGAAGTGAATAAAATGATTTTTGTCTGAGAACTAATGATTTTGCAAATGTTTTATATATGGTTTTGTTAGCTTATGATATAAGCTTTCATGTCATTTTATTGTTTTTATCAAAGTTAGCTCAAGTATTGAATAATGACATATTTAATATTGTGCAACAATGTGGGGATGGTTAGCACATGTGTCTTGGGGAAGGTTGGCACAGCGAGCCAACCAACCAAAACTGGTGAGAAATCCGAAACAAAAAACTGCGAGAGCTAGTAAACCCCCTGATATTATGTTAAGGGCAATTAAGGAGGTTAAAGACAAGTGAAGAAGCATTAGGGCTACTGCTACTAAATCTGAACGTTTCAGACTTTGATCAGGTTATTGGCCACAAATCAAATGGAAAGGTATAAATACAACCTTTATTTTTTAAGGTTTTTAATTTGTGTTGTTTTTAGATTTTTTCGACGAAGACGTAGACTGGGCGAATATTAACCCTGATGATTTTGAAGAGTTTCAGAGGAATCCTAAAAAAGATGATTTTGTGTTGGTGAAATTGCTAGACAGTGAAAATACCCGCTCAAAGGGAAAATATTTTATTGGTGAAATTATTGGTCAAGGGGACGTTGACAAGGAATGGGAGGTCTTATTGTTGCGTAAAAGTAAAAAAGTTAGTGGATCCTTCATATTTCCTGTCATAGAGACATATCTATCGTACATTGCAATGACATTAAAATGATCCTACCACTACCTTCCTTTTCAGGGGGAACTAAAAGACTTCAGTCAATGTTTAAGCTCGATGTAAACTTTTCTTTGCTAAATATGGGTTAATAAAATAGTTTCTGTATAGTTTTTTATTATTGTTTATCCTGTGCCAACCTACCCCTTAGTCTGACCCAACCAACCCCAAAAAAGGGGTAGGTTGGTTCATTAAACAATGGATTAACAATACTTAGGAAGTGTCCAAATTTTGGTCACTTATTTTTATATTTTTATACAATAAAGGTAAGACTTCAATAAATTATTTTGAAAAATTTGAAAAAAAAACTTCAAAAAATGTCAAAAAAATTAATTTTTTTCTAAACAGTGTACCAACCGGGGATGGTTGGTACCCCTACTCCCCTACTTTGGTAATAACATTTTAAAGCTGCATCATGTCTATCGTTTATTATACACTCTTTTTGTGTGATCTTCATCCTCCTTGTTCCATAATTTTTTTATTCAACGAAACTTAATTTTCCCCTGTATCTATGTATTCTTATTATTTAGAGGGATTAAAATATTTCAATGAAAATTGTAGGTAGGTTTATTAAAAAAACTTCTAAAATTAACACCCGCGTTCAAAGAAAGTTTCAAACAGATTTTATAGACCATTTAGAAAATTAGAAACAGCAAACAACTTCAAAACTTCAGCTTAAGAGAAGTTATTTCCTGGACATTTTTTATTGGAAACGTTTGTTAAGTTTTAGGTGAAAAGTTTCACTATAAATAATAAACATACTTTTTAAATTGCCTTTTTGTATAAGCTATAATAAATGAAGAATTATTTCAACTTTAAAGTTCAATTTTCCCTACATGATTTGATAATTCATTCACATTTAGCTAACCGGCCCTTTCGTTAGTCTCTTCCTATTTCCTGAATCAGGATAATTGTGTATAGCTATCCTGATTTGAGTTCAAGTTCTGCCAAATATGAAATCGATGAGTGTCGTAGCAAACCGCCAATTACACGATTCACAAGGATATGAAGTCACTAACTTGGCACAGTGGAGAGGGTTAGCATATATACTCCTAAAACTTTGCGAACTAATATTATCAAATCACGGTATGCAAATAAATGTTTATTGAATAAAAACATAATGAAGCAACTTCACAAAAAACAAACGGTTTTAAAGATTAAAACTAACTTTTCCGCATCTGTGAGATACCCTGATTGATACTTTATCATAAAATTGTCACTTCGGGAAATGTATCGTGTTAACGAACCGAAATTTCTCCAAAAGTAACAAAAAATGCAGTGTATCTGGATTTATAGGACCCGCTGTACTTGCTATAGTCAGCTAAAATTCAATAGGGTAAACAGTTCGGTAGGATTGTGCTTATGTAACTGTGGTATGTTCAATAATTCGGAGAAATATACATCTACAATTTTTGTTTTGTTTCCATAAGATTCTCCCAACAAGTTTATAGCTACATGCAGATTTCTGTCGTTCACTTGTAATACATCTACAATACGTAAGGCATCACTTTCAAGATAACATTTTAAAAATAATAAAATTTCTCAGCATCTGATTTTAGTTATGTATTTTCGAGGACACTAGTTTTGAACAGGTTATAAAAACTTTCCCATTAAATGTGATATCCTGAAATAATTTTTATTTTTATTTCAGGTAATCTAGTACCTGAGTTGTAGTTTGATTCTATTCGGGTTTCCCTAAATGATTCATTACGGATACTTTCAGATCTAGTTAATTTTCTAATCGCTCCAGCTAATTGACTCCTAGTTTTGAGATAATCAATTTCAAAGTTTTGGATAATTTCCTCTTGTAGACTTTCCAAGTAAAACATATACAATTATAAAATTGGCC
The DNA here is from genome assembly GCA_963921935.1 of Galeruca laticollis. Taxonomy (NCBI): domain Eukaryota; kingdom Metazoa; phylum Arthropoda; class Insecta; order Coleoptera; family Chrysomelidae; genus Galeruca; species Galeruca laticollis. The sequence continues at coordinate 141,734,422 of OY998179.1, read as the reverse complement.
ACTTGTATACACTCCGGAGGCTGTATCGTACTAACCCGAGATTTCTCCAAAGAGGACAAAAAATGTGGCACTTCAGGTACCATAGCACCCGTTATATACTAGCTCTGGTGAGCTAAAAGTCAATAAGATGCATCTATAAGACGCCGTCAACAATATACAATCATAAAATGGGTCACTTGTATACACGCTGGAGGCTGTTTCGTGCTAACAAACTGAAAATTCTCCAAAAATTACAAAAATTTGGTACCTCAAGTACCATAGCACTCGTACTGGCTTTAGTAAGTTGAATCTCAATAGGGTTCATCTTTGAGACGCCCTGAACAATATCAAATCATAAAATATGTCACTTGTATATACTCCGGAGGCTGTATCGTGCGAATAAACTGAAATTTCTCCAAAAATGACAAAAAATGTCGTACTTAAAGTACTATAGCACCTGTTGTACTGGCTGTGGTGAGCTGAATATCAATAGTGTTCACCTGTGAGATGTTCTGAACAATATTCAATCATAAAATTGGTGATTTGTTGCACTCCGGAGGCTGTATCGTGCTAACAAGACATGTAACGGAAAGTGGCCGACGACAACGAAGACGACGACATACACACAGGATTTTTTTTCTAAAAACCATTTTTTTGTGTCGTTCTTGATGAAAAACGTAAAAATAACTCAAAAAATATTTTCAAAATTTTAACTTTTTTGTGGGTAAACTTTTTACTTTTTTCGCATTAGATTGGGCGGAAAAGTAATAAATTAAAGAGAATATCGGGGATAATGAAAGTATTACAACATCAAACGAACCAAAGATATTTGTTTCAATCAATTGCATTTTTAATGTGTTTGCATCGCAGATCCGAAGAACCTGCTCCAACAGAGGTTACTTGATATTGGAAAAAGCCAGCATTATCGCAAGTAGGTTCAGTTGACAAATCCATCGAAGCACAAAATATTAGAAATAAAGTCATTCAAGCCGATTTAGCTCTTCCGGATACTACTGGATTTTTTGAAGAAGTGGGAATTTGAATAATGGTTAATTAGAAAATGTCAAAAAAGTTATCTTTGCATCAAATACGTATTGATTATGTTAATAGCAAAAATGAACAATGGGCAAACAGTTTTATAAATTTCTCTACTTCAAGCATTAATAATGAGGCTATTAAACAAGCTGCAAAACTAACCCTCACGCAGAGCGAATACTCACTATGGTTTGAGCTTCGATATGGGCGTATAACAGCCTCAAAATATATGAAATGGCAGTATATAAAACACCAAGTGGCAGTTTAGTCAACCAAATTATTGGAGTATCAAAAATATTTAGTAGTTTTGCAATAAATAGAGAAAACGTTAGTTCTGTTAGAGGACCAGAAAAAAATTCATGCCAAAATAAAAAGCTGTGGATTTATTGTTTTTTATTCATCATTTTAAAGCCCGTTTAATACCAGATAATTTTCTATTATTAAGAATACAATGTATATATGAATATATAAATAAATTTTGCAAAAAAGCAAATAAGACATTGGTTCACAATGAAAATATACATTTTAAAAACTAATAAAAAAAAATATTAAACTTAAAGGTGGGACTTTGTGTCATCTTGTTCATAGAAGAGAACCTATGCTTCTCCACTGACTAAAGATTTCCACGAAATTAATAGCACGCTTGAATCGTTATATTCGTACCACTGTCTCGTGTAGGGATGTCGGCAATATGCTGTGTAGTGACCATTTTAAGTGGTTCCACAGTGATTTGATATAGCGTAGAGGTTGTACATACAAGGTGCCACATTATCAGCCGCATAATGGCTCATATCAAGCACTTCTATTGGAAAATCTATTGCAACATTAAGTTTTCCACTAAATCTTTCTGTTTTCGAAAAGCGCTTCAGGTGAATAACCAATATATTCGGAAATTTATGAATTGAGAATGATTTAGTGCATCGCCTTCGTTCCTTACATTTCGAACATGTTGGTTTCCCATCACCGTCGAGTGTTTCTTCTCTTCTGAAGTGAAAGTCGTAATTGACGTGTTCTTTGGGGTATCGAAAGGGATAAATTCCAAAAGGGATCGTAGGTAACTGAACAGTGACTACAGTTGATTTTAATTGACCGACAAAGTTATCCACAATCTTGGAGTTGTCCATTCTCGGATATCTCAATCAAGATTCTTGTGCTTTCTCAATGTCACTAAATTTGTCATCTATTTCTGTTAATATGGGCTTTGGTTTTTCATATATCTTGTAGACATCTTCGTGAAGTCCTGCTAATAGGTAACGAAGAAACTCCTCTGCATCCTGTTGAGTGTATCCCATGAACCTTGAAGTAAATCGCTGAATCTGACTTTTCAATGATACTGTATTAACCACTCTGTCTGAACCATCTTCAGACCAAAGCTTCTGAATAACTTCAGCAAATGCTTTAATTAGTGCTCCTTTCATGCTACATATGTTTTTGTTAATATCTCTATTAAATCGGCTACTGATGTTTGATTTCCGTTTCATCTTCATCATACGAATTGTCTATATTAGTATTGTTAGAGTATGCTACACTATTAGTATAAATATCTTCCATTTGGTCGTTCACCTTTTTATTTGATGTCTTCAACTCTATTGAGGGTAAACCAGTTTTATATTTTGTTTTGGTCAAAGATAATTTATTGCGTATAGGAATCGCATCATTCTCTAGCATAGTCTTCTTCTTCAGTATTCCTATGAATGGGACATCATCTGGCTGGTGGTTATCTATATTTTTTAGTACACTGAGGCCCAAAAGCTTGTTGGAGGCATAATTTATAAAATTGTCAACGCATGTATATCAGAAGGCACACATTCTGAAGAAGAGAATGGAGATGTTAAATAAGAATTTCGGTAAAAGGAAAGACCACATGTTTTAGGGTGGGTAATGTGAGAAAGTGGTAGAAGAAATAGGTTTCTTATGATTAGGTTTCATAAAAAGTTCTTCTAGAGGCTTAGAACGGGGAAACGTACCGAGAAAAGATGAAGCGTTTCCTTTTTTAATTGCAATATTTATTTGTTGTATAAAGAACAAAGTTGCCCTTGAATCATTGGTTTCTACTGATATTTTTTTACCGATTTCGTTAATGAATTTTAAAGCTTCATGACCGAAAACACCAGAGGTTTCAATTGCTACAGGAATAAAAATGTTAATGTTCTCCAAATTTTTGTATTCATTGATTTTAAAAGTTTCGCCTTGTAAAGCTGCAGCACCTGCAGAAGTAGATGTGAATCGGACATGGGACGGAGCCCAAGTGTCAGTGCAAGTGAAATCCCATATAACTGGTCTGCCGCGTTGCATTGGGATGAGGGTCATACCATCTGGACGTTTACCATCGTTGCGGCAAGTACCTAACGGTTTCAACGAACAAGGAATCTTTGCAGATGACAGTTCTCGTTTGATTAGGTCATTTACTGCAGAATGACGTGAAAAACAGCCGGCACTTAATTTGAAGCTTAGGCCTGGTCTACCATATTCATCAACATCAGCTCCGCAACGACAGCGATGTTTTACACCAATTTGACAACCTAAACGGAGACCAATAGAAATACGGAAACTTTCGTCATCTAAAATCGTACCTAATGGGGCCGACGGTACAGCGTTCAACCATGCTCCTGATTCCTTTGAAAATGCTGCATTCAAACGAGCCTTGCCTGGTAAATTGATAGCTTTCTGAAGCAAATTTCCTTTTTCGAATGTTCAATGAAGGTATATCCCAGGATTTTTGGAAGGATTTATATTCTTCGGGTACAACTTTGATAGACTTTAATGACCAAATATTTCTGCCTCCATTAATAAAGAGCTTGCGTGTGGGAAGATATAGGTAGAATATAATTAATGAAATTTTTTGAACTATTTAATGATGACAAAAAAGCAGGAAGAGCTACTGGAACGATTAAGCCAATTCCTAAGCCACCATATGAAACAGGTAGTGAATCTTGTTTCCAAGAAATGTCCTCTAATTTAATGTTAATTAATGACTCTAATGAATGACGAATGGTATTTTCAAAATTGATTAAGATATCATTATGTAACCAGGTCGGACTACATCTTAAGATATATGGTTATTTTTTAATTAATAAGCAATTCTTGAGAAGGTAATGAGCAATATGTGTCGGTAACCAGGATAAACGAGATAACATTTTTTTGAAATGGATAGTTTTTCATTGAAAGCTGAAAGGATTCGTTTAATAAAGGAGCACCTAATAGAAATAAATTTTGTCTGTTGGTGATTGTTATGCCTGGTGCTACAGAATTAAATTTATCAATGGTTAGATTATTTGGTGATTCTAAGAAAAATAACTCGCATTTGCTGAAATTGAGTTCAAGACCAATATCCTTGGAATTCTTCATAATATAGACAAGAAACTTGAACACGGAATTAGTATTACCACCTAAAGAACCAACATCAAGGTACCAAGCATTGAATTCTGTGTCAATGTTGCTAATAAGTTGTGTATCGATATGCAAAAAAGGAGGGCTTTTTCCGAATAAATGATGTTTTCGCCAAATAAAAGATATGAAGGGAATCGATAACACTGATTGATGAGAGGAAAAATTTCAGGTAGAATATCTGCTACAAGTTTTAATAAATAATCGCGATGAATTGCATTGAAAGCGTTTTCAAAATAAATTTTCAGAAAAACTTTATTATTAACGTCTGTATGATTAGAGACGAAACGTCTTGCTGTATGTGCAACTGCTTCACAGCCACCTTTCGACCCGAAACCAAATTGTAATGGACGAAGTAAATATCCTAATTTGTCTCTGATGTTTGAACTAATTATTTTCGCTACTAAACGACGGTAAACTGTACCAATAGCAATTGGTCTGATACCTCCTGCTTTTTAGTTAAAGCTAATAGTGACGCTCCGAATAAAATAGGACGAATATTGATGTTGACTGTGTCATTTAAAATAAAATTACATAATTTACACAAAGATGATGAGATATTTTTACCTGAAGGGCCAGTCCTGTAACTTATCAAATCTTGTAGATGTGAAGGTCTTAAAGAGTCTAAATCACCAGCAGAACTTGTTTTAAAAAAGTTTATTGCGTTACTCACAAATTCTTATGTAATAAGAAAAGGAATAGGTTCCGAACTCAGAGTAGGGAACGTACTATTAAGTTTCTCTAAAGGATGTTTCGATTTTCAATCTGTTGAAGTGGCTTGCACTGACATCAGCAAAACTGTCATCTGAAGCTAAGATTTTGATTGCGGATGTCAAGTCGCCGTCAGAAACTTTATTAATGATATTTTTAGTTTTACTATTTTTTGATAAATTTATGTTTTCCGAACTGAGAAATTTGTGTTTTAAAGGAGTTAGGTATAATCGGTGCCTGGCCTAATGGCCTAATAGAAAATGCTCTTCTTGAAGTGAAGTGTCCTCTTTCTAATAAAACTTTTAAAACTATATAAAAAAACGAAATAAACAAAATTTTACTGGGGCAAATTAATTTACAATTGTTAGCAACAAATTTTTTTTAAAAAGTAATTTTTGTGTTGCACATCCGCATTTTGAGACAAGTGAGTTTCAGGTTTCATTTGATGAACACTTTACCTAATCTATTATTGAAAATGCATTTTTTTTCGGAAAAGAATGTATTTTCCTTATTACTTGAAAGGTATAAATAAAAATTGAAAAATATAAAGTAAATAAACATATTACTAATTATTTATTGTAGTTTGTACCTGAGTAAGTAAATATAAGCCAAAAATAATTAACATTTTTATAAGCACATATTTCTATAAATCGAGCTAAAAATATGTTACTGCTTGTTCATTGGCTGTTGTATATTAATTATTGCACGGGTTATAATTATAATGTTATCAAGTCTGAATTAATAATTGCATGAGGGCTTCAAATTTTTAAATCTCATTTTATAATTCTTAGAATATGAATCCGAACACTAGCAATTCGTTTTGTAACACATCACATTTTGATATTTCTTCTTTATTCGCAGCACTGGGAGGTATCACTAAACTACTTTTTTTTTAATTGAAAGTGTTTCTATTTTTTTAAATCCTCTATGAGCCATAACTACACTATTTTCAGAAAGTTTATCCAAAAAACAACAATTTTCAAATATAACAATATCACTAGTTCGACAACCATATCCTTTAGAGACAATAAGACCGTCCGGAGGAAATTAAATAGTTTATGGTGTTGCATTTTTTGTGATTTGTCCAGGTTAAAGCTTGTTGATGGACCCAACTTGGATTTTGAATTTCAATCTCTAAACAATCTATTATAGATTTAACTCATTAAAATGTTATTCTAAACAGAATTTGAAGGTTTTTCTTTACGGAAAATTTACTGGGTCAAAAAATCATTTTTTTCATTAAATGTGCCAAGTGATACATTTTTATATTAATTTAACTAAAAAGCCCAGTCAATAAACTATACCTATTGTCAGCCGGTAATACCATCGACTCCTGGTGAAGTGCTATTAGCTCAACAAAACCAGGTCCTGATACAAGAGAATCAAGTCAAACAAAGGTATACATTATTATAACCTTTGGATAAATGAAAAAACTGCTCTAGAAAATCTTGAAAAAGTATTTGCTCAACTACAACAAGCAGACAATAAGAAATAAGATACGAAACAGACGAAGAAGAATTAGCCAGGGAAGCAGAATGGGTGCTGAAATAAAGCAGGAAAAGAGGAAGAAAGTGGATACCTCTCCAATTAAATCACCCATCGAACAAGCTCCTCCCAGCATCAAAAACAGTTCCAATATCCAATAGATGGTACCTAAAAAGCCTCCAACACCCCCTCCAATAATAGTAAGTAAAATAATGAACAATGAATTTCAAAGACATGAAGAACGTGTCAAACATCAAGTTACAATTATGAATAATGACCAAATAAAACTTAACGTCCAAAACTAAGAGTGAAACAAAAACCTCTTACTCTCAGGGTGAAAATTATTTAAATAATTGAAAGTATTAAAAGAGAGTAGGTTCTTTCCAAACTGACAAAGAGATTGGAGATAACGGAGTCAGTTCTCAGGGCTCTGTTATCTGAAAGAAGTTTAATTAAAGAAAAAAAATGTGAAAAAGAAAGAGAAAGAGAGAGAGAGAAAAACTAAAAAACAGTAAACTTACATCAATAGTAAGGGCGCCACTAACTTTGTTCCTAAACAAAATTAGAAAAAATCAACCTCCTTAATCAGTCAACTCTTACCTGCTGTGCTCTGCTAGTTTTTAGACAATACTTAAGCAAAAAAAATGTACTGAAGGCTATTTCACAGGTCTTTCTGTATAATAAATAAAACAACAGACTACTAATATGTATGAATATAATGAATGAAAAAATATTTAAACGTGTTACATAGTTTGACAATAATAGGTTAGTAAAAGTGTGTATGTGAGAAGAAAAAGAAAGTATAAATAAAAACTAAGACAAGCTGTACAAATATGAATGGTGAAGCCATACAATATAATTTTACTTATCTTGAAGTAGCAAGTCGAAGTCGATTCTCCATAAAATCTTCCTAGGTTAAATAATTCTCAGTATAATACATAGTTGAGTATCTAGATCATGAATTGGCTCTTATGGAAACACCATTTCTTGTGAGTCAATACAAATTGCCGACAAATCTTCATCACAGTTCTTCCGTCGGGTGATTTTAGTTAAATTTACCGATATAATTAAATTATTCCTGGCGGTATCGCTACAAGAACACCAAGTGTGTTACAGATAGACCTTTTTTTAATTAACACGATATTTAGATATCTGTCCAGTGACATATATGAAACTGTACTTATCATTTTTTTACAGATATACAATCTAGTTTAATGATTTGTCCTGGACAAAAACCTTCATCAATTTAAGAAAATATTACACAAAAAAAAATAAAACCTACCAGTAATCCCTGCGAATTTGTTCTTAGAACAAGTTTTTTTAATAAATATACAGAATATTTAAAACTTTTATCAGGATTTCTGCGACTACCATTCTCTATTACAATCTCTCGTATAGTGCCGCATTCCGAATTTCTATTCAGGATTTTTTTCTGTGAGATATCTATACAGTTTATTCCACCAACATTTAAATAGTTGTTTAAAACATTGGCAAGGAAGGACGTGTGGTCTATTCCACCAATAAATTTAACATGCATCGCTGAATTATTTATTTAAAACTCTATTAGAAATGTTAACTGCTAAGTGAACGTTTCATACCCCTAACAGCCAAGAAAAAAAATTTCAAAAAAATTTTTTTGTTATATAATTAAACTATTGAGACCAAAAAAAACGAGGGAAGAAAATTTAAAATAGAAACTTTAAAATATGAGAATCACATATGAGTAAAAAGGAAAATCCTTATTATTTTTTAAAAAAACATTGATGCAGTCAATATTAATATATATATATATATATATATATACATATTTTGTACATATTTATACACCCCCAATAAAGTTCATCCCCATATTGAGACTAACATAAACTTTAAGCTTCTGTGTTATTAAGCACTTATTCAAAGGGACAGTCTACCCAATTAGTAACTGCTCTTACTTATCAACATAGAACCCTAAATCGAATACAAAAAAAATTTACATTAGGAAAACCAAAAACCCAGATATGCATTTTCAGGGACTTAAGTACTGATACAAGGGAACAGTCTACCCGTTTAGTAACTGAACTTACTCAAACCCTTAAAATACAGCATAACAAAAGAAAATTTTAGACAAAAAGAAATGAAAGATAAAAAACACACCCTCATACATGTTCTGCACTGTCTGCATCCGATATCCACCGTCAGGTCAGATGCTGAGAATCCCCATGGCTCAATATAGAAACAGAAGGTGTGCCAAGTTGTAAGTGATCACACAAGACCGAAATTGCGCAAACTTAGCAGCAAAGAGAGCCTCGTATTCCGATTCAACTGCTTCCACATTGCCCCATAACAACTTCAAACACCCCACACCGCAATGTAGCTCGAACGAAGACACTACACAACGTCCAGTTCAGAGTACTGCACACTCAATGATATTCTAGCATATCATTAACGCTAAAATAATAACCTGAAGGGTTATTAAATTATACCAAAAAGACAAAGTCGGGAAGAAACATAAAAAGATATAGAAAAAGATTAAAAGTTGGAAATTTATTAAGATGGTCCAACATTAACCACCCATTATATGAAAGACAAGTTAGGTATTTGTCACGAACCTTATTCACTGAGTGCATATTTGTTCTGAAGGTAAGGAATATAGGAAAAGACATTTGCCCAGGAGTGATATTTCAGGGTTGCCCCTCGTTATCCGTAGACCGAACTGCAAGCAACACTGGTGAGAATAAACTCACAAGAATACTACCCCAGATAAATTCTTTAAATCAAAAATAAAAGTTAAAATAAAATGATAATAGGAAGAGAAAAGAATAACATAATATGGCTCAGATAAATAGGTCGATAAAACTCATAACTAATTGCCGTATCCTATAACTAATGAAAAGAAAGAAAAAAATAAAAAACTTACTATTCTCATTGAGAATATAGACGTCACAATCAGGTAAAGGAACATCAAAAACACTTCGCAATATTCACAAGAGGGAAGAAGTAAACTTTAAAGAAAATACAAATACTGTCACAAGGGAATGGACGATGATTCCTGCACTAACATATTTAACAACAACAAGTCATTATCTAATGGTGAGGTAACCAACTCCAAATTCATTCGTATTTATTTTTCGATATTGTGAATCATTAAAGTAAAGATATTGTGTTTTTAATGCCTAGATTAATATTATAATCTAGTGTATATGAGTCATAGTCAGGTAAAGAAATATCAAAAAGATATTTTGATGTTTCTATGTAGATAATAATAAGAATTCATAAGAATCCTAAATAGCAAACAGAGAGAAAGTAAATTAGAGGAAATACAAATACTGTCACAAAGGAATGGACGATTATTCCAGCACTAACATATTTAACAACCATATGTCATATTCTAAAGGTGAGGCAATAAACTCCAAACTTATTTGTTCTATCCTCTCAAATTCCCTTACTATAAGATAAAGAAATTATGTTTTCTTGACAGATAGAAATTTTAATTTCTACGGTAAGATATATCAAGATAATTATAGATATTTTTGAATAGCGAAAATAACTATTTGTTAGATAGAGATAAGCGTTTAAGATACGAACACTGATAATTAAATTCCTTACAATGAACTGGATTCATTTGGAATCTAACTAGAAAAGATAAAGAACAAATTTTAAGATAAAATTAAACCAACTATTAAGTAACATAGATAGATCATTTCTGTGTTGCTGTGCCAAAAGAGGTAAGAGTCAAATTTGCTATAACTATTATAGCAAGCTAGGATATATACTATACAATAGATGTCTGCTGGGACAATATTTAAATGTACAGAAGACGCACGATTTATGTCTGCTGCGACACAAGATAAGATAAGGTAAAGATAAAATTTCGACACGAGATAAAATAAGGTAAAGATAAAGCTCTGTGTGTCATTCTCTCTAACACACAAAAACCCTAGGTAAGATAAATTTTTTCAGTTTGTGTCATTTGACACAATTCAACTGAAAACGGTAAGATAAGATAATATTTTTCAGTATGTGTAACTACACATTTCGACTGAAAAGATAAGTCTACAAATTAGAAATATAATATGGAACATTCAAATTTTAGTGATACTAATTACCGTTCCAACATCACATAACTCTAATTCAGTAAACAAAAATAATATTAATTTTTTAATACTTTCTAATTTCAAAAATATAATCTACAAGATAAACCTAGGTTACCAACAAATTAATTTAGCCAAGAGATTATTTTTAACTCTCTGCACAACACAGAAAAATCTACAGTAAAATTACTTTTGCAGATAAGGTAAAAATGTGTTCATCTAACAAATGTTCATTCACTATCCGAAGATACTGAGTCAGGATTATTTTCATCATCGGTAGAGTCACTTGATTCATCAGTAGATAAGTTATATTCTTTTAGATCTTTAATATGCCATCGTCCTATATTTTTGCCATTACTATCTTTAAGTTCATAAATCAAGGGAGATATAACATGGTTAACAGTACAATGTATATATTTAGGCATAAATTGTGCAGAAATAAATTGAGCTTTATCAGATTTCTGATAATTCTTTTTCCAAACATGATCACCTACATGAAATTTAATATCGCGTTTACGAAGATTATAACGGTTACTCGATTTTATGTAAGCCTTGTGTAATTTTTTTCTAACATCTTCGAAAATTTTTGGCATTTCTTGAGTATCCTGTAAACGGTGTATTGTATCAGCAATTGCAGGCTGATTATTTGCATTTTCTGCAATATTCCCAAAGAATGACACTGATACAGGTACGTTTCTAGCAAACACAAGAAAAGATGGTGGAAATTCTGTGACTTCATGTTTAGACAAACGAATTGCCTGAGCTATTTTCTGTAATTCTACATCCCAAGTTCTATGATCAGAAAAACAATATGAACGTATTGCAGTGACAATAGATTTATTCACACGCTCAGTATGATTGGCTTGAGGAGTGTAATTTGCAGTGTACCAAATACTTTGGACATTGTACTTAGACATCAAACTTTTAAACAACTGACTAGTGAACTGTTTACCATTGTCTACAGCTACTATTTGAGGAACTCCAAAAATTAGAAAAACATTATTTTCAATAAATTTCACAATCGCAGAAGAGGTAGCTTGTTTTAAAGGTTGAATTAAAACAAATTTAGAGAAGAAATCAACAATGACCAATGCACACGTATTTCCCTGGCGAGATCTAGGATATGGGCCTATTAAATCACAGGAAATTAACTGGAAAGGAAACCCTATGTTACGATATTTACCCATGAGACCAGCTTGTGGCAAATTTGTGGGCTTACAGGCAGCACAAACTTTACAGCGGCTCACATATTTTTGTACACTCTGTCTCATTTTGGGCCAATAATATAACTCTGAAATTCTTTCTAATGTTTTAAAAACACCGAAATGAGCTGCAGTAGGATCATCATGAAATTTAGATAACAATTCAAGTCTGTTTTCCGTTGGAACTACAATTTTCCAGTCAGTTAAATTGCAAATATTGGCATACTTGTTAAAGACATGCTTATATAGAATATTATTTTCCACCTTGAAATTAGGATAACTATCCGGATCGGTTTGAACCTTATTTATCATAATTTTATACCAATTATCAGGTTTTAGTAAAGATAAATCTAATACATTTATTTCCGGCACCCTTGATAGAAAATCTGCAGGTACGGTACCCGTTGCTCTACGATGGACTATCGAAAAATTGTATTGTGAAAGTTGTAGAATCCACCTAGCTAATCGTGGTGATGGTTTCTTCATGTTATTTAACCAAACAAGAGAAGAGTGATCGGTGATGACAGTAAAATGTCGTCCCAGAAGATAATAACGAAAATGATCAATAGATAATAGGACTGCAAGGGCCTCTTTTTCAGTAGTTGTGTATTTCTTTTGACATTTATTCAATTTTTTACTATAATAAGCTACTGGATGTTCCAACCCATCTTCTAACTGAAAAAGCACACTTCCAATACCTACATCACTTGCATCACACATTAGATAAAATGATTTGTCAAAATCAGGACTACAAAGTACAGGAGCGGTAGTTAAGACAGTTTTTATATCATCGAAAGCTTTTTGAGCTTCCGGTGTCCAACTTATTGGTTGATTTTTTTTCTATTCGATAAAAGATCAGAAATGGGAGCAGATAAAGTAGAAAAATTATTTAAAAAACGACGATAATATGAAACAACACCTAAAAATCTACGCACCTCTGTAGTTGTCCTCGGTACAGGATAGTTAGTAATAGCTTTAGTTTTTTCACCGTCAATACTTAACCCGTTTTCATCCAAGGTATAACCTAAATAGCGAAGAGAAGGACGACAAAAATGACATTTATCAATATTTACCGTTAAATTAGCCTCTTTTAATTTCTCATAAACTTTAGACAAAATTTCAACATGTTTATCAAACTGTGATGTACAAACAATTATATCATCAAGATAATAAAAACAATATGGTTCTAAAGATGGACCTATTACCATATCCATTAATCGTGACATGGTAGCTGGACTTGAGATTAAACCAAATGGTGTACTTGTAAATTGAAATAGTCCTCTAGAACGTATTGCGAAAGCTGTTTTTGGACGAGACGACTTTTCTAAAGGTATTTGATAGAAAGCATGTTTTAAATCGATACTAGAAATATATCGCGTATCCCTTAGTTGACTAAGAATTACCTCGATATTTGGAATCATATACGAATCTGCTTTAGTTTGCTTGTTTAAAAATCTAGCATCAAGAAGTAACCTTATACTACCATCAGGTTTATGAGTTAAACCGATAGGAGAACAATAAGGAGATGTACTTGGTTCAATAACCCCTAATTTTAATAATGTATCCATCTCATTATTCACATGAACTTGAGGCAATGGATACTGTTTTATTTTAAATGGAGGAGAATTTCCTGTGTCGATAAAATGCTCTAAGATATGTGTCCTACCAATTTTATCCTTAGGGCTAATGCTTTTAAATTTTTCGATAACAACATCAAGTTTAATTTTTTCATCATTTGTTAAAGTTGTGACGTCCTTAACAGTATTGATGACATTTAAAGATAAGGCATTTAAATTCATAGTAAATTTAGAAAAATCTATTTTAATATTGAATGTCTTTAAAAAATCCATTCCTAAGATAACTGTTTGAGTAACTGAAGGTAAAAGATATAATTTTAAAATTCGAGATAACTTATCCACTGTGACATAAGTTTCTACAAAACCACCATCATGGTATGTACCATCAGCAGTCGAAACTTGAAACTGTTCGGTAATAGAAATAGGTATAGATAAATTCTTAAGAAACTCAAGACCTAGAGAACCCAAAACACTCAGATTACTTCCTGTATCAATCAAACAAGAGAATGTCTTCCCAAAAATAATAATATCCACATAAGGCCTGTTATCATTATCTTTTCGATATAACAAGTCTAAAAAGTAATTACTAGATAATTGAGTATTTATAGAATTCTGAAATTTATTTACTTTGCTTGGTTTGTAAAACGATCTTACTATATTTAACCAAGCTAACCAATCATTTTTATTGAAATAAGATAAGTTATTTTTATTTGAATTTTTAGATAGATTAGGTAAGGAATAAATTTCACTTATTGGTTGCTGGTTGAAGGCGTTATTTCGGAAACTGTTCTTGACTTTGATTGTTTTTTTGAATTTTTTTGCTTTGGATGTGTGGATCCTGAAGGATTTTGAGGAGCGGTAGGTGTCACCAAAGCATTGACCTGACCGCTTGGTTCGTTTTTTGAACAATTTGGACATTTAGATTTTATAAATCCAGGATTTCCACATCCATAACAGAATACTTTTAAAGCGTATTTACATTGCGGATAAAAATGATTCTGTTCACCACAATTCCAGCAAACTTTATGTGAATTTACTGTAGATACGGTAGATAGATGTCTAGAATTATTATGATTCCTAGACCGATAAGATGAGGTAAAAGTATTGTTTAACTGTGGTTCTAGATATATTTTAGGTTTGCTCGAACTAATACTTGAATTCTGAGAATTCTGTGAGTAGGTAAAAGATTCTTCCAACTTTTTACATTTATCGGTTAACTCTTCGATACTGGTAATATCTAATAAAGCTAGCGGTTGAACATAGTTAGAAAGCAAATTTCTCTTAATGATTCTAATTTTTGATGATTCATCCTGTTTTATTTCTAATCGATTAAATAGACTACACATAGATTTTATATATAACGTAACTTTTTCATTAACATTTTGTTTTCTATTTTTAATTTCATCCAATAAATCTTCCTGATAATTATATGGGAGAAAATCTGACTTTAATTTAGAAACTAACTCTGACCAATTTTGAAATTGACTTCTATTATTTAAATACCAATAAAATGCCTGATCAGTGAAGAGATCTGCAGCGCTAGAAAATAATTCGTTATCTGTTACCCCTCGAGAAATCTTTAAACACTCTACACGTTCTAAAAATCCTGCCAAAGATTCATTTTCTGCAATTCCTGAGAAATGTATTCCCCATTTATATATAGGTACTGGCTTAGAGAAAGTAAAGCTTTGGTTCTGACCCACAGGAGTTGATTGAGCCTGAATAGTGCCCGGTAATCTACCATCAAGTTCACCCTCTAACAACAAAATCTGAGTAGCAAACTGTTTTTTCTTTAATTCTTCCTCATCATTATTACATGACAAACGAGACACCCGATTATTTGCATGAGCTAATCTACATGTTAATCTGAGATATTCATTGTCCCTATCTGATCCTACAAATTCTGAAATTTTTCTGCTCAAATCAGATAAAGTTAACTCTATACCGTTTACTTCACTATCAAAATTCAAATGACTATTCTCATATAAAATAGAACTGCGACCGGATGCTTCTTGAGCTAAAATACCCCTCAACAATTTTCTACGCTCCGCTACTGTCGGTAATACTTCAACATTTCTATATGCCAATTCGTGTTCCAGCTCATGAGATAATAAATATTCGACCTTCAATTTATAAGGCAAAGACATTTTTGTAATTAAATTCAATACAGTTCTCTTGGTAATTAAAGTTAAGTTAAAATTTTATACTCTAATGATAGAAAAAAAAATTTTGAAACAAATACTCAACAACATTAATTTACAATTTGAAGGTCACTGAAAGGTAACAAATGAATTGATATAAAAACTGGGTAATATATGAATCGTTAAGCTTCACACCAGTTATAAATATAATATAACATATATCATATAATATTTCAAACAACGAAAAAGATGTATATATTTATTACACAGAACCTGTTTTATAAAAGCAGAAAGCATAAAATATAATTAAAAGTTAAACAGTGAACATTATATCAAAGATATTTCCCCCCTAATAGCAGGAAAAAAAAATTTTCAAGTATTAAAATTTTTTACCAAAAAGAAATAGCAGATAACAACATGTAAGAGTTAATACACGTTGGAGCGCCAATGAAACAAAAACCTCTTACTCTCAGGGTAAAAATTATTTAAATAATTGAAAGTATTAAAAGAGAGTAGGTTCTTTCCAAACTGACAAAGAGATTGGAGATAACGGAGTCAGTTCTCAGGGCTCTGTTATCTGAAAGAAGTTTAATTAAAGAAAAAAAATGTGAAAAAGAAAGAGAAAGAGAGAGAGAGAAAAACTAAAAAACAGTAAAGTTACATCAATAGTAAGGGCGCCACTAACTTTGTTCCTAAACAAAATTAGAAAAAATCAACCTCCTTAATCAGTCAACTCTTACCTGCTGTGCTCTGCTAGTTTTTAGACAATACTTAAGCAAAAAAAATGTACTGAAGGCTATTTCACAGGTCTTTCTGTATAATAAATAAAACAACAGACTACTAATATGTATGAATATAATGAATGAAAAAATATTTAAACGTGTTACATAGTTTGACAATAATAGGTTAGTAAAAGTGTGTATGTGAGAAGAAAAAGAAAGTATAAATAAAAACTAAGACAAGCTGTACAAATATGAATGGTGAAGCCATACAATATAATTTTACTTATCTTGAAGTAGCAAGTCGAAGTCGATTCTCCATAAAATCTTCCTAGGTTAAATAATTCTCAGTATAATACATGGTTGAGTATCTAGATCATGAATTGGCTCTTATGGAAACACCATTTCTTGTGAGTCAATACAAATTGCCGACAAATCTTCATCTTAGTTCTTCCGTCGGGTGATTTTAGTTAAATTTACCGATATAATTAAATTATTCCTGGCGGTATCGCTACAAGAACACCAAGTGTGTTACAGATAGACCTTTTTTTAATTAACACGATATTTAGATATCTGTCCAGTGACATATATGAAACTGTACTTATCATTTTTTTACAGATATACAATCTAGTTTAATGATTTGTCCTGGACAAAAACCTTTATCAATTTAAGAAAATATTACACAAAAAAAAATAAAACCTACCAGTAATCCCTGCGAATTTGTTCTTAGAACAAGTTTTTTTAATAAATATACAGAATATTTAAAACTTTTATCCGGATTTCTGCGACTACCATTCTCTATTACAATCTCTCGTATAGTGCCGCATTCCGAATTTCTATTCAGGATTTTTTTCTGTGAGATATCTATACAGTTTATTCCACCAACATTTAAATAGTTGTTTAAAACATTGGCAAGGAAGGACGTGTGGTCTATTCCACCAATAAATTTAACATGCATCGCTGAATTATTTATTTAAAACTCTATTAGAAATGTTAACTGCTAAGTGAACGTTTCAAGAGGACTATAAAAAGGCAGTAGCAAAATTAGGAAACTACGAATGGCACTCATATGAAGATAAGACAAATAAATCATTAAAAGTAATGGTCAGAAGATTGCACCCAACGTGCCAATCAGACGAAATAGTTAAAGAACTACAAGATAGAGGATTTGTTGTAAGTGCAGTAAACATACTGAAAAGAAGAGATAAAACTCCACTCCCACTTTTCATGATTACATTTGAAAGCAAAGACGACATAAAGAAATTATTTGAGATAAATGGAATATAAAACATGGAAGTTACAGTAGAAGCTCTAAGAATATCGAACATTATCCCGCAGTGCAAAATATGTCAATAGTTTGGACATACTATTAGACAATGCAGGAGAGAACCCAAGTGTGTAAAATGCGCCGGAAAACATGAAAGCCACAGTGTACAAAAAACACAGCAAATGGAGCTGCCAAATGTGTAAACTGTGGTGAATCCCATTCAGCAAGTTATAGAGGCTGTGAAGTAGCCAAATAAATGCAAGAAATTAAGAACAAAACAATAAAAGCGAGAAAAGGAAAACAACGTGATGAAAACAACAAGCAACCAAAATCCCCACGTGAGAGAAGGGAAAACATTTAGTTAAACTGTAAGAGGAGAGGAATAAGTACCATCAACAAGTAGCCTAGCCAATCTACTAGAGAGATTCGACAAACAAGAAGAATTAATTAATGAAGTGACTGCTAGAATAACAAAGATTCAGAGCTGTAGCAACAGAGCTACAATCTCACGGAAATGAATAGAAAATACCTACGAATAGCAGCATTTAATGCAAATGGAATACTCCAAAGAATAAAGGAATTAGAAGTATTCCTAACCACACAACGAATTGATATGTATCTAATTTCCGAGACTCATCTAACTACACAAATATATATAAAAATAAGGGGATATGTAATTTATCATAATATCCATCCACACGATGCAGTTCGTGGAGGAAGTGCAGTAGTAATCAAAGAAACCTTACCACATTACGAGGATTTCAAATATGAAACTGACCATATCCAGGCAAGAAACTGGTCCATACAACTTCTCTATTTCAGCAGTCTATTCACTTCCAAGGTATACAATACACATAGATGACTATTTAAACTTTCTGCAGCATTTTGAAGGGCGTTATATTATAGGTGGCGACTATAACGCCAAAAACACAATATGGGGCTCTAGGCTAACCATAACAAAAGGTAGAAACATACATAAAGCAGCATCTAGTCTAGGATGCGAGTATCATTCCAACGGAAAACCAACGTATTGGCCTACCGATCCAGATAAAATTCCTGACCGGCTAGACTTTTTTATTTATAAAAATATCTCTGCTAATTACATCACAATGGAGGAAGCTTATGATACAACATCTAATCATTCCCCCATAATAATGACAATTAGTGAAAATATAATTATGAAGAATAGTAATCCAACATGAACAAACAAAACAACAAATTGGAAACATTTCAGAGAAGAACTAGAAATTAGAATAGAACTCAATGTACCATTAGAAACAATCCAACAACTGGAACATGTAGTAGAAAAGTTTGTGGTAGTTGTCCAACAATCAGCCTGGAATCATACAGTCGAGGTTAAAAGAAAAATGTCTGGAAACAATTACTCAAGAGAAATATGTGAATTTGTCACAGAAAAAATAAAGGCAAGGAAGAAATGGCAAACTTCTAGAATACCTAATGACAAGACAGTATCCAAGAGGCTCGCCCCACAATTAAAAAGGGAAATACCAAAAATAAAAACCGATAAAATTTGTTCATATCTAAACGGACTTACAGACGACAAGAATACAGAATACTTACTCTGGAAAGCAACAAGAATACTTGCCAATCACCCAAACGCCAGCAATTAGGAAAGAAGAGGGAGGTTTGGCAAAAAATAGTATGCAAAAATCAATTCTATTCGCAGAACCCCTTGAAGGAATATTCCAACCTAATGAACTAGCGACAGAGAACTCTCTTGGAGGAAGACAATCAGCTTGTGATGATCTCAAAAAGACATTATCAAAAGAAAAGACATTGTTAGATTTGTGTAAATAATAATTTCAATATGGATAGCGGCGAGTTAACTAATAAGGACAAGTGAAATAGATAACAAAACACGTCCGTTTTGTAAATATCGTATTCGCACGACCTTCAAGGTCAAGAATACGGGGCACTGACTGCGTTAGCTTTAATACTTTCTATGAAAAGAAAAGTTCAACACTTTGAGGAATGATTCATTATTATTATTATTTTCAATAGTACAAACGTATTTATTGTGTATCAATAATCTGTGTTGGTAGTTTATAATTATATGTTAAGGCGATGTTATTTATTCAACCCTAAAGAATGGTTCACGAGGTAAATGTTCCTCAAAGATATATGGTCCTATGGTTAAAGAAGTCTATACGAGGGGCACTTACTAAGTAACCACCACAAGCTGGAATTAACTAAATGAAAGTGATGAATCTTATATATCAAAAAAATTTATGGAAACTGAA
The DNA here is from genome assembly GCA_963921935.1 of Galeruca laticollis. Lineage (NCBI taxonomy): Eukaryota > Metazoa > Arthropoda > Insecta > Coleoptera > Chrysomelidae > Galeruca > Galeruca laticollis. The sequence goes on along the minus strand of OY998179.1, from coordinate 141,714,585 downwards.
GTCTGGTCATTCTATCCTGCCGATTTCCTTAATTTTTTTTAAATGAAAGGTATTTAGACACATATATGTCATCAATTATTGAAATTTACTCAACTCACACCTCACTCAAGTTATACTCAAACGCGATTCTTTCCTCTTCATTTCTTATGGGACACATTCACTCAAGCAATTCGAATTCTCATAGCTCCTCTTCTGATGAATAGATCTTGATCGTTTCACTTGAAACGACACAGTCGTTCTGAACATAAAATAACTCCGATAAATAATCAGGAAATAGAACTCTACACGAGACAAAACTAGACAAAGTTGGGCACCCAGCACCGAGAGGGCAGCACCTTCGCCTTTCCTTTAATAACGACCGATACTACCAAAGCATACGTTCTGCGATATACCAAGCAAGCTCTACCTTATGTAGAATAACGATAGGAAGCTCCAATTGAAAATAACCGAAGTGTTGCATTATATTCCGGAGCGTGTTGAGCTTAGGAATCGTGAAGACATGAATATCCCGCTTCTCGTTGACCCCTCGATGTGCGTTGAACTCGAGGCTAGACGCTAAGCGAACCTGTATATCAGACGAAGTCCTAAAGCGTGTTGAGCTTAGGGCGGACGCCAACTACCCTAGGACAAGCCCTGCAGCGTGTTGAGCGCAGGACCGAGGCCTTTCCGATTAGCCGAAATTCCGGAGCGCGTTGAGCCCGGGACGGAAGCAAACTCCCGACCTCCGAGATCACGCTGTGCGTTGAACGCGGGATCTCGACCCTGACACGCACCCCTTTGGTTATAGGAACCTGATGTCTTAGTAGAGAAGCTGGACAACCGAGAAGAATAATCCGACGACCACCCTAGAGGGATTGCGAGCCTCCGGGACCAATAAATCGTGTATATATATATTTATTGTAGAGAATTTTAGGTTTTAATTGTAGATAATAATTGTAGGGTGAATTTGAATAAAGAAATATATCTAACCATCCAACCCCTTTTATGCTCAACCCTACTGACGCAACCTCACACACTCTCAAAACACTCAGTGGATCAAGCTCTTTCTTTTGAGCCAACTTCTTAAATTCCTTGACTTTGAGGAAATTTATGCGTGCACAATCAACTTCACATTTAATTTTTTCAAGATTTCCCTTCACTCAAACCCCTATAACTAAAGTTCTAATTAACGTAGGCTGTTCACACAAGACTAAGAACACTCCGTGAATCAAGCCCTTTCTTTAGAGCTATTAACTGTATAAATTCGTTGAGTTTCAGGAATGTTATGTGTGCACAATCAACTTTACTCTCATTTTTTTCCAAATACTGCGGCCGAAGCACAGCTAATATTGTCTGGAAGGAAGTACTGTTAAATGGTTTCATGTAATAATTACACCCTCTCATATATAGTCTATCCAAATGGTGTGGAGCAACACGGATCCTCTAGTTATTATATTAAATAAATATGAAATTCCGAGCGTTTACTGGAATTTCAGGATAGGATTATGTATTTACCCAGATAGTGAGCCCGAAAGACAGAAATTATCGGCGAGGACGACGATAAAAAAGAAATTCCTAGATCCCGTTAAAACGATGCATATAGCTGATCATCCACAAACACAGCCAAATATATTGTGCCTTTAAAATTCCCACAGCCAGTCTATCTCCTTAAATTCACATTAACAGAGCAAAATTCACTTCACTTGGTGCAGCATGTAGTTACAAAATGGCGGCTGCCTGCGATGATTGAATTTTTAAATGAAATCATCCACTCGCCGAGCAATTGAACCGAAATCAACTCTGCATTCGTCCACAATGTAGGTATCTGTCGCCAAAGGCAGGCGTACTACAAATTAACAAACGAAATATTAAATTGAAATTACTGTCTTGACACTTACTGTGCGGAAACAACTCATGTTACTTCTTCAAATGAAACAAAAATATCCCCAGTAAAAAAGTCTGGTATATAATATAAACTTGAATGACCAAAATATAACGCTGTCTATATAGGTAAAACAATCAGGAATTTTGAAATTAGACACAGTGAACACTTACCGGCATAAAAATTAAAACATCCAGTGAAATCCCATTACGCAAAACATCTACTTGACACCAAGCATTCATTGACACCTAACACAGAACTAGAAGTACTACCCATTTGTCATAAGAAGCAAGAAATAGATTTCTTGAGGAATTAGAAGACACTTAAGAGACAATATGATGTCGTCAATGAACACATAAATCTAGGCAGCCTAAACTGTCTTTTTAAGTAACAATTGTAAAGATTCCTATATTATTGCTCCGTTATACTGATCTTAAATGGGAAAAATATATCCAGGGTATCCCCATAGCTTCAATATTTGTAATATCATATATTCTCTTATCTATTCATATCCCTGCGCACCCGCCAATATTTTAACTTTCATACATGGCTTAGACACTAGTGTGCTATTTCGTAACATTACCCCCTCCTTAAATGGAAGTTCCTCCTGGAGTTATCGTGTAGCCGAGACTGGATGTTTGAATCGGCAACTGGCCCCATTTCTACACTCTCCGATCTTATGAAAATAACAGGGAACCGTCTTCATCGGATACTGATAGCGGGGGTTGTAGCTGCAAATTAATATCTGCACACCGGTTTCTTGGAAGATCACCTCTACCATGTTCCTGATGACTCGCCAATTCAACTGGTTATTCGCTATCTTAGGTTTAGTCAGTTTCTTCACGCTGGATTCCAATACATGGTCTCGGAGGTCTCAAAGTACTTCCCACACATCGCGGTAGGTAGGTAGATCGATCTTGAAATTCATTTTTAGTTACCGCGTAGAAGACGTACCGCGAATTGAGTTTCAGTCTCAGTGTCTTGCCAGGGGCTAGAATCTGGTCTTCAAGTTTTTCTAATTGCCCGAACTTCTTTCGAAAGACGGTTGCCAACCCTCGTGCGTTCTTGATACGGGCGGGGATAATATATGCCAGTGAATAACCATCCGGAAGAGTGAACAAATCTTGTCGTTAATCTGAAGTGACTCCATATCTAGCTTTCCCTGTACCTCCATACGCGCCCATAAATCCATCGAAGGTAGGTTCAGACACAATTCAAATATGGTTTACTGCTTTCTCTAGGCCATGGTCACCTTCGAATGGCGCTAATCGGTTTTGGTGAACTACTTTTGGTTTTCCGTTGGGAACCTTGCTTATGCGATATATAACATCATTTTCTTGATTAAGTATGAACCTTCCCAGGATTTTTGTAATTTTGGTGAAAATCCTTTTCTCCTCGTCGGGTTGTGTAACCAGACTTTGTCCCCTTCTTTAAAACCACCTACTGTGGCCTGCGTGTCGTACCGACTTTTAATTCTGTCGCTGGCAACTTGAAGATTTGTTCGAACTAATTCATGAATATCGTCCAGCCTTCTTCTCAATTGTATTACGTAGTCTTCTCCTGGTAGATCTTCTCCAGGCCGACAGCCAAAAGTCGCACGGAAGCTTCATTTCACGTCCAAACAGGATTTTCGCAGGTTATTCGCCCATGGACTCATTGACGGCAGATTGATAAGCCAATGCGAATAGGGAAATATACTGGTCCCAATCTCTTTGATGGCTGGAAACTAGTTTGGTCAGATATTTCCCAATAGTCCTGTTCATTATCTCGACCATTCCATCTGACTGTGGATGTAATGCTGTTGTCCTTGTCTTTTTCATTCCCAGCTTGTCGCAAATCTCCTGGAATAGATGGCTTTCGAATTTTCTTCCCTGGTCACTGTGAACTTTCAATGGCACTTCATATCGGCTGATACGTTCTTTCACCAATACATCCGCGACAGTTGTGGTCTCTTGATTCGAGATTGCGTAAATTTCCAGCCACTTTGTGTAATAATCCATTATAACCAGGAGGTATTTACCACCATTTTCTGTCGTCGGAAATGCTCCAGCGATGTGTGAAGCAATCCTTTCGAAAGGGCTTCCAACATTATACTGTTTCATAAGTGCCTTTCTCTAGCGATGTGGTCCAATACTCGTAGCACAAGTCGTACATTTCTTACACCAATCCTTCACATCGTACGAGCTTCTCATCCAATAGAACCTTTCACGGACTCGGGGGTTTCTTCACTCCCAGATGATCTCCCGATTGACTATCGTGTAACTTCTTAAGTACCTCAGATACTCTAGTTTTAGGGATAACTAGCTGTCTCCTCATCTCGGAACCCTCATCGTTTTCATGGACTCGTTTTAACAGCCCTTCGTCCAGGACAAGGGAGTCCTACTGAGTCCAATATGCCTTGAGTGTCGGTGAAAATCTTGACATTTCTTACCATGTAGGTCGCCGATTTTCTTCCTTCCATTGCCGAATCTTCTTTAGGTGAGGATCATTCTCCTGATCTTCTCAGATCCTGGTGGATCCTGCAGCTTCCCTAGATTCCGCTTTATTGCAGTGGGAGCAGTCTGTTGGGCACGGCCGTCTGGACAGGGAGTCGGCATTTCGGTGACTTACACCAGTTCGATGTTCGACGTTGAAATCGTACTCTTGAAGTCGTTCAATCCATCTAGTGATCTGGCCCTCGGAATTTTTGAACTGCATCAACTACTTGAGTGATGCATGATCAGTTCGAATTAAAAACTTCTTACCACAGAGATACTGGTAAAAGTGTTCCACGGACTTCACTACTGCCAAAAGTTCTCTTCTTATTACGCAGTAGTTTCGTTCTGGTTTGGAGAGGACTTTACTCAAATATCCCAGCACTCTTTCTTGCCCTCCTTGGATCTGTGAGAGCACTCCTCCAATTCCTTCGTTCCTACGTTAGTGTCGAGAATAAAATCTCCCTCTGGTAATGGGTATCCTAATATCGGCGCCGTGGTTAAATGGCTCTTCAAGGTTTCAAAAGCCGTTTGACGGTCTTTGTCCCATTGGAAAGCTCTTGATTCTTCTGTAACTCGAGTTAGAGGCTTGGTAATATCTCCAAACTTCCTGATAAATCTTCTATAATACGTAAGTCCAAGGAAACTTCTAATTTTATGTTTGTCGGTTGGTTGCGACCATTGCTGAATGGAAGCAATTTTTTCTGTATCCACCGCCACTCCTTCATTGCTCACTATATGACCTAGATAGTTGACTCGGTTTTGGAACAGCTGACATTTCTTCGGGTTTAACATGAACTGGGCATCTTGGAGTCGTTTGAATACGTCTTCCAAATTATTCAACTGTTCGTCAAATGTCTTCCCCAATACTACGATGTCGTCCAAATAGACCAGGCATGTCTGCCAAGACAACCCTCTCAAGACATTTCCCATGAGTCTTTCAAATGTCGCAGGCGCATTACAGAGCCCGAATGGCATGACGTTGAATTACCATAATCCAGATCCGGTGGTAAATGCAGTCTTCTCTTTGTCTTCTGGGTCCATTTCCACTTTCCAATAACCAGACTTCCGGTCCAAGGTGGAAAACAGTTTGCTGCGTATCGTCAATTCGAGGCAGAGGATAGCTGTCTTTCTTCGTCACGTTGTTTAACTGACATAACTGATAATCCACGCAGAATCTCGTAGTTCCATCCTTTTTCATGACGAGCACTACTGGGAGACACCCATGGACTAGTAGATTGTTCTATTACTTTTTCTTCTGCCATCCCTCGAATTATTCATAAACTGACTCCTCCCGCTGGTCGGTCGTTTCTATATTAGTGCCTTTTTTACTAGATAATTCTATATTGCGGCTTACACAATAACAATCGGCTTCCTGGAATTTTCTAGATAACACTGGTCACAAAAACAATTTCTAGATAAGGTAGTCACAAAAAATCGTGTAAACAGTTCTAAGAAATTATTGCGCCTCCGCCAAGATTTTAACATTCATACATGGCTTAGACACTAGTGTGCTATTTCGTAACAATATTGTGAAATTATTTAGAAGCAGTAAGATTCATTTATACCGATAGCTGTAGAGCATTTTATTATGTAAACTTTAAAAATTTAAATTTGCAAAAAGTAGAAATTTAGGCTATGAAACTTATTACAGTATCTCTGCAAGAGCAAATCAGTTATTTTCATGGCGATTCTGGAACTAAACATGTGAATTATCCGTTTTTCAACATGAAACTAGTCTCATGTTGACCAATGTAACGTAATAAAATCTTGAGCGTATACTGTGAATTTTATTGATATAAATATTCCACGAACTGGTGAAATGCTAGAACCACAGGAGCCGACAATTAGGTCAGCGAAACAAAATTTTCAAAACTACCATACCATTCGCCAAAGCACACTTTTTAATTAACATAATAATGTTCTCTTTATTTTTCAGCACTACCGTGGCAGTATGAAATCGCTGAATACCGGCATAGTGACGTTATTAAATTACGGAAAACACGTTCCTCCTGCAGTGTCTCATGTTACTCTCGCTCACGAAATTGGACATAATTTTGGATCTCCGGTAAGTTCTTGAACTGCCATTATGCACTGCATCAACCAGCTATTATATTTTATGCAACTTTAGAAAGACATATTTGTCGAAATAGTACAGAATTTAACGGAATATGAAATATTCCGATGGAATTCTTTCTATGTATTTCATTATTATTAAAACCAAAAATACTTCACCAACAAAGATTTAAGTTAACATTTCTTGCACTAAACATTATGTCTGGATTGGAACTAAAAAAATGCTCCATGAATATTGCCAACTACCAGATCTATGACAGTCTATTTATTTTACTTGACTCCTAACAGTGTGGCACTAATGTCAAAGTTTTTACTTTTCTGCCCAATCCTATCTAATTAATATGCGAGAAAAGTATTGGTTTGCCCCAAAAAAAGCTGAAATTGTGGATTTTTTTGAGATATTTTATCGTTTTTCAGGAATAAAAACACGAAAAAACGGTTTTTATTAAAAAAATCCTGTGTGTATGTCGTCGGCCACTTTTCGTAACATGTCTTGTTAGCAAGATACAGCCTCCGGAATGCAACAAGTCACCAATTTTATGATTGAATATTGTTCAAGACAACTCGCAGATGAACCCTATTTATTTTCAGCTCACCAGAGCCAGAATAACGGGTTCTATGGTACTTGAAGTAACACATGTTTGTTTTTTTGGAGAAATTTCGGTTTGTTGGCACGATACAGCCTCCGGAGTGTAACAAGTCACCAATTTTATGATTGAATATTGCTCAGGATATCTCACAGATAAACCCTATCAATTTTCATCTCACTAGTGCCAGTGCAACGGGTGCTATGGTACTAGTAGTACCATATTTTTGGTCATTTTTTGAGAAATTTCGGGTTGTTAGCACGATACAGCCTCCAGAGGGTATTCAAGTGACCAATTTTGTGATTGGATATTGTTGAGAGCGTCTAACAGATGAATTCTATTAATTTTCAGCTCACTGGAGCCACTACAACGGGAGATATGGTACTTGAAGTACCACTATTTTGTCTTGGAGAAATTTCGGTTTGTTACTACGAGACAACCTCCGGAGTGTATAGAAGTGACAAATTTTATGACTGGATATTGTTAAGGGTACGTCACATATGAACCCTATTGATTTTCAGCTCATCAGAGATAGTACAATGGATCCTATAATTCCAGAAATACTACATGTTTGGTCATTTTTGGAGAAATTTCACTTTGTTAGCACGATACAGACTCCGAAGTGTTTACAAGTTAGTTATAATCTTCAAAACCGTTTATTTTTATTGTTCAAGACTTTGTTATTTATAATTCCCACACTCCCATTTAACAAAGTCTCTAGCAAAGAACAAATCAGAGTTTCACATTTTCTAACATTTTCAAAACCTTAAAACTTTTATTTTCACATAAACCGTTAGTAAGTAAATCTGCAGGCAGCTCTGCAGTAGCCACATACTTTACTTGAAATAGGTTATTACTTAAGGTCCATTCACACATATCAGTGAAGTCACAGTTCCGGCACAGTGCGAAATATTCTTTTATACATTCTCTATTAACGCATCCGCACTTATCAGTGCCGTCACCGGCAATCACGGACGAAATCGTTGGCAACGATATTTTATGTCGGATCACGGACATCGCGACATCAAATATAAAAAGGAGGACGAGCGATTGATAGAGCTGGTTCGTAAAAATAGAGTGTATTTGTCTCATGCAAAGTACATGGATTCGAAATACAGAACCAATTCGTGGAACAAAATAGAAGCACATATAAAGTTAGATGGTACAGATTGGCAAATTAATTTTGGTAGTTGACGATGTGCGAGAAAGCCATACACCTTGACAACGTTGTAAACGCAGTTACCGGGAAGAGCAGGCGACGTACATTCCGCTTGCAAAGTTTTAAAGGTTGTGATGCTACTAATACGTACGAGGGTAACACAATATTTTGAATTTGGATTTAAAAATAATAAATTGCGGCCCATGTAAAATGCTATATAAAATCGAGTTTACAAAACAAAATAACATTAATGTGTTTTTTTTATTAATTAAATGAATAACGAAAATGAAAACCATTAGATTTTTCTACGAAAATTGGGGTTTATTTTGTACCGACATAATTATTTATTGCTTCAAAAACCATACGGGGAATTCCATAATTACCCTTTATTATTTTATGTGATGTAAATAATAAATAGATTCTAAGAGGCATAAACTTTCACCTTTCCTTCAAATAAATGTCTTCCAAGTGGTCCCTTCATAATATTCGTCATTGAGGTTTATTTGTATATAAATTGGAAGTCAGGTTGATTGTGTAGATAAAGCGTTCAATATGATAAGGACTGTTAAACGACTTTCTAAATTTAATAATAGCCAACAATTTTTCCTATCTGTTCGTAGTAATAGTTAATGACATACCTACCTGTTAAGCTTTCAGAAATTGTTATTCTTAATAATATGTAGTAGATAATAATGTAAAAATTCGGATTTATACATAAAATTTGAAAACCAAATTGGGAAAATCGCCTTTAGAGATGATCTAATAAGTGTACTAATAATATAAATAATATATTAAAACTTTTTTATGGTAGATATTTCTACTTCCATATGTAAAGTTTTGGGTTTTTTGCAAATATTTACTGTAATGTTTTTCTTATTTATTTAAACAGTTAACGGGTGGGATAAACTTTAAATACACGGTATGACTACTTACGAATTTATTCAAACACTAAACTACTCACTAACACTTAATCTATATACACTTAACTATTCACTTAAATTTAATTTATATACACACAACCTTAATTATTAATTTATATCAATAATTTACTGTTCGCTATTTCTATCAGGAGATCACTTTATCAACTAAACTGAACTTCTCCGCTGGTCGGTCCTTTATATATATTAGTTCCTTTTTACTAGATAATTCTAGATTGCGGCTTATACAAAAACAATTGGCTCTTGCATTTTCTAGATAAGACTGGTCACAAAAACCATGTCTAGATAAGATAGTCACAATCGTAAACAATTCTAAGATATCTCTGCGCATCCGCCATAATTTTAACTTTCATACATGGCTTATACAGAGTCGGATTAAGGGACTACACCAGTATGCTGTTTCGTAACATTACTATGAAATTAGGACATCCCTTCACACTTTTTACAGAGTTAGGACTGGCAAAACGAGAAAATCTCTGTTCTGGGTGCCGTCAATTATTGTTTATGTAGAACTATGTATAGATGTGCTACAAATGTTATATTACTATAATGCAATTCGTCTCTAGTATCTACAATTTTATAACACCTAATTACATTTTTACATTTGTTGCGTTTAATGTATTCAGTCATACCACCTACAAACAAACACTATAATGAAAAATATGTTTGAGATGTACAGGGATCATCAACAGTAAAATAATGATGTGCATCTACAAATGATTCTTCAAAATCACTCTCTATATCAACTTCATCATCCTGGTTATCTCCGTCTTCGGCCAAATTAATAATAATATTATCTACAACAGTCTAAAAGAGGTTCATTGTTCATAAATTCATAGTCAAACTTTTTAACATCTAACTCATCTAACTTTCCAATCATAAAATTCATTCAATCTTTACCCTTTGTAAAATTGAAGGTAACATTTCGTTTGGCCACATCCTTTAAGTGCCGCCCAAACACTTTCGATCAGATTTAAGTCCGGGTGATAAGGGGGAGCCCTCAAACTTGCAATCCATTTCGAATAAACAATTCATCAATTTTATAAATTTTCTATTGCGGATTGTACATTTTTCCAACGTTATAAAGATCCGGTTTTAACATTTGTTCAGTGTAATATATGTTTCTTCCAGAAAGCCAGTTTTAGTCCAAGCAGTCGTAGGTAATTTTTCATTTAGAACAATGTGATATGGGGCGTTATCAATTACCACAATGGCGTTTTTTGGTAAGTTTGGAATACGTTTTTTTGTACCCACTTCTCATAATTTTCGTACGCCATTTCATTAAGATAATCTCCTATTTTTGACATAATACCAGCATTAGGTACAAAACCATTTTCACTTCCTGCATGCACAATGATGAGCCTATTACCTTTTGAAACGGGTTTTCTTAATCCTTCGTTACTCTTGTCGCTCCATCCTTAAAGGTGCGTGTGAGTGAAGGAATGTTTGTTTCATCCATATAAATGATAGATTTGTTCTGTTCTCTGCACTTTTTTATGTTTCTTAAATATAGTAGGCGTAAATGTCTGATTTTGTGATATTCCATTAACAAACTTCTGTTGTTGTTCATATTGGTCCAACGAAAACCCAAAGAATGTATTTGTTTCCGCAGGTATTCGCGACTTCCTGCAAAACCATAATTACCTGCAAAGGTTTGGTGTACATTTCTTAACGTGGGTACTTTTATCTCGGATATGTGATAATTTATTATGCACCTTTTAAGCAGTTTTGTCGAATTTATCCATACGAATACTGGACGTTCTTTGTTTTTTAGTAGGCACATCAGTGTCGGCATTACTTTGGCCAGAGCTTCTTTTTTAATACGGGAAAGCGTTCTTTGGCTAACTTTTGTAGCAGCAGAAATATATTATGTACGAAAATCGATTTAAAAAAGTCACTATCGAGTGTAAATTTGTTAAATAATTATATACTTTGGTTAGAAAATTTTATTGCAATAATTGAAACTTACCTTTATTAATGGAATTGTTGACTTGCCATTGTTTGGCTCTTCGGCCATGAAATTTAAAACGTTCATAATTATTTCACGACTCTGCTCACTCAATTTTTTATGAACAACTTTACGTTCTGGAGTCGCCATAACAAGTTAGTATTCCACAACTCCGGTAATCACACTTTTCTCTGAACTGTTCTGTCGAAACGAAGCTTACGAATTCTGCCTGCGAAGTGAGCTCTTGCAATCCGCATACGTCATTGCTTCGGCGCATCAGACATTGCCAAAGTTCCGACTGCCAAAATTAATTTGCCAATCTGTGAATACCAGTACCTCTACAATATTTTATTTATCTATGTATTCTTTGTATTACTTATATCATATTCAGCATTAAATGGCTGTTGGGTTCCGTACCATTTTTTGCTAGCGAAAAAAGATATTCATATATACATATTTGTGTAGTAGAGGCCATTCGCAGCCCAATCAGAGTCGTGAAGAAAATATGCGATATGTAAAGACATGTGCGTTTTTTTAATTAAACAGTGTAAAACAATCAAATGTTGTCTTCTTACCAGTAGCCTTACCAGGGTACTGAATAGTTTTTAAATGATCGCCTGACGTGAAACGCGTGTTTTGTAGCATAAGTTGCAACTACAATATAATAATCTACATTTTTTGGTTTATATGAAACTTACTGTTTCTAGATAATTCCACAATATATTGAAAACATTTTATAAACTCTAAGAAAACTGACAATTGTTTCTTAGAGTTTTTGAAATGTTTTCAATATATTGTGGAATTATCTAGAAACAGTAAAATTTAAAACAGTAAAATGAGTATATTCCAGGAAGTAAGGGTCGAGAGAGTTAATTGCATTTCCTAGGCTAGCTTGGATCCATCTGTGATAAATTCTAAATTTTTGTGTTAAAATTGCGAAACTATTTTCCACAGTTTTTCTTGCTCTTGATAAACGATAATTAAAGATATGCTTATCATTATTTCAATTTTTCTCTGGATATGGTTGCTGTAAATAAGTTTTGATAGGAAATGCTTCATCACCAACAATAACATATGCTGTTTCGATTGATGTTCCTGGCAATGGTGAATTTCCAGGGATATCTAAAGTTCCTTGCTGAAGTCTTTTTCCTAGGTTAGAATTTACAAAAATCCTACCGTCACTGTTTTTATCGTAAGCCCCAATATCGACGATAATAAAGTTATAATTAGCGTCAATTAGGGCCATCATAACAATTGAAAATGTTTTCTTGTAACTAAAGAAGAGAGATCCGCTGTTTGACGGAGCCTGAATAGTGATGTACCTGCCATCCAGTGTTCCTACACAGTTTGGGGAATCCCATAAATACTGAAAGTCAAGTTTACATTATTATCTCACCCGTTTCCATAACTATGGAATATGCTGTGCTATGATCCACGCGGAAACTGAACGAGATAGTCTTCAAAGAATCTCCTGTTGTTAAATAAATAAGTTTATTTCAGATATAAACCTATAGTTTACATTGCATTACAATAACAGTACAATGTTTTTTTTCTTGCAGGTGAAACATGCGAAGCACGGTGGAACAATATAAGAGAAATATATTAAAATGAATCCCTATTTCCCTTGGCCACGCCATCATGCGTGAACGGCTGGACCGATTTCACTAATAATTTATTTGTTGTTTATTATTGTCATAAGAACGTTCTTATGCATGAAAAAACTAAGAAAATTGCGCGGAAATTTAGAAAATTTAAGAATACCTAGCCATCCTATAGAATTCTGTCGTCACGCCAACACCGATCATCTTGAAAATTGGCATGTATATATATTTTTTCATGGAGAAGGTTTTTACACAATCGTCTTTGCTATAACTCCTGATCAGCTGGTGCTGCAGCATATTAAATTCTATACCATTCAACTGATCACCCTAAAAATTGGCATATATGTGTATTTTTCTATGTAGAATTTGTATTTGCTATCCTTTTTGTTGTTACCTACCACCAGGGGGCGCCACAGCATATCAACTTCTATATTCAATCACAATACAGAAGGTAATTTATTTGCATTTAACATAAATATTCTTATTGGTCTTTTGGGTATTACCATATGTTCTGTATTTACGAAAAACCTCTTAATCACAATTAAGGTAGATTTGAGTTGTTTTATTGTGATCAAATATAACTCAACATCATGGGAGTATCGATTGGGTTTCGGGTAGCACACATATTTTGTTTATTTTGTCTACAATTCTATTTCTAGTCTTGTTGTTCCAAAATATAATACATATAAAGATTATCATAAGGATCCTGAATGGTTTACGCCAGAAAGAAGAATCGTTAAAATTAAAAAATTATTTTCGTAAGCTGAAAGATACTTCTAAATATTATTATAATACATTTTTGGAGTGTCGAAGGAAACTAAAATCTCTTATTGATATTCAACATAAGAAATCCTTATATCAAATTCAAGAAAAAATTAAGGGAGATATTCATACTTTTTTGGTCACATGTTAACAAAAATAAATGTAGTGGGGCTCAGGTAACAGAATTTAATTATAATGATAACAAAATTCCTGGAGGAGAAACTGCTAAGAAATTTGTGGAATAGGTCGCAAGCGTGTATGCAGATTTAAAGTCTAATTATAATGAAGATGAGAGTTCCTGTACGTTTAGCATGCATGACATCTTACAAATATCTAATGTAACGGTGGAAGACTATAATATGGCTATAAAAAAATGAAAACCAAAAAGAGCTGCGGGTGTTGATGGTATTTACTCAAGAGTTGTCATGAGTGGATGAGTGTGCCTTTGTTACATATTTTTAATAGAATCGTCATTACCTCTACTTATCCGTCTATTTGGAAACTCACTACTTGCACACCTATACACAAATCGGGTAGTAAGAGTGACATTGAGAATTATAGGGGAGTTTCGTTAATGTGTGCTTCTGCTAAACTTTTCGAACAAATATTGCATTTCTATATTTATAATCATGTAAAACATATTATAGTTGACGAACAACGCGGATTTATGGTAGGCCGATCTATTTATACTAATCTGTTACTATTTACAGAAGTTGCCATTCAGGTTTTTAAAGAACAGCAGCAGTTAGATGTCATTTACACGGACTTCCAGAAAGCGTTTGATAAAGTAAACATCGACATATTGCTAAAAAAACTTAGTAACTACGGACTGTCTTCTAATTTATGTACAGGATAGGGACTTTATTGTGAAACATCTAGGGAATACTTCTGGAAAATATCACGCTTATTTGGGAGTTCCTCATGGTTCTAACTAAGAGATATAAATAATATTCAAAAATGGAGTATTGATAATCAATTAAAGTTCAATATTAATAAAGGTTCTGTTATGTCTATGTCTCATAAAAAAGAGTGTATTATTTTTGATTACCAAATTGAAAAGGATACTTTATGTAGATTACAAGAAATTAAAGATTTGGGTGTAACATATGATAATAAACTATCATATGCTTCACATATTAGTAAATCTGTTGCTAGTGCACATCGTATGCTTTATTTGGAGGCAAACGTCCTTTGTCTCAGATATTAATACAATATCTGTCTTGTATAACACTTTGGTTAGACCTAAGTTAGACTCATTTGGGGCGAGCAAGCGAAAGTACATTTGGGAGCTGTTGAGAGAGTACAGAATAGATTCCTGAGATATCTCTATTTCAAGGAATACCGAAAATGGCCGACTATGTAACAGTGAGATCAACAAGATTACGTATAGAATTCAATGTTATTACTTTACAGTCTAGACGTCAGTTACTAGCAATGACTTTCTATAAATTGGTAAACAGTATCACAAATTTTAGTGCTATACTCTCTTTAATACCCTTTAAAGCACCCCAAAGGGTAACAAGATGGAAAATTCCTTTTGGGATACTAGAATCTTCCATCCATCCCTTGAATTCCTTGTTGAAACTAGCGAACAATGTACATCAAATGACGGAAATGAAATTTTTAATCCCGCAGTCGCAATTCAGGCATGAATTATATTAGTATATTAAAGTATAAGTTGATAAAGAGGTCTCTCAAACACGCGCGATTTTTCGAGCACGACGGCGCAGCCGGTGTGCTCGAAATAGAGCAAGTGTTTGAAATACCATTTATCCACGAATACTTTACGCTATTTTTTTATTGGTAGACTTTGAAATCATAAAATATTATTATTATATTATTACTACAAAAAAATGGAAGTCCGTCCTCGATGCGCAGCCAAGTTTCATTCCATAAAAGTCCGCCCTCGATGCCCAGCCAAGTATTTATTTTTATTTGACGTTACGAGGTACTGCTGTCAGATCAATAATCAAAAAGTTGTCATTGATACTTACGTTTCTCGAGTTGCTGTTGTTACCATGGCAACTTTAAAAAACTCGCGTGTTTGAAAGTTCGATTTAAACACGCTGAGGTGCGCTTTAAATAGGTAAAATGAGGCACCAATAAAAAAAATATTTAAAAATCACCGGAGTATAAGATATTCGGTTTGCTTCTGTCAGCTTTGTATTTTGTACTTTGCATTTCGTATTTTGGATTCGGTATTTTGTATTTTATATTCCATATTGTATATTTCGTATTATGTAGCTAATGTCCTTATAATTAGGTTGTAAAACCTGTTAGGACTTTAATAAATAAATAAGTATCATTTACTCTTACCACGAGCACAGATGTTTGTGGCACGAGCCATAAGGCGAGTACAGCAAATCAAGGGAGCGGGAGAGGAGCGTTACGTACGAGTTTTACACAATATTTTTTCTACGACCACGTCTATTAATGAAAGAAAAAAGGAACTTATATAGGTAAGATTTAAAAAATTAAATACCGGTTAAACGTAGGTAAACCTAATAAAGAAATTTGAACAATTTTGAAAGATAATTTTAGATTGTCAAAAGGTGTTTTGATATTGAGATTTCCTTTCCACCAGGGAGCGCTGCAGTATATCAACTTCTATATCGTTCACTTTTTCCACGAGCTCAGATGTTTGTGGCACGAGCCGCAAGGCGAGTGCCAAAAATCATGGTAGCGGGAGAAGAGCATTGCGTATGAGTTGCGCACAATATTTTTTCTACGAACACGTTTATTAATGAAAGAAAAATGTAACTTATATAGGTATTTTATTTAATATTTGGACAGAGAGAATTTAAAAAATAAAAAATCCGTTAAACGTAGGTATAGTTAATAATAAATTTTAAATTGTTATGTCTGGTGTATATTTTTTTGATAAAAACTTTTAATTAATTTTAATGTCTGTCAACATACATCAAGTGAAACAAATATTTCAAATGAAACACGACGCGTATCATGTATACATGTTGAAACTTGTTCTTGAATACCTCTGTGCCTAAAATCTCCTCTCATTTCCATACGACATATACATTTACTAAAAAAACTTCGAAAAACTCTACTTATTCACTGATCTAACCTATCGGAACAAAAAACTACCCAGATTAAACATTCGCATGGATAATGGGTTAAAATTTTTGAACAAAAATCAGAAACATTTGCAATTACCTAGAAAAAATATTGACACGAAATGAAAATTGAGAGGAAGAGTTAGTATGAGATGAAGAGACGTGAACATCGAGGTGATTTAGCCCCTGGAAACACAGAAATAAATAATCAAGTCAAGTCATTTGAGTTAGTTGAGTGATAGTGGAAAAAAGAAAGGAATAGTACAGAGATCATGATCTCACTACAATGAAATTATCAAAATAAATCTGAGGAACACTACTGAGTATCTAAGTTATATAATTCCCTGCTTAGTATATAAGTAAATAATAAAATTCTCATTGTTCTAAATAGACTAGATTGTAATGTTATGAATCCTACAAGGGGTTAAAATGAAAAAAAAATACTTCGAATGCTCACTAATGCTTCTTCGAACAGAATAAAAGTTTCCTGTTTTGTGCAGAGTATTGTATTTGGTTTTCTTGAAAACAGCTGCAATTGGAAGAACAATTACCATAAATTGTTGAGGACTTTTGTATTTTCTAGAATAACAATTTGTCGAATCTCCACTTCTTCTCTCGTTCTAAAGATAAAGTATCATTAAATTCTTGCCGATACCAAACATTGAACTCTCGAATGAAAATTGAACGATTAAAGTACGTTTGAGAATTTCAATTACGATGAATGAATAGATGTTTCCCTGATAACGGATGAAAATGTATGAAGCGTATAATTTCGTTTTATTTTCATCAGAATTCAGACACGGCAAGGAAAAGAAAACATTAGCTATTTATATTTTCATGGTTTTACATTTAAATTGCTAGAAGACAAAAGACGGAAAAACAAGAAACAAATATTCTCATGAAACAACATACTTGTATTCCATTAACGTAGTTTAAGATCCTTATTAGTTCATCCAAAATATGGTATAAAAATAATTAACGTAATCTTCTATTTATATAGCTTTCTCAATTAGATAGTTGCTATTTTTGTCAGAGAAAGATTTTTGGGTTAATTGTTTAAATAAAAAAAACGGAGTAAAAGTAACAATATATAGGCTATAGGTACTTACTTATTTGGTAGATATTCAATAAAATAAAAGTTATTTCAGCAATAAAAAACTAAACATTTGCTATTAACGGGTGTACAAGTAACTAATTGCTTTTTAATTGGAACAAAAATCACATTTGTACTCATTCTTAGCTGCAACATTGTAGGACAAATCGTAAAATTCTGTGCATTTTATATAATACCATCTATGACAAAAGTCACAGCCAATATTCTTTTCATCTGCGTCCTCTGTGTTACTTTGTAAAAGTTCTTCGCATAAGGCACAAGGCACTTTTTTAATGTTTGTTATCGAAGTTTTTGCAGCAATTTGCTTAATTCTTTTGGTTAACCTTTTTTCTAACTTTTCTTTTGTCTTTTTTTGCCTTATCTTAATTTTTCCTTTTGTAGTATTTCCTCCATTTATTGTTTGAAATTGCACTGAGCAGTTTTCGATTTTCTTTTTTGATTTTGTTGTTGCTTCTCTGGATACCTTCCTGATAAAGGGGCAATAATGGTCTTCGTTTATTTATGTCTGTAGAAGATTGCACTGGTTCCAATAAACTATGTCCATATTTTCATTTTAATTCATTTTTTAGTTTTTTTTAATCTGGTCTTCGTTATTTTTTTCCATAGTGGAGGGGCAGCGTTATATAGAGTAATATATTCTTGACTGTAGGGACTAGAGTGAAAAATGCCATAGTTAACAAACGAGTCAGATAAATGAATGACAGGGAGATATCCGTCTTCAATATTGTTTAGAACGGAATTTGTGAAACAATTTGGCAAACAAACATCGTTTGCATTTGTGTGGTCAGATTCGTTTACTAAATTATTCCGTAAGACTCCAGCGCAAGTTTTATTTTACTAATAACTTTTTTTGCAGATCTGATGTCATGTTGGGCTATATTTTCGTTTGATCATAGGGAAACGTATTGCTGTACCTTTTTAATTTGTTCTGAGGTATTTTCTATGCATTTTAAATAGTCTACACCAGTGGTCGCCAACTTGTCGATCGCGAGCTACCGGTAGCTCGCGGAGGCAATTCTGGTAGCTCTCACAACGATTTTAATTTAAAAAATACAAACTGCAAAAATCAGAGAAGCTTCCCAAAATTCCACAAAAAAATCTAATTGTCATAATATTAAACATAAACAGCGGCAACGTTGCGGCGAGCGAGCTGCCGCTGACGCCATCAAGCTAGAATCGGCTAGAACCCACTAGCCGGACCAGCGCGTTAGTGTTCGAGAACGATCTGGATTGCTTTGAACGGGATAAATACACACGGCGCGGCAACATTGGGCTTAGTTTAAAACTGAACGCGTAACCAACGTCCAGCGGTTGGGTTAGTAGAGAATAACAAAAAATAGTATTATGGCAGGCAGTTGTAAGAAGGTAAAGACATACCACTTTCATTCGGAATGGGAAGAACAATACTTTTCTACAGAAGTGAAAGATAGAATGTGTGTTTGTTATGTAATACTTGTTATGTAATACTTCGGTCTCTGTTACTAAAAAAGGAAATAAAAAAGGAAATATTGAGAGACATCATAAAACTGTACATTCTAATTTTGAAAAATCATTCCCACTACATTCTGCCGCCAGAAAGGAGAAACTGAAAATATTAAAAAAGCAGTTAATTGAACAAAACAGTCGACAAAAATAAGGCTGCAACTGAAGCATCGTACCGTGTGTCCCAGATAATTGCACAAAAAAGAAACCTTATGAAGACGGGGAAATGATAAAACAGGCGTTTTTAGAAGCTGCTGATTCGTTATTTGCCAACTTGAAATGAAGACGAGATAGTTTCAGCTATAAAATATATGCAACTTTCTGCTATTACAGTGATGAGACGTGTAGAAGTAATGAGCAATCATATTTTTTTACAGTTAAGAACTGACTTAGATAACTGTGTTTATTTTTCACTTCAACTGGATGAATCAACAGATGTCGTTGACACTGCCCAGATGGCCGTGTTCGTCAGGATGGTTTTTAGTGATTTTACGATTAAAGAAGATCTTTTAAAGTTTATTCCACTGAAAGGACACACTACTGGACAGGAGTTGTTTTCTCATTTGAAAAATATTTTTTCTTCCAAGAGAATTCCAATATCGAAAATGGTAGGCTTGACAACCGATGGCGCTTCAGCTATGGTGGGTTGTGGTAAGGGTCTGGTGGCGTTATGTCGTAAAGATGAAACTTTTCCGCAATTTCTCTGTTACCACTGCATTATCCATAAGCAAGCATTATGTGGAAATTTCCAGAAACTAAACAACGTTATGAAACTGGTGGTAAAAATTGTGAACAAGATTAGTCCTCAAGCGTTACAAAGAAGATTATTCAAAACCTTGGTCGATGAAGTTGACTGTCAATACGGGCACCTACTTCTTCACTCTGGAGTCCGATGGTTAAGTAGAGGACGGGTGCTGAAACGTTTTAATGATGTCTTATCTGGCATAGTTCAATTTTTTAAACAACGCGATGAACCAAGCATTATTCAGTTCAACCTATTTGTGTGAATTTTTTCCAATATGAAGTTTATTAAGAACAAATATCGCAATCGACTTACAGATGAACATTTGGATAATTGTATTCAAATGGCTGTATCAAATTATACTGCAAGCATTAAAAAAATTATAGATGAGTCTGAGTGTCAGCTTTCTCATTGAACGTGCTTCATTATTTTTCAATGTTTATGTTCATGATAGTGCGTTACTTTCTTGTTGTTATTATTAACTATTTTTAAATCTTACGTGACATGCTGTTGTGGCTGGATAAAAGGTTGTTTTTATTTTTCAAACACCTTCGTTTGGTAGGTAGGAATGTAATACCAGTTAAATAGTAAAAATACATATAATGATAAATTAACTGTGGATTATTTCATTTACGTTGCGTTACGTGGCTTTCATGTGGGTAGCTCGCTGTTTATTCCAAAATTAACAAAGTAGCTCAACACATTGAGAGGCTGGCGACCACTGGTCTACAGCGTCAGGATATAGTTTTCTGAACCCATTTTTTATTTTCGCCTCAAAGTCGAACCTCCCTATCCAACATTTCGTTAAAAAACAGGACAAAAGTTTAATTTGGTTACCCAGGAATTTATATTTTCTGGCCTGGTTTGCCAATGGCATACGATCTTTTTCTAGTCGGATTTCAAAAAATTTAAAACACTGACATCAGCAGGCTGAAGAATATGGATAGTATTATGCGATAAAACATACGAAATTAATTGATTTTCATCACACCATTGACTTGTTGCTATAGTGAGGTAAGATTTATGCCCATCTACAAAAAGAATAACGGGATTCGGGTTGTTTTCTTTAGACTACTATTTAATACAATCATTGCTAATATATTCGTAAAACACGTCTGATGTCATCCATCCCTTCTGTGATCTTCCCAAAACCCAGTTATTTGGCATATTGTCAACCAATGCTCGAGATGGCCTTACATAAGGAAAAATCGCCAAGGGAGGTGCACGTATGCAGTCAGCATTGAGAACTATTAAAATGCTGACGATTTCTTTTTGAATTGAATATAAACTTTTATATCATTTTGGGCCTAAGATCTTTCTCGTTATTGGACACGGTGAGGAACCAGATTCATCACCGTTTAATATCCCTTTTGGATCTTGAATTATATCCATTAAATTTCTATCTTTTAAAAATGTTTGTTACTCCTTAAAAGAATGTTAAATACTTTGTTCAGTCACGATAGCTCTTGCTTTGTTGATACCCTTTGCTCCTCTCAGGCTTATCTCTGGGTTCCTTTTTAAAAAGTTTGAATACCACGTCAATTGTGGTGTACAATTTTTAAATAGGAATTTGTTACTGTCTGCTGCTTTTTTCCATGATGTAATAAGCATTTCCTTTTTTATAGAAAACTCACATTTTGCAAGATTAATAATCCATTTTTTGATTCTCTCTTCTCCGTCTGCTCCTAGTGGAGGTGGACCAGGTCTTCTTAATATGTCTGGTACTCTTCCAGAAAGTCGATCGATCATTGTTGTTTTTAGTACGCTAAAACGCCTACATGCTTCCCTTACTATTATTGTACTTTCCCTAATTTCATGTAATACATGTTTCAAACTATCCTCACTATATGTGAATAATTTTCGTTGCACTCTCTTCTTCTTTGGTTAATAGGTAGTTTTGATCCTTTTTTTCTGTTCATTTTTTTGAAGGTACCACAGAAATAATAAAGATCCTATTTGACAAAACGTCTCTGCGTTTTTAGAGAAATAAGAACTATCAGAGCTGTCACAAATAATTGTGCAAAATATTTAAAGTCTATCCCAATGGAGTTGATAGCACGGATCGGGAGTTCGGACCATAAAATAGTTGTAAACCATAGGCGCGACGGAACTACACAGAAAAAAAGAAAGTATTGAATCAAACAAAATATATTTCAGTCAAACGAATTTGTTGTTTCTATATGGCGAAATAAACTTATCATTTAAAAGAGAACGCTAGTTTAGTCGGATTCCAAGACCAACATTTGTTTGATATAAGAAAATATGAGATGATGTCAATTGTTATATTCCATCCATCCAATTCTTCGGGTTTATTTGATGCAAGAATAATTTCACTTTCATTTTAGAATACATATTGTTTGGTTAAAAACCAGACTACTAAAATGCAAAAATTATCATTGATTTTGTTCAAATATTCATTTAATTTCGGAATCCGTAGTATTGAATCAAGAATATCGCTACTTGAACCGAATGTATAATTAGGAATTGATTTAAAATTATACTTGAATGATGAGTGTGAGTTACTGAAGTGAAAAAATACTTTTTTGAATTGGAAAAATATATTGTTTGGTTCAAAAACATGCCCGCTGGAATTAAGAAAAATATTTTTGTGACATTGTTTCAATTCGACAATTCGTATAACAAAAATATCTCGGTAAATATCTTCACATGCTACTGCCTATTCATGTTCCCAAATTTCAGTAGTTTGTGAGTTCATTATACATGACAAAAAATGGAAATACAGTAGAATGTTTCATTTGGTATTATCTATATAAGTTTTTCCAGGTATATAGAAAGCTTTACAAAATCTTCCGTAGTTATTTTGTTATACTATATTCAAACATTCCTTTTTTTCTGTGTACCTGCCCCATAACCTATACAGGTACAACCCAATTTTCTGTTAATATTTAAATCTAACTACTTGTATACAATAAAATTTGAAGTAGTTAGTATTCGGCAACTAGCAAGTAACATCTGTTCTTCCAATTAAGATGGCTTCAAGTTCAAGTTTTTCTCCAATTCCTATTCAACGAGTAAGCAAAAGTGCATATTCTTTGCGAGAAAAACATTAATCCTGAACTTTCATGATGCTCTTGTGCACCAAAACCCCAGTTCTGTTCGCGATATAATTACGAACTGAGCCAATATGATAGGGGTAGGAGAATCAACGATGTATATATTTTTAGGTGAGAGAAAATGCCCGAACCTCGCTGAACTTATTCCTCACCCGTGGAAGTAACCATTAGAAATTGACGACGATGTCAAAAACAGTGTACGTAGAATAGTGCATGGTATGTATTTCGCAAAAGAAATGCCAACATTGGACATGATTGTGCAAGCCGCCCAGAATGACGAAAAACTGCCACAACTATCAAGAACTAGAGTATGGAGAATTCTTGATGGAATGAACTTTCGTTGGGAAAAACAGAACATAAAATATTTTCTTATTGATAGGCCGGATACGAGAATACTTAAGGTCAATCCGAAAATATCGCAACGAATGTAAGAATATTTTCCATTTGGATGAAACCTGGCTAAATGTACACGGTATCGAAAGTATGGCAAGATCAAAATATACTGAATACCCGACAAGCCGTCATGGGGGCTGGTCAACAAGATTAAGACTTCCGTCTGGAAAGGGACGCAGGTTTATTACAACCCATATAGGCAGTGAAAACGGATCAAGGATTATTGGAATTTCAATATAATTCAAACAAAGACTACCACGAAGAAATTACAGCTGACGTTTTTGAGGAATATTTCCAACAAATGATCGAATACAGTTTTTGTAATGGATAACGCTATTCTCGATTAGTAGAGAAGCTTCCCACAAGTTCATGGAAAAAAGCGGCGATAATTGAGTGGTTGCAGTGTAAATCCTTAAATTTCGATGATACAATTGTGAAAAAAGAACTTTTGCAAATTGTTAGACAGCGTAAGGCAGAGTTTAAAAAATTTGTTATCAGTGAGATGGCAAAAAGTAGATGTATTATTGTACCGGGTGTCCCAATAAGAATGGCTCTCGGCCATATCTCGGAAACCGTTTATAGTACAGCTTGGGGAAAAAAAAATTATAACAACAGTGACCTCGAGAAAAAGCTGGAAATTATTTACAGAGTTCTAGGTCCACCGCCAGAGGGCGTAATTGAATACCAAAAATTATAAAATGAATAATTTACAAATTTTGCCTAATTAAGATGCATTTAAACTATGATTATCGTAGTCTTCAAGAAATTCAGCGTATATTTGATCTTACAAGTTTTAGTCCATCTCTTCAAATAAGAGGTGGGGGGAAGCGGGAACTTTATTATAAAAAAACGCCTGTAATTCTAGTTCTACCTAACATATCTATGCAAACTTAGTCTTTTTGTAGAGAGCTCGTTTCTACCAATGTGAGAGTTATAATGTCGAAACAACCTAATGAGTAACGTATACACTAGAGGGCGCTATTTATTTATTTTTTTAATCTAGCTATCCTTGAAAAATGTTGAATGGAAACATGCAGATTTAATTAAGGTATATAAAAGTAGACCAGATTAGCAACAGAATAGCGAAAACCGCATGTCGATATCTTTTTTGTATTACGAGATATCCTAAGAAATGTGTAAATTTCAAGCATTTTCCTTTAAACATAAATTACTCCGGTTTGACTGATCGGATTTTAAGATTTTTTGACTCCTCAAAGTTATCTTTCCCTGCTCTATTAATAGTAGTTCCAATTCTTATGTCAATATTACTTATGCTCTCACCGGGAAACTGCGTTATGGAAGTTAAAATGGAAATATATAAAAACAAGTAGTGAGCCATGAAAAAAACAAAACAAAAAGATATGTCTTTTGTCAAATTAATAAACCTAGTAGTTTGTTCATTTACGTGTCATTGCGATTTATGTGCATTAAATTCGATATAAAATTTACTTAAAAGTTATATCTAAGATGATTCTTACAAACGAAGAAGCATTTGATATGATAGGCATTTACTTTGAATGTATGAGAAATGCAACAGTTGCGGCTAGGTTATATGCCATACAATATCCCCAAAGACGTCATCCCGGTAGCAGAGTTTTTTTCGACTCATACACCGTTTAAGAACGACTGGAAATGTAAATATTCCTGTGTTTAGAAGACGCGGCAGAGGTCGTTCAGAGGAAAACACAATAAATGTTTTGGCATATGTGCAATTTAATCCGCATTTAAGTAGTAGAGCAATAAGTAGAGACTTGGCAATAAGCAAAACCACCATTCAACGTATTTTGACAGGACACAGGTAAATTATGATGTAAAAAGATATGTTTCTTAACCAAAATATACCCGCATAATATTATTTGTGAGCATGGTTATATGTTAACATAATAATGTATTTATCATTCCGGAAAGTTATTTAATAGGACATTATATTTCTTTTAGATTTCACCCATATCATATAGTACTGCATCAACAATTGGTTGATCGTGATTACGACAGAAGGTTGGATTATTGCAACTGGTTACTACATATGGTATATGACGACCCCCAATTACTGTCACGTATTTTGTGGTCAGACGAAGCTACATTTAGTAGTGATGGTACGGTTAACCGGCATGATATGCACTATTGGTCACAGAATAAACCACGCTGGATGGAAAAAGTTCAGTATCAGGGGCGATGGTCGGTGAATGTATGGTATGGTATTGTAGATGGTCAGTTAATTGGACCTTTTATTTTTGACAACGCAATTAACGGGGAACGCTACCTAAATTTTATAAGTGATGAATTACCACTTCTTCTAGAATATATATCACTAGCAACTCGTAGGTCTGTGTTGTTTCAGCACGATGGGTGTCCGGCGCATTTCTCCAAACACGTTAGAAAATTTTAAGATAATGTTTACCTTGATAGGTGGATAGGACGTGGAGACCTATGTTTTTGGCCAGCCAGGCCACCAGACTTAACTGTCTTAGATTTCTATCTCTGGGGCCGGATTAAAGACCTTGTTTGTGCAATTAGACCCACTACTAGAGTTAACATGATCGAATGAATACGAAATGCCATTCAGAGTATTTCGAGAGCAGAAATTGAGACTGCCGTTCGATCTACTCTTCAAAGAATAAACGCTTATATCGAAAATGATGGGCGACAATTTGAACATTTAGGTTGTCACTAGCGAGGTACCTTCAGTTTTATTTCCATTTTAAATTCCATAACGCAGTTTCTCAGTGACAGCTTAAGTAATATTGACATAATAATTGGAACTATTAATAATAGAACAAGGAAAGACAATTTTGAGGAGTCATAAAATGTTAAAATCCGTTTAGTCAAACCGGAGTAATTTATGTTTAAAGGAAAATGCTTCAAATTAACACATTTCTTAGGATATCTCGTAATACAAAAAAGATATAGACATGCGGTTTTCGCTATTCTGTTGCTAATTTGGTCTACCTTTATATTCCCTAATTGAAACTGCATGTTTTCATTCAACATTTTTCAATGATAGCTAGATTTAGAAAAATAAATAAGTAGCGCCCTCTAGTGTATACGTTACTAATTAGGTTGTTTCGAAATTATGACTCTTACATTGGTGGAAAGGAGCTCTCTTCAAAAAGACTAAGTTTGCATAGATAGGTTGAGTAGAACTGGAATGACAGGCGTTTTTTCATAATAAAGTTCCCGCTTCCTCCCACCTCTTATTTGAAGAGATACACTTAAAGTTGTGAAATCAAATATACGCTGAATTTCTTGAAGAATACGATAATCATAGTTTGAATGCATCTTAGTTGGGAAAAATTTGTGAATTATTCATTTTATAATTTTTGGTATTTGATTACGCCCTCTGGCGGTGAACCTACAACTCTGTAAATAATTTTCAGGTTTTTCTCGAGGTCACTTTTGTTATAATTGTTTTTCCCCGAAGCTGTACTATAAACGGTTCCCGAGATATGGCCGAGAGCCATTCTTATTGGGACACCCGGTACATCACTTACCCCCTTACCATTGTGAGCTTAACCCAATAGAGCTTATATGGCCACAAGTCTAAGGTTATGTTGCCAGGAACAACCAAACTTTTTAACCTCAAGAAGTACGGTAACTTTTGATGTATTCATTGTCGAATGTGACTGCCGAAAACTGGCAAGGTGCCATAAAACATGTTATAGCTGAGGAGGGGAAAATGTGGGATCTTGACGACTTAATCGATGAAACTACAAAGATCGAACCGTTAATTATTAACTTAGGACAAGACGATTCTTCAGATTTTTGTGATGAAGAATTTAGTTAATAATGCTGTATATATTATAGTTAAAGTAATGTTCACCTGCAATTATTTGTTATAATTTTGTTATTTTTTACAAGAATATGTGTGCATGCGTGTTAAGCAAAAATCATAAATAACCCTTTTCTACGGCTATGGACCGTTTGGTTACCTGCGCATTCTTTCATTTGCATTTTATTACCTATTGTTATTTGACCGATTACCGGGTGGTCTGGTCACAATTTCTTTCTTCTTAGTCTATATACATTGTTAAACATAAATAAGAGATAAAAAATTTTGAGACACCCGACCTCCGTTTTCCGTTTTTATTATAGGCGCTCTGTGCTATCAACTACTTTGAAGCGATTTTTAAATCATGCTTTAAGTCATTTCGTCAAAAGTTAATTGAATTTGAACTTTTTTATCAAAGCTAAAATGATGAAAGTTTTAGGTCAATAAGAATGATTTGAAAATGCTTTTCAAAAACGATTTAAATCTTTTAAAAAATGACTTAAATCGATTGAAAGAATTAAAACATATATTATTATTTAAATAATTTTTCAAAAGATTGTTATTTTGAAAAAATAAATGTATTAATTATCTCTTTTTAAATGATTTAATTTATTTTTTGTTGAATTAAATCGTTTTAAAAGATTTAAATCCAATTTTTTTGAGTTAAATCATAAGTCAGTGTAATATATATTTAAATCTTAAGCTTTAATTCGTCATTTAAGAAACATTCAAATCAAAGTGAAGTAAATCACAAAAATGATTTAATTAAAAAAAAGTATTTAATTATTGAAAAGGCTGACAGGACTGACCATTATGATGTGGTCGAAATACAAAAATAGCTGTAAACTAGTTTTCGACCACTGGATTCATTCCAGTGGTCTCGTATAATGAATGTATCTTACTAAATAATCCTTTGTTACAGCATGACCCAGAACAGTGCTCCCCTGGCGGTGAAGACGGGAACTTCATAATGTTCGCGAGGGCGACATCAGGCGACAAGAAGAACAATAATCGCTTCTCACCGTGTAGTCTTAAGAGCATCAATCCGGTGCTGAATTTCAAAGCGAGGTCTCCCAAAGGATGCTTTACAGGTATTTACAACATATCTTTTTCGAATTGTATGGTAAGCTTTTTGCTAAAACTACCGTTTTGGATCAAGCAGATGTTTTACTTTTTAAGAAATAAAAATTTATGAAAATCTGATTTCCATTGTTCTTGTATCATACAGTATATTGAAAACGTAACGAATCACTTCATTTAAAAAAATTGATTGGTTACTTGCCAAAGTTTTTTTTATAATAAATATAACATCAAAATTTTTCCAATGTTTCGATTCCTTCATTTAGGACCATCATCAGGGCAATGAATACAATCTTTATAGTAGTGTAATACAATCGAAATCGTTAAGTTACAATCTGCAATAATATATTAGAATAATAAAAATTTAGCAAAACGATAATGCTATAATTTACTCATAGTTAAAAACAGAAAATATGGGAGTTTACAATTTACAAAGCTATTATAAGATTTCAACATTGAAAAACTTACTAAAGACACATCAAAAAAATTTTTTTTTAGAAAACAATTATTTGGATACTTATATACAAAACGAAGACATAACTTTTAAAAAACCATCCCAATCATTTTTAAAATGAAGGTGCAACAATTTTCCATGGTATACATGTTTTCTTGATTCGGCAACGTGGTAATATATTGGCCAAATGCTTGTCTAGTTTTTTTAAATGAAACTACAAGAGTTTTGACTTGAGTGTAAACTCGTAATATAGTACTCAAAATAATTATCGCATATTTTCATAAAGGCCGTGTCTATTCATCGGAGCGCACCGTTGTATAGATATTTGCTATTCATCGGGGCGTGCTGCACGTATGCTCATATTCCGCCCGGACGAATAGAATATTTTCTCGTCCATCCGATTTTCCATCGTTGTCATCTTATTCTCAATATCTGAATTTAAAGAAAAAAATTTATTTTCGTCGTCAGCATTAATGTAATTGTTCATTGATAAGAAATCGGCAGAAATCCTGTCCATGTTAACAGAAATATCTTTCTTCATAGTTGAAATCTTCTCGTCCATATTAGTAGAGATATCGTTCTGTCGGCGGATCTTGATCAATGACACTTAAAACGTCTCTCTGTTCGAACATTAATTTGACTCGGTATTCCCAAGTAGAAAATCCGTTTCCATCAAATACCTCAATGTTCAGGAGTTGATTCTTTTCTGAAGCCATTTCTTACAGTTTCACACACGTGTATAACTTGACAAATCTAAACGTCCTTTTTAATTTCCCGAAAACTATCTACCTCTTTATTACTGAGCTGGGCCCATAACCTGTTGTTAGTTTAGCAGTAATAAAGAATAGTCTCCAAATCAAAGCGTTTATTATAACAAAACCATACAATAGTTATACAATCGTTCCAACATGTGCTTAAAGTTGCTACCATTTTCAATTGACTTATTCGACAACTGACAACCAACAAAAACTATTTTCAGAACTACCAACTGTAGAATTGTTCAACTACCTACAGCCGTCACTTTCCAGTGCCATTTTGAGTCTTTCTATTAATTCAATCTTTTTTTTGGATGTTTCCAACTTGCCATTTTCCAGTTATGCTTTTAGTTCCGTTACTTTCAGGTCACTTATTCCCGATTGCACCAACCAGCTCCTAAAGTTAGGTAATACCTAAATTGGGTTTTGGAATTGCTAAATGCAATTTAGGTTTCACAGCGCGCTAAAAAACACCTGAGAATTATAGGAAATACCTAATATTATAATTTTTAGGTATTAATTAGTGCGTGGTAAAACGTAAATTGGATTTAGCAATTCCAAAATCTGATTTAGGTATTACCTAATTAGGAAATGGTTGGGAAAATCAGACGTTGGTCTCTTAGCCATTTTTACGTAATTATTTATATATATTACCCCACACCTGACACCAACGTAATGTTTTCTTATCATTTATTTAAATAGTTTCTAGCACAACGGATGGGATAAATGTATACATACGGTATATCTACTAACTTGATTTATTCATACACTATTCACTTATGCTCAATTTATCTACACACTTAATTCTAATCTTTATTAAATACACTGTTGGCAGTTCACTTTTATTGTTAACTTGTTCTGCTCCGTTGGCTATGAAATAAAAATGTAGACTGCCTTCACCGCTGGTAGGTAGTCTCTTTCTTATACATTAAAACCACCTTCTCGAAACTTCGTATTCCGGAAACTTCTAGTATGCGGCCCCCAACAAACATTCGACTTTCTTGGAAATATTTATAAGAACAATCACAAAAACTAAATAGTCCTTCCCAGAAATAGGTACGCTTCCTCCAAAATTTTAACTTTTGTATATAGTATTCAGAATCGGATTCGGGGACTAGTCCAGTGTGCGATTTAGGAACAATACTAAATCAAATTATTTCTTTTTCATTCGATATGTAACCATAATCAAATTGAAGCTACTTCCAATTCACAAAGCATACTATTTCTTTCATTGATTGTACAATTCAGGTACACAAAACTCGGAGAAATATTTCTATGTTTTTTGTTAATTTAGAGCCGAAAGCAGCTATTTGTGGCAATGGAGTAGTGGAAGAAGGAGAAGAATGCGATTGCGGATGGGAGGAAGATTGTAGAGATCAATGTTGTTACCCTATGAGAAGATATGCCAGTATAGATGAGATGCCTTGTCGGTTGACACCGAGAAGTGCTTGCAGTCCATCACAGGTACAATTTTATTTTTCATTTTATTATTTTCTATACTTTTATAGACAATGTATCAATTTTTCATATAATTCAGAAAATGATTTTTTTGTACAATTATCAAAATTGAGATTGAAGAATAGAGATATAGAGCGGTGCAACTCACATTCATTCCTGTAAGTCAACCTTTGAAATATCAATCCACAAAACTATACGATATTCATTAAACAACGAAAGTAGTCCAAACAACGATTAATGCGTGATCAAGACGTACATTTGGGTCTATCGGCTTAAATAAACATACCTCCTTACGCTGGCGGCCAATCGAATTTAACTGTAATCGGCGCGGTCGGTAAAATTCCTTTGGTAGATCATGTGCACTACCGATGATTATGTTTTCGAGGTTTCGAGCACTCTGATTCTTGGATGTACAGATTATAGTTTAATAGTTATTCATGGTACAAGTGTGTTTAGTCCAGTAAAAAAATGTTTTAAACCATGATTTTGGAAACGAAGGTGCAAAGTATCAAAAACAATGCTTAAACACGCCAGTATTAAGATTTGATACTAAATTTGATCATAGGGATAGGGGTTTTCGAGAAAAAATATAAATAAGGGTTGAAAAATGTTTTTTTCTCAAATATTTTGTGAACGGTGATTAATAGAAGAAAAAAGGTCAAGATGAAAGTTGTAGATCATAAAATTCTACACAAAAAAGATTTTATCCTTTTTTTTTATCTGCAATAGTTTAGCGGTAGAAAGGGAAAATAAGTTTTAAAATGTTTAAACTCGTTCGAGCGCCTTATTCTTAATACGGCACTGACGCACATTCCACAGATACGTCATCGCATGCAATATACAAAACAAGCGATAACGAAGGTCTTCTTATTTTAGAATGGCCCCGTCCGGTTTAGAAAATGTAGACGTTTTTTTATTTATTTCTGAGGAAAACTCGTAAATATTGAAGTTACATGTAAAGTTTATTTCAATAAATGCTTAATATTCGATTTATCGTAAATTTAAAATTGCACTTACATTTGAAACGAAATTACCGCTTAATTTGTGTGTACTTTTTTCCCCCTCTACCTACCGATTTGTTAATAATGAAGTGACTTCTGCATAAAAATCACCCGCTTGTGCCTTGAGCCAGCCTGTGACCGCATCTTGGAGCTCTTCGTCGGCATCAAACCGCTGGGACCCGAGCCATTTCTTCATATGCATGAAGAGGTGATAATCGCTTGGCGCCAGATCTGGGCTGTAAGGTGGATGGTTGAAAACGTCCCACTTGAAGGACTCAAGAAGGGCTGTTGTTCTGCGAGCAGAGTGAGGACGGGCGTTATCGTGCAAAAAAACGATACCGGAAGTCAGCATACCACGGCGTTTGTTCTGTATAGCCCGTCGTAATGTTTTTAGTGTTTCACAGTACACGTCTTGATTAATGGTCGTCCCACGTTCCATGAATTCAACCAACAACACCCCTTTGGCATCCCAAAACACCGTTGCCATCAGTTTTCTGGCAGAAAAATCTTGCCGGGCTTTTTTTGGTTTGGTAGGCGAATCTGAATGTGCCCACATCTTTGATTGTTCTTTTGTCTCAGGGTTCACGTACTTAATCCAGGTTTCGTCACCGGTCACGATTCTGTTTAACAATGGTTCTCCTTCGTCCTCATAACGTGACAGAAAGTCTAATGCAGAGGCCAATCTTTGACTTTTGTGGTGGTCGGTAAGAATTTTGGGCACCCATCGTGCACAGAACTTACGGTAACCCAATCTTGCTGTCACTATCTCGTACAAAAGAGTCTTATAAATCTGTGGAAAATCAGTAGACAACTCCGCCATTGTGAAACGTCGATTTTCACGAACTTTTGCATCAACTGTCTGAACGAGTTCGTCAGTCACCAAGGATGGTCTACCACTCCTCTCTTCATCATGAACGTTTTCTCGTCCACTTTTAAATAAACGTACCCATTCACGGACAACTCCTTCACTCATAACTTTTGGTCCGTACACGGCACAAAGCTCACGATGAATAGCTGCTGCAGAGTATCCTTTGGCTGTAAAAAACCTTATACCAGCACGCACTTCACATTTGGCGGGATTTTCTATTGCAGCACACATTTCAAACTGCCACAAAAACTAAACTAGCGCAGGTACGATGTTCACTCGACTACGGCTTGATGCCGACTGACCTGCTGAGCGTGTGAATGCACAGATGGCGCGCTACTCCCCCCACTACCCGCACTGTGACCAATCGGAGGTTAGTTTCTGAATTGCCCTCGTATATATATATATATATATATATATATATATATACATATATATATATATATATATAGGGTGTCCCGGGACTAATGGGAAAAAAGTCAGGAGCGTATTATCTGAGCCAAAATAATGTTAGTACTTCATATAAATTTTTTCTATGGAGGCCCTCGTTTTCGAGTTATAGGCCTCCAAAGTATTAATTTTGAATTTGGTTTTTATTTTTATTTTTTGTACTAGTTATTTGATCTTTATCAAATTTACGGCAAAGCTATAATGTACGTGTATGTTTATTTTGGAAAGGTAAACAGATTTACAGTACTGCCTTGAAGCCAGGGACGGACTACTCGCAATGGTTAGTGATCCAAAAAATTTGCAGGGATGGCACACCCTCTATGAAATCATCTAAATTGACTTCTCCACACATTAAGCTAACGAAAAGGTACTCTTGTTAGAACTCGATAAAATAAGCCGTTTGGATAATATTCACAGTTTTATTAACGCACTACGTACAAATCTACCTGACTAACTTATTTATACGATGTCCAGGATTTACTTCCTTTTAATCAAAATTACGAACATAACATTATTAAACCATTAAGAAAACCTCAAAAAACAGAAGTTATAAAACATTAGACTAATACTAATTCCTAAACAACAACAAAAACTAACGTTATTCTAATAAATGTTCAATATGAGCTCATCCCACTTCCACGCACATTCTAAGTCTACGAAGGTTGTTTCTTTGCACTTGAATAAGCAATCCCACATTATTTCTAATAACATTGCAGTGTAACACAATTCTGTCTATTAGATCTTGTCTTGTTTGCACAGGTGTTGCGTATACCTTACTTTTTAGATAACCCTAGAGAAAGAAATCCATAGGATTAACGTCTCCTGATCGCGGTGGCCATTGAAAAGGGCCTCCACGACCAATCCATCTATTAGGAAACCTTCTGTGTAAATGCTGTCGTACATCTAAACTGAAATGAGGAGGGGCCCCATCATGCATGAACCATAAATTCCTACGAGTTTGTAGTAGCACATCCTCAAACAGGTTCCATAACTAATTTTGCAAAAACTCCAAATATCTCTGACCAGTCAAAGTACCGTCAATAAAGTATATGGCTCTATCAAATGATTGCCAACTATTCCTGCCCAAATATTAACCATGATGACTCCTAGTTTGGATAATGCCATGTGGATTCACATCATCCCATAAATGCATATTATGAGAATTTATGATTCCATCTCTGGTGAAACCGGATTAGTTCGTAAAGAGAACGTTACTAATAAATGTATTGTCTGCTTGTTGTTGTCGCAGAAACCACTGGCTATACTCAAGTCGTGCAGGATAATCAGCCACTGTCATACTGTGTACTTTTTTAATGTGAAAAGGATATAACAGCTGTTCTTTTAGGACACGATGAACAACTAATTTCGAGACGTAATGTTCTCTTGATACTTTTAGAAAACTCGTTGATGGTTCATTATCAAATGCATTTAACAAGTCTTATTCAACTGCCACAGTACGTATGCTTCGTACTGGACCTTCTCCACCTTTTTTGGCAAAAATATTCCTAAAATCAAAAATTTTGTTTTGTATACATATAAAATTACATTTACTTATTCATACCTGTTTCTCGTAACCTGAGATCAATACACTCAAACATTCGTCTGTCTGGCAATGCTCTGTTTGCAAAATGTTCTTCATAAAGCCTTCTGGCCTCTAAACAGTTTCGAGAAGCCAGTCCATACATTAGATGCATATCTGCGTACTCGATAAAAGCGAATTTTGCCATTGAAACTGTTAAATTAAGGACTTATGAATTATTGACAAGTACTGACTACGAACTATTCTACACAACGTTTGACAACTAATCCTATGGTAACTTGATAAACGGTAAAAACACTTATAAAAAGTTTTTACCAACTTTCGAATTAATAAGTCGTTAATGTTTTTCATCTTCTGCTATTATTTTTTTGTAGTACTGTAGGTAAATCTTGGACATCTATTAATAAGTTACGTTTACCTCGTTGTGTACTTATAAAAATGGCGAATGCGTAAATTGGTACGTAGTGCATGAATAAAACTTTAAATATTAGCCAAACGGCTTATTTTATCGAATTCCAACAAGAGTATCTTTTCGTTAGCTTAATGTGTGGGGAAGTGAATTTCGATAATTTCATATAGGGTGTGCCATCCCTGCAAAATTTTTGGATCACTAACCATTGCAAGTAGTTCGTCCCTGGCTTCAATGCACTACTGTAAATCTGTTTACCTTACCAAAATAAACATACACATACATTATATCTTTGCCGTAAATTTTATAAAGATCAAATAACTAGTACAAAAATTAAAAATAAAAACCGAATTCAAAATTAAAACTTTGGAGGCCTATAACTCGAAAACGAGGGCCTGTATAGAAAAAGTTTATATGAAGTACTAACATTATTTTAGCTCATATTATACGCTCCCGACTTTTTTCCCATTAGTCCCGGGACACCCTGTATATATATATATATATATATATATATATATATATATATATATATATATATATATATATATATATATATATATATATAATTATTTGTATGTATGCATAACCATACGGTCATGATACAATAACCATCCACCGTCTATAACAGGAATGTGTTCGTGATGAACCTGACAGGATTTTCAATATTGATGGTGTGGAACACTTTATACAATTCTGATTTCGGTGTTTTTCTCATAAAACCATGGTTATCAAACAAACTCAATGGAAATGGCGACAGTTCATCCTGGATATCATTTTCCCCAATTAAGATCAGTATAACTGTGCAATGATATAGAAAACCAGGAAAACTATATCTGCTGATCTTTACAATTATCACTTAAGAAGACAGTTAAAAAGTGGAGAACTTCCTAGATTTATATGTTCATTGTCGACTTCATATTGTGGGTTCATTAAGTGTCTTCTGATTTCTAATTCTTCAAGGAAATCCAGTAATTGTTTCTTATCGCAAATATATAGTACTTCTAGTTCTGTATTAGGTGTCAATAAATGATTGGTGTCAAGTAGATGTCTGGCGTAGTGGGATTTAGCTGGTTGTTTTAATCTGTAGGCTCGTAAGTGTTCACTGTATCGGATTTCAAAATTTCAAAGGGTCTGATAAACAATTCCACAGTTTCAATAAATTACTTATTAGTTCATCTTTATTTAAAAAAATTATTAAAAAAAAGTATGTGACACCGTTGCATAACACAATAATATAAAACTTAACCATAAACTATTTTGTCATTTTTGGGCAACCTAAAGTGCACCTTTACCGGTTTTTGAAAACAGAGTAAGCAAATGAAACCGGATTTTCATAAGATATATAATATAAATAATAATAAATAATATCACTATTATAATGCCAAAAACACATAAATTACTGAATATAAACACTGTAATGTACCACATCGCAAGCTGACCAGCTGTACAATCTACACGTAAAAACACGCTTGTATGCGATGACGTATTTGCTGCTGTGGAGTGTGCGTCAGTGCCGTAGTAAGAATAGGCGCTTGAACGGGTTTGAAAATTTTAAAACTTATTTTCCTTTTTTACCGCTAAGCTATTGAAGATAAAAAAATGGATATAATCACCATGACACATAAAATTTTTGTTTACATTGAAACTAAAATTGTATTTGGTTCCAAAAAAGTTTCAACACGTGAAAACGACGCAGAATAGCAGAAGAAAAAGTGTTTGTTCCGACTGGAATTCAAATCGATGCTAAACTAAATCGAAGGATATTTATGAAAAAGAATTCGGCCTATTCAAGTCCTGGAGAGAAGAGAAAGGACTTAGTGGTATAAACGAAGAAATATTGTTGGCGTACTTTGTTGAAATTGGAAAGAAATATTGTGACAAGTTTCTTCAATAGAATTACGGACGTCACTATGACACACACGGCTTCAGTATTTCCTAGATTTCCTCGGGCGTCAGAGTTTTGGTTTGGTTTACTATACCGAACTCTCTCAAATACGTCGTCAAGAGTTACCAGCATAGCAACAGATAGAGGTTCAGTAATACCAGGGGTCTGTTGTTGACCTTGACGGAGTTCGTAGTGGGAAAACAGGCTTTAATTGTTTATCACTATCGGAAAATGAAACTAGTAGTTGCTGGTGAAATTATAAATTTCAATCAAACTTAACCCGTAACCACAGACGCGGATTCATTTCGACTCCTCGTTCATCTCGATTGCGCTATTTCTAGCCACTCCCACTATCTACCGCGCTTAGCGATTCGGTACCTTTCCATCTTCCAGTATTAGGCATGTAGCCAAAGACTGTAGTTTGTGTTGAGCGTTTTTGAGTTGTAATTAAATTTCAAATTTTCGACGGGGTCAAAAAAACGTCAAGTCTGTATTTACGGTATTTATTTTATTTTACCGATGCATTATTTTCTTGTTTTTTTTTTAATTAGAAATGAATTTCGACGATCAACGTGGTACTTCCAAGAGGGTAAAGTATGGCGACAAGAACTACGAAGAAACATTACTAAACTGGGCTAATGAGATACTTCCTAGTGACAGTGACGCAGATTCCGACGCTGAATATATTCCAAGTGATCATGAGAGCGAATCGGAAAACGAATTGGACGAAGATATGGAAAGAGAAGAACTTACAAATAAAGAAAACCAAAGTGAAAAATCAGAGACACACACTGAATCCAATTATTTCTATGGGCGAAAGCGTTTCAAATGGGCCAAACAGTCTCCATATAATAAGAGCACACGTATTTTGCAGCAAAATATTGTTATAAAATGTCCAGGTTTAAAAAAAGTAAATAGCCAAAATGCCGATCCTGAAGAAGTCTGGAAATTTTTTTTTGATAAGATCCTCACGCACATTCTACAGTGGTCTAATGCGCGTATGCAAATTATCAGATCAAAATATAAAAATGTAAATAACAGTGACACTCGGGACATTGATATTATAGAATTCAAAGCCTTTCTCGGATTGTTACTACTAACATCTATTTATAAATCCAATCATGAAAATCTAAGATCGATTTTTCCTACCGATGGATCAGGTAGAGACATATTTAGATGTGTAACAAACTCCAATAGGTTTGCAATCATTCTTACTTGTTTACGCTTTGATGATCCCGAAACTAGATCCGAAAGAAAAAAAAATAAACGGTTTTAAATATTAAAACTAACTTTTCCGCATCTGTGGCCCTGAACAATGTTCTATCATAAAATTGTTACTTGTATACACTTCGGGGGATGTATCGTGCTAAGAAACCGAAATTTCTCCAAAAATAACCAAAAAGTTAGTATATCTGGATTTCTAGGATCCGCTGTACTCGCTCTAATCAACTGAAAATCAATAGCGTACATCTGTGAGATACCCTGAACAATATTCAATCATAAAATTGATCAATCGTATACTCTTTGGAGGCTGTATCGTGCTAACAAACTGAAAATTCTCCAAAAATGACAAAAATTTGGTACTTCAAGTACCATAGTACCCGTTGTACTAGCTTTAGTGAGCTGAATATCTATAGGGTTCATCTTTGAGACGCTCTGAATAATATCCAATCATAAAATTGGTCACTTGTATATGCTCCGGAGGCTGTATCGTGCTAACAAACTGAAACTTCTACAAAAATAACAAAAATATCGTACTTAAAGTACTGTAGCACCTGTTGTATTGGCTCTGATGAGCTGAAAATCAATAGGGTTCATCAGTCTGATATCCTGAATAATATTAAATCACAAGACTGGTGACTTGTTGAACTCCGGAAGCTGTATCGTGCTAACAAACTGAAATTTCTCAAAAAATGACAAAATATCGTACTTCAAGTACCATAGCACCCGTTGCACTGGCTCTTATGAGCTGAAAATCAATAGGGTTCATCTGTGACATGTCCTTAACAATATTCAATCATAAAATTGCTGACTTATTGCACTCCGGAGGCTGTATCGTGCTAACAAGACATGTAAGGAAAAGTAGCCGACGACAACGACGACGACGACATACACACAGGATTTTTTTTCTAAAAACCGTTTTTTCGTGTTGTTGTTGATGGAAAACGTAAAAATAACTCAAAAAATAATTTCAAAATTCCAACTTTTTTTGGGGTAAACCAATACTTTTCTCGCATATAGAAAGGTTGGGCGGAAAAGTAACAAATCCTTTAGCTCCGATTTCAGAAATATGCAATGCTTTTATTGAGAACTGCCGTAGCATTTACGCTTTAGGTACAGGAGTATATGTAGATGAGATGTTAGTTTCATTTCGAGGCAGGTCAAAGTTTAAGATGTATATGCCTGCAAAACCCTGTAAGTACGGTATAAAAATAATGGCCCTGACAGATTCTCGAACCGCATATCTTTACAGTGCTTACATATATTGTGGTGAAGATTCTGATGGTTTTGAGTTATCCGACGAAGAAAAAAAATACTCTAAACCAACACAGGTAGTGCTAAAACTTACAAAACCAATTCACGGCACAAACCGAAATGTTACTGCCGATAATTGGTTTTCCTCTATAGAGTTGGTAAATGTGTTGAAGATAAAAAAACTGACCTATGTAGGAACTTTAAAAAAAACGAAAGGGAAATTCCAACGGACTTCCTACCCAACCCAGTAGAAAAAGGCCTGTTGGCTCCAGCTCATATGGTTTTACCAGGGACATGACTATAATATCCCATGTACCAAAACAAAACAGGGCAGTACTATTGGTCTCTTCAATGCATCACAATGAAAGTATTGACAGTGATAACGCAAAACCAGAAATAATATCTTATTATATTTGTAATAAGGGTGGGGTCGATACTTTAGACGAAAAGTGTAGCGTATATTCAACAAGTCGACGAACACAACGATGGCCAATGGCTATCTTTTTTAGAATGTTATACATTGCATCTGTTAATTCGTTTGTTGTTCCTCAGTCCTATAGAGATAATGCAAAACTTGAACGATATGATTTTAAAAAACAATTAGGAATGAAGCGAAGGTTTCAAAATTTTCGCATTGCTCGTGAAGTTAGAATGTGTATCGGACGTGTACTGAAAATAAAGGACGAACTGGATGAATATGATAACGAAGAGGAAAATTTAAAAAAAAGAAAGAACTGCAGACGGTGTCCTTCAATTAAAAGAAGAAAAACATCTCATTTTTGTGCTATATGCAAAATTCCCATTTGCATGGAATGCACAAAACGAGTTTGTAGAGACTGCATAGCTTGAAAAATACAGGTTGTAAACCTATTGCACGTTTTGCCATGATTTGTTTTTTTTTGTTGCTAATATGTTTTTTCATTTCGTATTTGTTAGTTTGTTTAGTTTTTAACACCAAATAGTATATTTGTTTATTTTTTCTTTAATTATTAATACCAAATATATGAATATGTCAAAAATACCAAAATTTTGTATCTTTACATATATATGTTCTGTAAAAGCTGTTTTTTGTTATAAATCGAATAACTTTCTTAGAAGGACCTTGAGGAGGTTATTTTGTTGGTATAATGAAGATATATTTGTTTATTTTCTCATTTAACATTTGTTAGAACGTCTGTTATAGTGTAACTAAATTATCACGTCTGTGGTTACGGGTTAAAAGATGATTTAAATTGGAATAAACAATGAAACAAATTTTAAGTTATTACAGGACTATTAGAATTGATCAGTCTCTAGATTAAATAACTGCGTTATTATTAAAACCAAAAGCAGCCTAGCACCAAGCAATAAATATTTTATCTATTTCACAGGTTAAGCGTAGACTAACGCTTAGGATTTTACTAGTATGCCGAGATGCAGGTATTTCTGGTGATAAGATGCCATATGGACAGAGAAAGTGTTATTGTTGCTCTATCAAAGCTTAACGAATCGTTTCTAAGTATTTGTGTATATGTTAAACAAAGCAGAAAGAAAAATAAATGATAAACTAATTTCAGTTGCTGGTTTAATTATTGGAAATTTGAATGATTTTCTCAAATTGTCTTGGAAACCGCTCGAATTTTGTACCGACCTCGGCAGCGTACATGTACGAGATTATTCCAAGTACCGTAGGATGGGAATATTTTGATAATTTTTTTTCTTTAAAGTTAAATATCTTTTTTGCTAATAAAGGTACAGGATTAAAAAAAAATGTGATATCAGTTTTTGGTGTGCTATCGATTACCCATAAGTTAAAAAATGCCTGATCAAAGTTTTACGGTAAATGGGGATACTTTGATCACCTCCGTTTTTTCAACGAAATACTAAAGTATCCCCAGCGTTTTAAAAATATGTTTTTTCAAAAACATGTTATTTCTTATTGGGAAAATTAAGAAGGTCGGGGGGAACAAAAATCAACCCAAAAATACTCAAACACAACTTAAAACAATAGTTTCAAACAAAACATTTCTTATGAAAATAGGTAACTACACATTTGTTTTTAATTTAGAAACACTGTAAGAAGTAATTTTCAAATTTTACACTTACAGCCAATTCAAACACATCAACACCTTTTTAAAAAGTGTAAATTATGTTTTCATCTAGTTCTTGGCAATATCTCGTCTTCGTTAATTTCTGAGATATCATTAAGAACTCGTCTAAATTTTGTTCTATTTTTACCCATTGATTTAAAGCCTACGACTGTGACGTCGCTCTCAATCCCGACAACCTGGCAAACATAGCTGTAGGTTTTTTTCCACGTTTAGTTAAAAATTTTACCAAAAGAAATTGGCCCACCTGTAAATTTCTGCTATTCTCACCTATTTTATTATCGTTAGTGTGGGTCTCAACAGCCTCGATCAAAGATGATTCATTTCCTTATTACCCGAATCTGCAAAATCAGTTGCATCTTCGACATGTGTAGCGACACTGCATCCTGGTAGAACAGCGAGTCGTTTCTTCCTTCTCTCAGGACGGGTAGGCCCGCCAAATCTTTGTTCTTTTAGAAGACTTACTAGAGCAGATTCTATGAGTTCACTTGGATTTTCTGCTTCTGTATCAGGTAGTTTCTGAAGAACTTTGTTTCTGTTATATGGGAACAATCCACAAGCGTGAAATCCACTTTTCAGATCTGTTTTAATAGCCTCCTGTTCACTATCATTATCCCGTGGTGTTACGCTGTTTAATTTAACCAAACTTTTTTTGAGCAAAGCAGCGAACATGTCTTTGGGTACAGTATTTAGGCGCACGTTTTGAAGTTTCCATTCCGATAAAATAGCACACAAGCGTGTCGAATTGGGAACCAAGCTTATAAAATCAACCTCGTATTTGTTGCATAATTGTAGTACCTCGGGGTCCATGTGCGATGATAAATTGTCAAATTGTCACATATCAAGGCTTTTCTGCCAATTAAACGTTCAGCATGTGGAATAAAAACTGTCTTGAACCAATCCCTAAACGTTTCACCATCTATCCATCTCCACTTAAGGTGCGATTGTATCGTGTCCCTTGACTGCAACAAGCCTTTGTACAACATGGATATCCCACAGGGCCACTTTCCTTCCATATATCATGTAAATAAAGACTTTTGTACATGACATACGGTGGTAGCAAAATGTCATCTGCAGCACCGCAAACTATTACTGTTGTACAACTTTTCGAGTGGTTCATGACTTTTTCAGGGTATTTCACACCCCTTCTGAATATGCATGTTTTCTTCCCTGGATCCTCAGCAAGATTTGATTCATCATAATTAAATATATTTGATGAAGGTAGGTCTTTGATGACATTCTCCATATTATCGAAAAACTGTTCTAACGTTTGTTTGGAAACTGCTGCTCTGGCCCTTTTTATATTTGTGTTGCCACTCTTTGCCCATAAGCATGTTTGTGCCTTTCGAGTAAATTATATGCCCAGTCAGCTTCAGGTATATTATTC
Source organism: Galeruca laticollis (assembly GCA_963921935.1). Taxonomy (NCBI): domain Eukaryota; kingdom Metazoa; phylum Arthropoda; class Insecta; order Coleoptera; family Chrysomelidae; genus Galeruca; species Galeruca laticollis. The sequence goes on along the minus strand of OY998179.1, from coordinate 141,671,688 downwards.
GGAAATCAGGTAATTACAACTCCCTTTCTATCTAAATACGAGTAGTATTTGGCCATCATGCGTATATCGAACAAGGTTAAAGGAAAGCCCCAGTCTTCGCGTTTTTCTGCTGCTTCAAGAATTGATTGCTCCTCCTTGTGACTACATACTGGAGGACGTCCAGGTTTTCGTCCATGCTTGCCTTTGAATTTATTGTACAAAGGGCCAAACGAAAAGTGTTCGGATGCTGCTTAAATCCCCATTGGCCATTTTCTCAAGGGCTTTTTCCAAAGTTTCCGGCAAATAATCTGCATAAGAACGACTGCCAGGTATTCTTTTATGTTTACGAGCCATCTGCTGCAAAAAATAACACATATATTAAAAAACAACAATATTATTGCATTTAAAAACCGCTGGGGTAACATTGATCACGCACATGCTGCGATCAATGTTACCCCAATTACCAAATTTAATTATTACACCAATCTCTTTACATATATTTCCGATATAATTATGTAAGCAGTTGCACTAGTAGTCAAACGAAAGCATAAAATCAAAGGAGTAAACAATTATTAAAAACTTACCCTTGTAGCGGGAATGTTATTCCACTAAAAAAAATACGTAAAATAGCGGTGACCTTGTGGCAGTCGACTGAACCGTAGGGATGGCAACGATACATCAATATATTCAATATATCGATATTTTTTCAAATATATCGATATATAAATATCGATGTAATAGTTTCGATATATCGCAAAATATATCGATATTTTATTGTAAATACCTATATAAAAAAACTAATTAATTGCAAATTGCCCACACCACAATTTGGCGAAATTTCAATCTAGTTTGTTTTAGGTTTGTTACAACCTTCAATCACAAACAGATTTCTTACAGTTTGTAAATCGTTTCCAAAGCGCATGTCTGTAATATACTGGTTTCCTAATCAATTTATGTTTTTGGTTGGAACAGCTGATAAAGACTTTGAAGTGTGTAAGTAAACACAATGAACACTTTTTCAAAATACTGGGGCGCTATTTCAGCTGAAAATATAGTAATTCATTCAATGTAAAAAATAGCACCATATCTACCTAAATAATTTTGGGTTTCAATTATCTGCTCGTTTAGTAGTAATTCTAAATTTTTGTTATCACTACTTTCTATGGACGATATTATGTCAATAAACTCACTAAAATTTTCGTCGCTGATACTTAACGATTTATTAAAAGATATTTCAAAACACTCGAGTAGAAACAGATTTTCAGTTGGGGATTTATAAGCTATTTACTATTTAGGACTTTTGCGGGTACGGGGTTAAAGGTTATATTTTTAAAGAAACAGTAATGCGCATGCCCCAACAAATTACTATAGAATAATCCACAAACCGTTCTGATAGTTTACAAACAGGTTTGAAAATCAGTTGGAACAGAAAACTAATCGTTTACTAACTGTATTTGATACGATAGGCACCCGAATTATCGGCTATAATCGGGATTCCTTTGAATTGAACGGAATTAAGTTCTTCCCCGAAAATTTTTGTTTATAAATATTACTCAACAAATATTTTTTCTGCAATCTGCAAAGAGCTTTGAAAGTGTTTGCTGTGAATAAATGATAGTGTGATTGTTCAAAAGTTTAGTGAAGTTGAAATTAAAATAAACTTGATTTATTATATAAATTTAAAGTGACTGTTGGTCCTGAAAATATGGATCCTCCGAGAAGTAACATTTGGAAGCATTCTCAAAAAGTTACTCCAAATACTGTTAAATGCAATTTGTGTGCCATGGTGCTGAAGACTTCGGGCAATATAACAAATTTGAAAACACATTTAAAATAAAAATACTCCTCCATCTTACAACATTTAACTAAGGAGAAAAATGTGACTGATGAACCTAAAAAGAAAAAAAGTCTATCCCAACCCGAAAGTCGAATGGATGTAGAAACGCCTGGGACTAGTAGTTCACTACATCAAGATGAGGTATGACTAATAGAACCGCAATTGTTAATGAATTTATTAGTTAATATTTCTAAAAAAATCTGATCACTTGACAAGAAATTGATGATGATGAACATTCATCAACTTCAACAATGACGGCTTCTGAATATGATGTTGAACCAAGCACAAGTACAGAAAAATCAAGCTCATTATACATGCAAGCTACAATTGTGTCTACCTTCAAAACAATTTAATCTTTCAAAGGTAAAGCTTAAGTTTATAGTACTTGCATGAATGCATCATTTGTTTTTATTTTCAGATGGCGGCTCTAAAAATGTGTAACTAACAGAAGCATTAATAAAATTTATTGTTCACAATTACGACGGAAATATGGACTGCCGATATGCAGACCAAAAGTTTTATGGCCATCACTGTCTACTTTGTACATGACATGAAGTTAACATCAGCGACAATAGGTTTTGTTGAATTATCAGAATCTCACACGGCAGACTATATTGCTTTAGAATTGGGCAAAGTTCTTCAAATTTGGGGAATTGATCCTAATGATGTTGTTGCTGTAGTGACGGACAATGCAGCCAATATGGTCAAAGCTATGCATGACAAATTTGGGAAAAACCGACAAATCCCATGCTTCGCACATACCCTCAATTTTGTGTGTGAAAATTCACTTACAAACACAGAAGGTTTGAGTATTACTATTGACAAGATACGAACAATAGTAGTATGGTTCAAAAGAAGCTTTAAGGCTAGTGATCAATTAAGAAAAATACAAATCGATGCAGGAACGATAGAAGGAAACATCAAAAAAATGATTTTGGATGTCAAAACTCGCTGAAACTCCACATATTACATGATAGAGAAGAGAAGAGAAGTTGAGCATTTACGAGAAATATGCAAACTTTTAAAACCACTAGAAAGGATGACAGTAGAGATAAGTGGCAAAAATTACCCCACAATAAGTAAAGTAATACCAATGATTGGTTGTCTGATAAACCAGTACAACAATCATTCGCCCCAGTATGAAGTAGGTAAACACTTGAAAACAACATTATTAAAAGAAATCGAAAAGGGGTTTAGTGCTATTGAGAAATCTTATATACCAGCTGTTTCCACAATATTGGATTCTCGACTTAAACAAATAAACTTCAGGGATCCTCAAGCACTGGGCACTGTGATGCGACATATCAAAAGTGAGATCGCGACTTTCCAAAGCACTTCTTCTTCATCAGAATCTTATGATTCGAATACTGAAGAACCAGAATTTGATATATGGGCGCACCATAAAAAATTAGCGCACACTAAAAAAAGTGGGCAAAGGAAATCACATAAAGATAGTGAACTCAATCAATATTTAAGGTTGCCAGTTAGAAACTTGAAAGACGATCCCTTGGACACCTGGAGCGAAATGAAATCGGTATATCCCAACTTATTTAAAGTGGCGGCAAAATATTTTTGTGTTGTACCAACGTCGGTCCCTAGCGAGAGGCTATTTTCAAAAGCCGGAGCAACAGCTACTAAAAGTCGTAACCGTCTCACGGGAAGTAGGCTTTCCAAATTATTATTTTTGAGCTCTTTGCCTGATAACTTGTATTTGTGGAACTGATGTGTTCACCTAATCCACAAAATCACAAATGCAGGCAAACAGTTTACTTCCTGTGAGACATTTAATTGTAAACTTGACTAAATTGTAATAAAAAATACATTTGCATTTTTTTTGTAAAAACATGCAATTTTGTAGAACACTTTTAACAGTTTTAACTTGTACTTACTTAATAAAAAAATACACTTTTTTTTAATGTATTACCTTTCAATATTTTCTCAGTACCTACTTTACGTTTCAAAAACTTTAGATTTGAATGATTTGAATATAATAAAAAATATATCGATATTTTTCATAATATCGATATTTTTGTTTAGATATATCGCTTGTATCGATATATAGGTTTCTATATATCATATGAGGATTATATCGATATATTTATATTTTTTGACATCCCTACTGAACCGTGTGCTAGCTGAATTTCGTTTCGAGGACCATGCATGTGTAAATATAAGTGGGGCATATGAATCATGTTTGAGAACTAACGGTAGGGGAAGCTCATTTATGTTACGGGGAAGTATACACACGATTTAAAGTATCCTCATTCTACGGCACCTAATTTCAGATCAAATAAACTAGTTTTACATTAATATTACAATGTCCTATTGCACTTAATCAAAAATTGAGATACGATTTCAACAACAGAATTCGAAAACCTCTCATTTGTGCTCCGGCGAATACGCATGAGATTATTTCGTATCTTTTAAATCATATTCGCCTTGGAAACCATGTTGCACGGCATTCACTGCCTCCTCTATATTCTTCTTGTTGTATTGAAATTTCGGCTTTTTTGTTAATGACTTCTGCGAAAAAATGGATGTTGAGTACCTAGGGATACAATTGTCAAACACTAGAACATCTAAGGTACCAGTAAATGCCAATAAGTGGCAAACAATGGTAAAAATGGTGAAACATATTCCAGTGTTTGCCACCCTCTCTTTGATTATTCTTATTCAGATACCGTCAATATCACTTTCTAGTTAAAATTGAAGTCATTACACATCATCAAATAACCTTACATCTCAAAAAGCTTTTATATCAAATAGATAGCTGCATTACCTTCTCAAATTTCCACTGTGCTACATGCCACTGATTTGACAAAACAAACGATTGCAATTGTGACTTTAGAATGGAATGATTTCCTGATTTCGGCAACACGAGGCACAATAAAATGAACACAAAATTATTGGAGTTTCAAATTCAACTGGCATTCATTGGAACACTGGCAAATGCTGGTGAGCTCACTCACATTTTTTAAGGAAGAATTTGACAACAAAGGCTGCTTAACAACCACCAACATTGCATATAACCCGATATTCTCCAAACACCGCCAAGGTGGTGATACAAACTCTGCCAAGGTGGCGATACAAACTCTGCATATATTAAATGGTTTGCTCCAAATCTGAAAAATCGTGAAATATGTTCTGTGAGAATATACCGAAATCTAATATCCAAAAGAGGTGTTAATACCAATGACATACTTTTTCAGACGGTGAATGACAAATATAATAATAGTAACTGGTATAAAAATTGTCTGATTGACACTAAAAATTTGAAAATAATGATCGTGCTAATGCAGTTAGTCAGTTACGAAAATCTGGCGCTAGAGACCAAGCCATGAAAATTACTGGACATGGAAGTTCGAGCGCAATACAAACGTATTTATATATTAGTGCCGAACATCATCAAAACATACCAAATACTTTCAGAAGTACTTGTACATCAAGCAATAATAACAATGATCCATCTAATACCGGTCATACTATTCAAAATGTTCACAATTTATAATAATTATTGTCTAAGCACCAATGAAATTTGCTTCGGAAGAAAATCGCGGACTGTAGATTTATTCCCAAACAACTGTAGTTTCTTAGCAATGTGGTCACCTACTCACCGGATTGCTGGCCTTTTACACCTTAGGATCCCCTGATTTAGGCTATCACCATTTTTATTATTCACTTGAACGTCTCAGTATCTTTTCAATCACTTTAATGTTCAGTTTGTATTTATTTATAACCAAAATTACTACCTTTTAAATTGCCGTGGTTAACGGTCTCCTTCCAAACGTTGTCTGTCTTGTCCTTTTAGCGCAAGCGCTACACGATATGCGCACCCAATCGCTTGAAACCAGCTGTTTTTGATCAGCGCGGAAATTATTTGAAAATTAGAAACAACTCAAATCATTAGTGCATGAACAATTATAGTCGAGCTTAAGGTATTTTGTTCTCATAAAAAATTGTTCATAATTATAGGTAGCAAATAATAAGTGTAACAAATTATTTTTGGTTAAGTATAATGAATTAAATATAGTAAACAAACAGATTTGTGGTACCTTCATTCCTGGATAAAATTTATTATTATTGAATGTGATTGAATTTATCTCATAATTTATCGCGAAAATTGAATCACTAATGGTATTACTATTGATGATAATTAAATAGTAATAAGAAGTTTTCTTACTGAGATTTTGACTTCAAAAATCAGTTGCAAACTATTCTACAAAAATTGTAACTAAATTCATCCATATAACAATCTGTAAAAGTGTATTTTCAGAATTGTACAAATCGATCTTGTATCATTTTGAAAGCATACCAACAAACATACACGTTCAATTCTATTTTACCCTAAAACAATTTTTATTGTTTGCGTTCAGGGACCGTGCTGTACGTCTAATTGTCAAGTCAAATTTGGAGACAAATGCAGAGATGACAATGGGTGTAGAGATGAAAGCTTTTGTAACGGTAGAGACCCACAATGCCCTCCTTCAATCAATAAACCAAACAAGACTATTTGCAACAAGGAGTTCGTGTGTTTCATGGGGGTAAGTTACTGTGGAGTAGTTGTTAATACATTTTAAGTTTATCTAGGTTAAACATCCACGAAATTTAACTTTCTACTATTTGGTAAGTTGGGATTTCCTCCAGGAATTGACTACACCGAAAGTTACTAAGAAAATACGTGTTAGACTTTTGATATAATTTATACATGTTATGGTTTTTTACGATGGGCAAACTTGTTTTCAATGTAAATACAAAAAAAAAATATTCATTTATTATACAAGGGATAGTTTTGACTGAAAGTTACACGAAACAGAATGTGGAAATAAGCTTTTTAATTTCATTAATAGATTTTCCGGAAATGAATACAAATATTTGTAGTGTTTAAATATAAACATTTCCCTACTGTACATTTTTTTCGATATGTTACAACATAAATTTATGCCCAGCATGACAATATTAATATTTTCACTATTTTTCAAAAAGTGGCTGTTGAATTTCTTTGTTTATCTGACATTAGGATCGAAACTTAAATTGGTTACAACTTTTTCCATTTTAAAACATTACATTTCGAAGAAAAAAACATTCGATACGATTAAAAGCTTGGCTAGACAAGCATTATCCTGAATCTGCACCTGGAAAATCGACTCTTAACATGTTTGCTAGATTTCAATGGCATAACAAATTTAGACAATCAATAGAATAAGCTCGAGAATTAAACATAAAAATATACCTACACTTCGTGGATTTTCGAAAGCATTCGATCTGGTTAACTGACAAAAACTGTGGCAGATTTTCAAAGAGATGGGAGTTCCTGATTACCTCACCTCACTTATCCAGCTATATCCACATAATTATGCCCCTGAAGGAATTGATGCAGCCACATCGAATATCTTTCAAGCAACGAATGGTGTGGGAGAGAGGTGCATCCTTTGACAGTTGCTGTTCAACATCTACACCGGAGTACATAATACGTAATATTCTCGATAACTGGCAGGTTGGCATATCTGTAGAAGGACCAAAAAGACCTTAATAACATAAAGTGAAGTAAAAATGTAAACTATCGTACGGCACATTCAGGAAATTAGTGAGGAATTTGGACTAAAATTGAATACCAACAAAACTACTGTCGTTATTGTAGATCGGCGAAACAACAACCGACCTCACACGAGGCGTATTCAGTGTTGTCAAATTCTGTGTTAAGTTTGAGTTCTTCATCCAATAATATGTGTGTTACAAAATCCAACTTTACATTTTTAATGGTTTATAAAGCAGTTACTACATGGCCATGTTTGGACGGTAGTGATAAAAGTAAGTGGCATACTATGTCTCCTTCATCAAGTACCGATCCTTTCTCTTTGAGCTCTTTTATTGTTGTATCAATTCTGAAGAATAAATCTTCCAGTTATCAATTTCCTCATTTTTCAAATTTATCAACTTTCTCCACAATGCCAATTTAGTTAACTATGTGGTTCTTATATATACAGCTCTTAAAGCGTTTGCACTAGTGCTTTCTTTAATAATATTCAGATATTTATGTCAGACTCCTGACACTATGATTAATTGTGCGTTTACATCCTGTTTACTCCAATTGTCTATATCTGACTCGCCGATGCTGCTGGAGATGTACTATCTAGGGCTCTATTAATGCATCCTTATTTTCTAGACATTGATTTTATTCTAAGCAACCAATTGTTAAAGTTATCAGTTTATAACACTAGAATCATCGCATACGAATTCATTTTTGCCGGTTTTGTATTGTTCATATTTCAAGTTTTGTTCTTGGGTCTTGGGTCTTGCTTTGTTCTTGGGTTTTTGGTATCGAATGGTCGACTCCATTGAACCTTTTATTCCTTTAGTATTTCCACAGCTGCTTTATATATTTCTTGTGTTTTGGGCCCATATCCTGTTATTAAATGGTCTTTTAGCAGTGAAATATCCTTTCTATATTCTATTTCTATTCAACCTGAAAAACGACTTTCAATTTCAACGTTTTATTATTACATCAGAACTGTCACTTTATTAACTTTCAAATTAACTTGACCTAAGTCCCATGTGAACTATTCTTAATAGGCAACATTACATACTTATTTGTACATTCATCAGAAGGGGATATTTTGTTATGTCTGAGAGACTTCAACATCAGGTTCACGTCAAATTGCCCGTCAAAATCATGTGAGTCATAACTATCCTAAAGTGTTTATATAAAAAACAACTTCATTCATATAGATTTAACTTTTGTGCAGGAACTAACATATCGGTCGTAGAATGGATGTCTGTCCATTCGGTTCTTTGAGCAGTGAATATTTTGCCAGCTAAGCTTTTGCTAGATCTATTGGGGTTGTGGGCAACCCTTTCCAGGAGGGCGCTTTGCCCTTCAGTCTCCACAGCCGTTATAGAACTGGGAAAGTGCGTCTGCAACAGAACATTTAAACTTTCCTTGGGGTTGTCAGTATATTCTCCTTCCGGTATTTTCATCAGGCCGATGCCGTTGGAATTATCATATGAGAGAACTTTTTGGAGGCGTTGTGCTGGGGCCAAATTATTGATTCCCTTGCACATTTGTCTCCATGTTCTCCTTTTCGATTTCCGGAGTTCTTTATTGTACTCTGATAGCGCTATTTTGTAGTCTTCCCAGTGTCCTAGATTTTTAACTCTATTAAAAAGACTTCTGACTTTTTTTTCGATGTTTTGCCAGTTCCTTATTCCACCAAGGCACACCTCAAGTGGTTGCCTTTTGTTTATCAGGACAGCTACCTTCATATGCTATTATTATGACTTTTGAAGTTGTTTCGAGGAGTTTTCAAGTTCCTCGATTGAGTAAATGGATTTTAGTTGGTGTACCGATAGCCTTCCGAGATGTTCTTTATAAACATACCAGTTAGTCAACCTCGACACCCTATATCCCTGGAACCGTGTTTCAGATGTCTCGAAGGCGAACCTGATGTGCTGATGGTCCGACATTGAGGAGTCATCAGAGACATGCCAGTTGTAAATGTAATTAGTTATAAATGAATCCGCGAGGGTTAGGTCAAGAACCTCTTTCCTGATCGCATTTATAAAGGTGGGTTTATTTCCTCTACTTAAAATGTTGATATTAGTAGCTGACAAATATTCTAAAAGCTACTCACCCCGTGTATTTATGTCTGTGCTTCTTCATGTCAAGTGGTGGGCGTTCGCGTCGCAGTACAGAATGAAGCATCTGCTCTCTTTCCTACAACATCTGATGAGGCATTGGTATTCCTCATATACTCATACCCATCTACATTTATCCAAAAAGATAAACCGATATTTCTTAACTTATATCGGTCACTATTCGGGAGGAATAGATTCACTACAATTGCTCATAGTTGAGGAAAGCTTCCGCGAGGAAGGTTAGCAAAGATATGGGTAGTCCAAACCGAAAAATTGATTGGTCAAGGGCTAGATCAAATAGTCAGTGTGGCTCAAGATAGAGTGGATTTTGTCAATATAATCAATACCGCCGCAAGGGCATCATAGTCACTAATCCCTTATTAGGGTGTTGGACCAAAGAGAGATACTAACAAAGATAATATGCCACGCTCTGACCCAAAACGGAAAACACTGAAAAAATCGTTATGACGTACCGTTGCAGGAGGAAGGTTACCAAAGATATGGGTATTCCAAACCGAAGAATTGATTGGTCAAGGGCTACATGAAATAGTCAGTGTGGGCCCAAGATAGAGTGGAGTGGGACAATATAATCAATACCGCTACAAGGGCATCATAGTCACTAATCCCTTATTAGGGTGTTGGACCAAAGAGAGATACTAACAAAGATAATGTGTCACGTTCTGACTCAAAACGGAAAACGCTGAAAAAATCGGTATGACGCACCGTTGCAGGAGGAAGGTTACCAAAGATGTGGGTAGTCCAAACCGAAGAATTGATTGGTCAAGGGCTAGGTCAAATAGTCAGTGTGGCCCAAGATAGAATGGAGTGGGACAATATAATCAATACCGCTACAAGGGCATTATAGTCACTAATCCCTTATATAGGTGTTGGACCAAAGAGAGATACTAACAAAGATAATGTGCCACGTTCTGACCCAAAACGGAAAACGCTGAAAAAATCGGTATGACGCACCGTTGCAGGAGGAAGGTTACCAAATATATGGGTAGTCCAAACCGAAGAATTGATTGGTCAAGGGCTAGATCAAATAGTCAGTGTAGCCCAAGATAGAATGTAGTGGGACAATATAATCAATACCGCCGCAAGGGCATCATAGTCACTAATCCCTTATTAGGGTGTTGGACCAAAGAGAGATACTAACAAAGATAATATGCCACGCTCTGACCCAAAACGGAAAACACTGAAAAAATCGTTATGACGTACCGTTGCAGGAGGAAGGTTACCAAAGATATGGGTATTCCAAACCGAAGAATTGATTGGTCAAGGGCTACATGAAATAGTCAGTGTGGGCCCAAGATAGAGTGGAGTGGGACAATATAATCAATACCGCTACAAGGGCATCATAGTCACTAATCCCTTATTAGGGTGTTGGACCAAAGAGAGATACTAACAAAGATAATGTGTCACGTTCTGACTCAAAACGGAAAACGCTGAAAAAATCGGTATGACGCACCGTTGCAGGAGGAAGGTTACCAAAGATGTGGGTAGTCCAAACCGAAGAATTGATTGGTCAAGGGCTAGGTCAAATAGTCAGTGTGGCCCAAGATAGAATGGAGTGGGACAATATAATCAATACCGCTACAAGGGCATTATAGTCACTAATCCCTTATATAGGTGTTGGACCAAAGAGAGATACTAACAAAGATAATGTGCCACGTTCTGACCCAAAACGGAAAACGCTGAAAAAATCGGTATGACGCACCGTTGCAGGAGGAAGGTTACCAAATATATGGGTAGTCCAAACCGAAGAATTGATTGGTCAAGGGCTAGATCAAATAGTCAGTGTAGCCCAAGATAGAATGTAGTGGGACAATATAATCAATACCGCTACAAGGGCATTATAGTCACTAATCCCTTATTAGGGTGTTGGACCAAAGAGAGATACTAACAAAGATAATGTGTCACGTTCTGACTCAAAACGGAAAACGCTGAAAAAATCGGTATGACGCACCGTTGCAGGAGGAAGGTTACCAAAGATGTGGGTAGTCCAAACCGAAGAATTGATTGGTCAAGGGCTAGATCAAATAGTCAGTGTGGCCCAAGATAGAGTGGAGTGGGACAATATAATCAATATCGCCGCAAGGGCATCATAGTCACTAATCCATTATTAGGGCGTTGGACCAAAGAGATATACTAACAAAGATAATGTGCCACGCTCTGTCCCAAAACGGAAAACACTGAAAAAATCGTTATGACGCACCGTTGCAGGAGATAACTAGTACTCTAAGTATATCAAAGAAAAGTGTAGGACATTTTGCATGAACGCTTGTCTATTAGAAAGCTGTTTTAGAATAAGTCGTTTACTTGTGATGACAGTAGACCAAAATTTTATTCATTCATTCTTCATCTACATATTCTCTCAATATACGAATAATAGCTTGTATTTTTGTAAAGGAAAGAATATTTCTTTGCTTCCATCTTATATAATGTTTTTACAGGAATGTACTGGTTCAATTTGTTTGGCATATGGTTTGGAATCCTGTCAATGTATTCCTACCAAAAACGACCCAAAAACAAAAGCCTGCGAACTGTGCTGCAAATTACCTGGAGATAACCAACCTTGTGTATCGTCTTTCGAATGGAATGACATGCCTTACGACATACCAGATATGTATTCAAAACCGGGAACACCGTGCAATAATTATATAGGTATGTAATTTTCATGAACTTTGATCAAATTATTTGAATATAAATAAATATTAACATCACTTTTATAAATGTTGTAGGTTATTGTGATGTATTTCAAATGTGTCGAGAAGTGGATCCCTCTGGACCTTTGGCGACTCTGAGGAAATTATTACTGTCGGACGAAAGCATTGCCAGTTTTAAGCAATGGATAACTGATTACTGGTATGCAGTAGCACTTATTATTGCAACAGTAATCGCTCTATTGGTAAGTTAAATTATTAGTAACAGTTTAATTTCGTTGTACATGATTTCTTTTCATGTGCTGGCCTCTATCTTTATATTTTTGTGATCAATGTACATGGAAAAACAGAAGAGTAACGAAATAGTGGAACTTTCTCATAAAAAGCATATTTTTATTGTGATTGTGAGATCTTAAAGGAAATATAACAAAACTCTAGAGTATTAACCTTCAAACGTAACCTCTTCAAGCCTCTGATTTTTTTCAAACTCGCCATTATTTGTAATATTTACATCGTCGCTTAAAACGCTCCACAATCCATTCCACGTGAGTTTATGACTGTAACGCTCGCAAGCAAGTAGAACGGGGAAAACAGGGGTTGAGCGTGAGTATTTTGTGAGCGCTATGTGGAACGCACCCATAGCTGTAATAAATGTATACCGTTACCTTTTTTATTGTAATGCCAATTGATAAATAGAAGCGTGCCGGACCTAAGACTGACATATGAAGGACTTCTCTTGTGATTGATCCACAACGTTAATCAAGAAAAATTAATAATTGAAAAAGAAGATAATTGTACCAAAATATTCTGGAGCATTCTGTGCATAATGTAATCTGGGAAGATTAAGAAAGACAGGTCTTAATCACTCGTTTGTAGAATTTAAGAATCCATTCCTTAAAATGCCAGATATGTATATGGATTTCATCTATTATAAACCACCAGCAATAGTCCATTTTTTACAAATGCACAACTAGGAAAAATTATTTAATAATATATATTTAAGTTTATGATTTATCTACATATCATATAGTTTGTGTTTCTTCCCATTCATTGGATTGTATACATATTTAAGTTTATGAAATTGATCTAACATACTTTGTATTGTTCTTTTTCCTACTAATTTAATTTTTTTATTAGATGAAAACGTTAATTTCAATTTGCGATTTAAAAACACAACAAAAGTAAGTTCCACTATGTATTTTCTACGTAACTGCTAGAACATATTGGTAGATTGTAATAAAAAAAGCTTGTTTATTTTTTGATTTAGAGCAAATTGTGTATCCATATGAGTAGTTCAAACTAATAATAAAATGGTTGTTACCACAGGGCTGTCGAAAAGGAAAAGTTTTTGTGCTATCCTTCAAATAGGGTATTCATAACTTATTTCAAATATCATATGTTAAGAGAAGCAATCTTTTGCCTATAAGTATAGACAACCAGTAGTTTTAGCATATTTACCACAGTAGTGGTAGCCTTAACTTATTTAAATAATAATAAAATCTAACAAGATATTATTACAAGTGATTCAAGATCAGCATTAACAGCAATTAAAAATAAAGGGTTTTAAAGATTAAAACTAACTTTTCCGCATCTGTGAGTTGCCATGAACAATATTCTATCATGAAATTGTCACTTGTATACACTTCAGGGGATGTATCGTGCTAACAAACCGAAATTTTCCCCAAAATAATCTAAAATGTCCTACATCTAGATTTATAGAATTCGCTATACTCGCTCTAGTCAGCTGAAAATCAATAGGGTACATCTGTGAGTTACCCTAGACAACACAATTATAAAATTTGTCCCTTGTATACAGTCCTGAGGCTGTATCGTGCTAAGAACCCGATATTTCTCCAAAAAGGACCAAAAATGTGGCACTTCAGTTTCATCTATATGACGCCCTCAATATTATCTAATCATAAAATTGGTAACTTGTATACACTTCGGAGATTTGTGGTGGTTACTTAGTAAGGGTCCCTCGTATACTCGACGCTTACCATAAAGGCATTATATCTTGGAGGAAACCACTTACCTAGCAACCTGTATGCGGGAATAAAATAAACAACATCACTTCGGTAACTATCACTGGGATGACGTTTAATACATTAAAAATACACAAATATAAAACCAATCGTCTTACTCAAAGTATTAATAACAACTCTCCTATCCTGGTTCGTTAACTCTTAATTTATAGGAAATATAGATATGATTTTCTACATTCCTGACCTCCGTCTATAAGTTGTACATGTTTGTATATAAACACGAACGTGCTTCTACTGATAACTGACATTGACCGTGGCCGATCAATGCTCCCTAAATACTATAATTAATATTAACCTAAATTTAAATATTATTTCTAAGTTAATGTCCTTTTGCCATTGCTGTCCTTTAGGAATCACTACAGACTGTATCATGTAACAAATTGAAAATTCTCCCAAAAATAACAAAAAATTGGTACTTCAAGTACCATAGCACGCGTTGTACTGGCTTTAGTGAGCTGAATATCAACTGTGTTCATGTTTGAGACGTCCTGAATAATATCCAATAATAAAATTGTTCACTTGTATATACTCCGGAGGCTGTAATGTGCTAACAAACTGAAATTTTTTCCAAAAATGACAGAAATGTCGTACTTAAAGTACTATAGCATCTGTTGTACTGGCGCTTGTGAGCTGCAAATCAATAGGGTTTATTTGTGAAATATCCCGAACAATATTCAATCATGAAATTGTCACTTTTTGCACTCCGGAGGCTGTATCGTGCTAACAACTAAAAGTGGCCGACGACGACAACGACGACGACATACATACAGGATTTTTTTTCTAAAAACCGTTTTTTCGTGTTGTTTTTGATGGGAAACGTAAAAATAACTCAAAAAAACTTTTCAAAATTCCAAATTTTTTTGGGGTAAATCAATACTTTTCTCGCATATTGGATAGGTTGGGCGGAAAAGTAATAACTGCCTAAATAAATATGAAATATAAATAGGATGCAATATTAAGATTTTTTTTATTGTACACGTAACAGCAATCAGAAATACAGAGCTCCTATGAGCTATTCTGTTGGCTATTAGACCAATAGGTTGATCTTAAGAATGTCCTGACGAGTCTTCTCCAGTGAGAAGGTCTCCTACTCTTTATTTGAGGTCAATTGGCCTGATTCGTTTCAGTTTTCTGTTGTTTGGTTCTTGGGTTAGACGCTGTATAGTAGATTAGGATGAGTGTCTAGCTTCAGGTAGTGGTTACGGCTTCTTTCCTGTACTGTTGGAATACTGAGGTCTTGATGGATCAATTTGTTTATGAATTGTCAGAGTGTATCGACTACTGTTTGGATGTTAGATTGTCCTCGTTGTATGAGAGCGATACTTGATTTGCTGGCGCATTCCCATAATTATATTCCTTAGGTCCAGATACGGTTATGATGACTGCCTTATATATTAAGATTTTATATTTTAGTGGACTGGCGATCTTTTTCCGAGTAGCCAATGTAGTTCTCGAAACTTTAGCTTGATCTGCTTTCATTTCCAATTGACTTTAGAGTCTAAATGTAATCACAGTAAGTTACGGGCATCACTATATTGTTAATAGTATCCTGAGGACATTGACTTTTTTTTAGTGTAAATGTTATGTGCTGGGATTTGTTTTCATTAATTTTTATTCTTCATCAGTCAAGCCATTCTTCGATCTGGAATAAGTGGTATTGGAGATTGGCAGACGCTATTATTGGATCTTCATGTATATCCAATATCACAGTGTGATCAGCAAATGTGCCTGTCATAGTATAGTCTGAGGTTGGGATGTTAGATGTATATATCAGGTACAGGACTGGCCCTAAGACACTGCCTTATGGAACTCCAGGTTTAATAGGTTGTAATTCAGAGGTCTCATCAATATATTTTGTTCTGAAAGTTCTGTTTGTTAGATATGACTGTAGTACAGTGAAATATGAATTTGGGAGACAGAGTTTCTTCTATACTTGTGTTAATGGGATGCACTACTCGATGATTCTGTTGAACTGGACAGTGTGGCGAAATCCGAATTTGTTAGGATAGGGTCTACACCCTGTAACACCAACTTTTCTAAGACCTTGGATAAGGTTGATTGGTCTGTATGATGTGACTTCCTGTAGCTGCTTCCCTGATTTGTTTTGGAATGAGGATTATTTCAGATTTTTTAAGTTCCTTGGGCCAGTAGTGTATTTTGAATATGGTGTTAAATATGTATGTTAACATTACTAAAGCTTTAATGGGTAGTTTTTTTAGAGTTATCGGAGTTATCAATCCATTCCTGGTGCCTTTTTATTTCATAAGAGTTTTTGCTGTTATAGTCACCTCCTGCTATAATCTTTGGTCCTAGTGTTTGAAAGATACTTAAGAAGTATACTTTTTTTTAGGTTGTGGTGTGGAGGACAGTATACTGAAGTGATTGTTAGTTCGTATGGAAATGACATGACTTTCACTGAGGTAGCTTGTATTGGGTGTGTTTCATACTTAGGCATTTCGTGATGTTTAATTGTTGATTTTATTAATATGTGCCGTATTGTCGGGATGGTTGGTGTAATACAGGTTGTAGTTATAGATGCATAAGAAACATTATCAGTGAAATGGGTTTCACGTATTAGTAAAATGTCTATAAGGTTGTTTGGGAGAAAAATCTCAATTTCGTCTTTGTGCTGGATAATTCTGTTGGCATTCCATAATGATCATCTAATTAACTCAGCCATTACTTCTTTTTTGACATTAGTGTTGTTAGCATAATGATGACCATAGAGTTTTGTTGTAACAGTTGTTGAACATGTTTTTGAATTCGTCTGAAAATTTGTTGAGTGTGTTGACTGTATTTTTCTCTGTCCCTGCCTTTGTTGTTTGACCCTTCACTGCATTTGCATATCTGTTTTGGTGAAGCGAGTTGTTTGGCGGTGTGGTTTATTGTGGTTGCAATGGGCTCTGGTTGTGTTGATGTGTAATTCGGTTTTGATTTTCCGCTCTTGTTTTTGTAATTTTTTTGATAAAACTCACATCCCTTGTAATTGGCTGGATGTGAGCCACCAAACAGAGCACAGGTTGCTGGAATGTTCTTGCTTTTTTACATACCTTTGTGTCATGTGAGCCCACACATTTTACGGACACAAACGGTCGATTACAGCACGATTTGGTATCTCCATACATTTGACATCATATGCACTAGGCTATGCTTTTGTCTCCTCTGGGCCGCTCAACTACTATTATTCTGTTCTGCAGTCCTTTTATTTCATATATGCCCTTGTTATTTTTAGCTAGTTGAAGGTCTATGAGAAACATGTTCAGCGGTTCTTTGGTTTGTCTATGTGTAATATTTACAATATTTCTGACTTTGTGATTCATGCCTTCTAGATCTTTTTTTATGTCATTTGGGTCTGTGATGTGATAGATATGTTTGATAACTAACCTGTAGGACCTGTTTTCTTTCGGTTGGTACGTATGGTGTACTACGTTTTTTCCATCAGGTATTTAGCTTATTCTCTATAAGCCTCTGCGGTTGTTGAGTTTATTTTAATTACACTATCCGCCATAGTTTTTCTGTGTTATTGGTCTTGATTTAGGATTTCTTCAATACTAGTTTCCATGCCCGAATAATATTTTACTCAATACACGAAGATTGGAGGTGATTTTTGGATCTTTTCTTCTGGTGTATAGTTACTGGTTTCAGGTTCCTCTTCATTATTTGCATAGGTGCTACATCTGTTGCTTAGGGCAACGTTATTCTTCGTTCTGTCATTACTGGAGGTGGTCTTACAGTCTGCCGCGGGTTGCCGTTAGAGCGTTCTTTTTCATCTTTGGAGGAGATTGTGCGGACTAGTCGATTTCTGTTTTGAGTAATCGGTTGGCTGTAATGTCCTTAATTTAACGGAGCATAATTAGTATTTGTTGGCAACATCGATGTTTGTGGGGATTGTGTGGTGCACACTTGTAGTTAGGTTGCTTGGCTTTGTGTTGTTACAAAGTTATTATTCAGGTATGCTTGACACTAGTTTGCATTTGTGGATCACCTTCTATAAATATTGGCTGCCCATTCTTATCATATCCAGCGAAGTTCCCTTGTGTGTACATATTTATTTCTATAGTTTATTTGTATTGCTTATATCACTTCACAATTATCGCAAAAAATTCACATTTCGATTAAATACATGTACATAAATGTGTGTCCATACTCATTAACTTTTTTACGATTTAAGAAACTGATTGCCTGAATCGTACTAGCGGGTTCCTATATCGTACCACAGTGTTCTTTTGGGGTATATTGAATAAAAATGAGTACAGTTTGTTGTAAAGAAAACAAATTACACAAAATTCGCATTTATATTAAGTATTTTACAAAAAAAATCATTAAAAAATCTACCACTCTTTTTTAAATAATTTTAAATTTAAAAACAAAAGTCGCACACGTAGTCCTTATTAAGACGTATCGCGTTGGAACACTTTTCATGTGCCCATTTTTCACACTTGGCATACTTTATTATATATCTTTGACTATACACTCCTGGCTCCTGTCATATTATGCAAAACCATTCATCTGTATTAATCTCGACTATTACCTCATTTTTTATGGCTCAACTGTTTTAGTTCTTTGTTTTCACTCTTCTCCTTGAAATATACATGTCTTGGCAATCTCTTTTGCTTTTTTATATTTTCTTTTTTTGTTTCTATGGCATATTTTTCCTTCAGTTCATTTTTATAAGGACTCTCCTCTCCTCTCCGTTAGCACTGCCACTTTTCGTGCTCCTTTTTGGGCTCTTTCATCTAACTTTTTAGCAGCTTTTGTTAGTGGACTAATTTGGTCTACAGAAACAGTCTTGCTTTTTTGTTAAGACGTATTTTTTCTTGTTGAGTTAATCCACTTCTTGATAGAATCGCAACTTTTCCAGTAGGAATAGATTGATTACCTGCCAGTATATATGTAGTTTCCATAGAAGTTATCTCGTTTTCAGGTATAGAAGTTTCTGGTACCAATAAATTTTCACTAGCCACGAAATCTGTATCAGTAAAAATATTTCGATTTACTGGCCACGTCCCAGAGGCTATAAATCCATTTACCGCATTACTTATTGTTGCAAAATTTGTGTAAGCATCTGTTAACAAAGTCGCTAGTTCAAACTGAGTCACCTTTAGACCAACATTTGTTCGCAGCCATGTTGCCATGACTTGCATGTAGCTGGCCTTGACAGATTTAAAGACTCCTACGTACAAATGTTGCAATCTATGCGTCCTGTGCCCCGGAAGTTACAGTAATATAATGCCATTATTCCTAGCTAATTTTATAGCTTCCAGGTTTTTAGAATGGGTAGTGTGTTCATCTAACAAAAGTATGCATTTTTCATTTTGACTTGGCTAAACAAATTTAATAGAATGGTTAAGCCATATAACAAATAAGTCTTTATTTCAATTTCACTTGATTCCACAATGCTACCAGGAAAAGCTCCATTCATAAGTGCTGGGTGCATACGTAATATAAACATGGGAGAGACATAGGTGCTTGCTGTATTGCAACGACATACTAGTGTTGTGTTAATGCATTGTTCGCCACTTGCAACAAAACCAACATGATGTTTTCCTTTGAGGGTTAAAACTTTTGGGGTCTTCTTTGTACCATAGAAAAATCTGATTCGTCGACGTTATAAATATGAAAAGTGTCAATTCCATTTTCGTCAACAATTTTTCCCACTACATCAAAAAATTCATGCACATTGGTCCCGTTAAATCCTTTACAGAGTGCCATCGAAATATCTTCTGGTTGACGTAAAGCAAGAGCTTGTTGTACCGGGATATAAAAGCATAGTACCATTTTTTTACCAACAGTTTTTTTCTCCTTATTAAAAGGATTCGGAATATGTGGATTACCTGCCACTATGTCATAAGCAAACTTGGGTAAGTCCAAATACCAGTTTTTCGAATTTTAAAATATACATCTCTGCAGGATGATATGCCGCTTCGACGTTGGTTTGAAAATTTCATATTTACGGCAACATTCATTAAAACCAATATTTCCATTTTCATATTCTTCTTTTGCATTTTTCATGCCCTCCGAGGACCATTTTCCATGTTCCTTTTTAGGCATGTTCTAAAAGAAAACAAAATCAACCTATGCAAATTTATTTATTCCAAGATGAACTTGGCTCTTCTAAGCCCAGGAAAAACTTGAAAAATTAAATTTCATTGGTTCCCTAAATGGCACCAACTGTCAATCAAAATAATAAATACAATTCTAACCCCAAATTTCAGATCTAAAATTAAATTAAATTTTTGCAAAATTACAAGAACTTCCTAGGCAATGCTGCTGAAAAAAATCTGTATAAATAATAGTTACCCATGAGATAGAGCCTTGCAAAAAATGAACATGAAAATAGCTGAATTCTTTTAACTTGCTTTTCCCGCTTAGCGAAACACAACCGGTGCAATCCGATTACAGTAGTCTTTTCCATCGCGTGACTAATACGATATCAACCATATGCATCTTAATCAAAACAATACGACAAACGCTTGTATTGAGTTTCGCTCTTTTTCTGTTATTAGAAGAAGACAGTACCAACATAGTATGTGTTGAATAATATCGTCAACTCAGTCACGTGATGGAAAAGCTTCACCGTATCTACTATATACTATGCCACTGACACTAGTTAGACATTACAACAACGTCCGATAGATCTCGTATAACTTATCGTCTAATTTGAAAAATTGCAGTGCTACGATTTAGGCAATTAACAAGAATATTATTATATGTAGGCTTGCCAGATATCTAATATGTTCAACCGAGACCCCCCCACTTGTAGGTTATTTAACCCTTGGCTGGTTTTTAGAATTTTAGAGGGTAGTATACTCCTAATGCTATGGATGTCGTTAATAATTAGGAACCTAAACCAGGGGTAATAATAAATGACACAATTATAAATTGAAAGATGTTAATATTTTTTATATTAGTTACAAATAAGAAAAAACGCTCAGAATAATGAATAAAACTTGGACAATATTTACATGTACTTTTCATTGGCTAGGACTTTTTTAGAAAGTCTTTTTTGGTTTTAATTTCGTTGTAAAAATCTTCACAATCTATTCCAATGTTAATTTTACAAGTCATCAAGCCTTATCAACTGTAGATTCCTTCATCAAAACTCTATCATCAGTCCATGCGTTGTTCATCAAAGAAAATACTCTCTCAACTGGTGCTGATGTCCCAGGAAAGCGGAAGGCATACTCAACAATCTTGATTGGATTTGGGGCTGCTATGCGATTCTCGTTAAAGTGACCAAACAGCCTGAGTCATTTGTCTTCGCTTCGAATAATTACGTCTCCGGTAATCTCTTCTTGCTTCCACTATTCCCAATTTGACTGCAAATACTCCTTAGCAAGCACAACTTCGTCAAACAGCTGATCATTTTTCATTTTAATATTTTATTCAAGAATGATTTCAGCAGAAGTTTCGGCTTTTTTCCAATCAACAGCATCTGTTTTCGTCAGATTGACCCATTAAAACTGTTCAGAGTTCTAAATATGCAATGCATCCTTCATACGAGCCATCAAGTTCTTCTTTCACACTGTTACGTACTTTTTCATGTAGACTTCTGTAGATGTTCTTTGCACCCGTAGGGATAAAGTTTGAGCCCTTTCTTTCTGTCAGGTTTATTTTGAGAGCTTTGTGAGCTTCAGCAACCTCAAAAGCTGTCGTGTTATTTTTTACCATTACCAGGATGGCATTTTTAAATAGTGCAAGCTGTCCGTGGACAAACCATAAAGTAGAGCTCGCCCTTTGAATCAGTAAATAAATTATTTATAGTTGATGGGGATATTTCTTGGTCTAAAAAAACGCTTTTACACCTTCAAATATCTGTAAAATTATTTCCAGTGCCAGCATCATTGATACAAACAGAGTGTTTCCATATTGAACTAGTTTATGGTACTCTATCTCTGCATATTCACAAAATGATTTTAGTTTAGTTACCCGGACTGTGTATATGTGGAAGTATTTATAAATCTTCACCACTAGCCTAAATATCGATTGGGAGACTGTATCTAGTGCAGTTTGCACACAGTTGTGCACAATGTGTGCTCCACATCCGATTCCATTGATTCGAGTCGAGTCGATGTAAAACATTGTTTTCCCTGTTCTTTTCACGCCACCGAAGTTAGTGTTGCAGTTATCGCCACAAAAGCCAACCACTTTGTTGTTCAAATCGTTTTGCAACAGGACAGAGCATAAGTGATTTGTAAGAATGTCAGATATTTCACCCCCCCCCCCCCCCCCCAGAGATTTGAAATCTAACAGCTTTACTTGCACACCTGAATTAGGACTGAAGTAGTGCATTACAATTGGCACAAGTTTTATATCTTTTCTGTTTGATGCATCCATACTTACAGATACCTAGTTTGACTTGGTCAAGTCTTCTTTAAGCTCTTCCTGAGCTAATGGAGCTATGACATTCAAACTATTGCTTCACACTTAGTTTTTCTAAGTGAGAATTTAGTTTAAAAAAACTAAGAAATTAGTTTTGATGAACAAGAAACTTAAGCTATGGTTTGCTGTGTGGTGAGCAAAGGTTGCCCCTTTTGCTGCTAAATCTAAGTTTTTGTCATTAAAACTCGCAGTCTTAAAAAACTGGTCAGTTTTGATGAACTCGTAGCACATGCTAAACTCTTTTTGTGTTTACTCGATTGCAAATGATCTTTTATATCAGATCGACCACCATGAGCAACCGAAAACTCAGAATTACAATGTGAACAACTAACTCTAACTTAACTAATTTTTTTGTAAATCGTTGGTTTATTTACACGACCGTTCTGGTATTTTAACAGAGAAAGAATACACTTTTGAATTAAAACATACATACAATAAAAGTGAGTTTCACGATACACTTACAACGGTATGCCTAGGCGCATCGAACGTTTGGCGTGTGACGTCACTGCAATGCAATATTCATTTCTATATTATGGCCACGAATGCCACTCTCGGTAGCAACAATAGGTATTTATGGCGGTATTTGTTTGATGGGATGATTATACAAATGTTTATTGTTCATACTAAGAGATAATTTATATTATAATAATTAAAATAAACTTAAACTTTACTGAAACAAAAAAAGAATTGAACCTTTTTGAGTTGTATCATAAGTCACATTCTAGGGCAAGTCCAAGTATGGGGTTTCCAGGGGTAATCTAGATGCATTAAAGCATACAAAGACATTGAATAAGATGCAACTTATTTAAAAATAACATGGAATTAAAAAAGGTTTTTCGTTTTCAAATATTCACTGTTCCGATCTCACTTTCTTTTTAACGTTTGTAAATTTTGAAAGTTTTTTTTCCATTTTCGCTTTCAAATTTTGCAAACTCATTCGTTTATTTAGATCTCTGAGTCTAATGTAAGTTCTTGTTCGACTCAAATAATAAATCACTTCATATGGGATTTCAATATGGTTTTGACCGACAATAAGTTTTATCAGCCAATATTTTTAAAGTATTTTCTTCTTTTGATAAAGATGTTCCGTGAAGTGATCGAAACTCTGATTCAAGAATTTCCGTAGCTTTCAAAAGATCTTGATTTGGCTGTAATAAACCACCCCTCGATAGGAAATGTACCCAATCTTGAGCTCCAACGGAAATCATCTCGCTGGTTTTAGTACCTAAATAAAATTTATCTTTAAATATGTACGCTATGTACCCTGCCAGATATTTAAGAGCTTTTTGACGAATTATTTCGGTACTTTCAAAGGTTGTCAATAACTGTAAAGACTCATCGTCAGGAATATATTCTGATTGAGTGAATGTATATAGAATAAATGTTTCTTCTTCTTCAAGTATACGGGTATTTGTTATTTGAATATTTTTGGAGACATTAGCTTGTACTGTTTCAGTTAAGCAGATGGGACGCGATTCTTCTGATTCTAATGGTTTTATTAGACATTTTTCACCAGATTCCTCTGTATTTTTGTTCTCTGTAAAAATTGCCGCAGAGTTTTTACCTAATATATACCACCTCAAACTATACATAGAATCTATAGAGGTTCTGGATAGTCATTTGTAGCTCCCATGTCCCTCATATATGAGAAGAAGTTTTCAACAACGTCTTGATTTAGACGCGAGGTCAAGATGTAATCGACTCCTTTATAGTTTTCCTGCAAATAAGAAAACAATTCTTCCAGTGACCTATTTGACAACAGAATTCCTTTTTGAAACGCAATGAGAGACTTATGTTTTCCTACGGTTTCCCAATAGTTTCGGTCACCTCTTTTAGCACTTTTTTCTGCTTATATAAATCTACTCCATACGCATTTTTAGTTGTACAATTTGCCACAATTTTTGTATGGGAATTAAAAAGATCAAACCAATCATTTATTAACTGTACAAAATCCGAAACTTCCTTCCACGCTACAACAGATGGCATTAGCATATTTTCTCCACAAAACCGAATACTTTTTGCAACAGAATTAGATAATAGTTGAACGGCTGGTTTAACTTTTTGTCTTTCGGAACCTTTTAAATCTAAGTGGTATCTGTTAATTTTATATGCGATGGTTAATTCGGACGACGACAGTTGCAACAAATTCTCAAAACAATCCCTAATAATTAATGTGTTCTTTACCCAAAAACCCTGATTCAATATGTGGTTTCTTAATAATTTAATAAGATGTGGAACGTCACCAAACACATATACGTTCAACAAACTATTGCTAGGGTGTGTTAAACAACAGTTTTGGTAATGTCCAATATTCAGTTGTAACCAAACTTTAACGTTAGATGTACATAAATCACTGACAATACCCACAACTGTGAAACCTGCATCAAAACGTTTTGATATTATAGAAGATAATACGTCGATAGTCATTGCTTGATCGAAATTATAATCAACAGGTTGCTTCCAGTTACTAAAAATACCACGTGCTATTACCGTTTGACACGTTTTATATGGCCCTATTACTTTTTGATGTCGTTTCTCAATATTTATGCGATTAGATAAATGTATTTCGTCAAATGATAAAATACACAATTTTTCAATATTCTGCATATCAGAATATTTTTTATCCATTAAAATAACAACGTCATTCAGAATGCCCGGTTCTACTGAGAGTGTCGATGCCTATCTGCGTAGTGTCGAAAGCGCCGGTAAAGGATAACCATGTGTTCTTAAGTAGCGGTATGCTTTAGGGCTAACACTCCGTAAGGATATCGAACATGCTATTTCATCTGGCGACCATCGTTTGGCTGTACATTTTGATTGTACTATTCTTTTGATTTGACCTTCGGACAAAAATTGTCGCAGTCCAGTTTCCATCTGCTCCAACTCAGCTTTCAGTGCACAATTCTCATTGACAAGGAAAATGTTTTCTTTCTGTATTGCGTTGCAACTTTTGTTTGAAGATCAAGTATTTGCTTTTCATCCTCACTGAAATAGAAGAATATAAGAATCCAAATTAATTGTCTCAACCCTTACTTCGTGGAATCTACTCATATTACTGTTTTAATTGAAACTTACTGTTTCTAGATAACTCCACAATATATAAAAAAAAATGTTAAAATATTTAACAAATTTGACAATTTCTTCGATATTAAATATCATCGTCAAAATGTAACTTCTGTCATTCTGACGATGATATTTAATATCGAAACAATTGTCAAATTTCTTAGAATTTTCAAAATTTTTTCAGTATATTGTGGAATTATCTAGAAACAGTGAGTTTCATTTGAAACAGTAAACGTGACGATTTTTGATTTCTTAAGTTTACCTTACAGATGCTCGACTTAATGTAATGTCACCATGCGCTATTCCTATTTTATCTTCACAACTTTGAGAAGTTATCGAGTCAGAAGACATTGTAGCTCCCGCTAGGCCTTCAGCTACCAATCGCCTTAGTTTTATTCGAGCTACTCTATCAGAATTTCTAGTATTTTCCCTTTTACCAGGCAGTTTCAAAGTGGGGATTGCATCATATTTGAAATTTATCATATTTTTCCCTGTATAATTTGAAAGTTTCTGTCTTACAGATATATCTTCGAAACAATCTTTCTCAAAATGTATTGAGCAATACATGCTTTAAGGAAAAGAAATGGGTAAACATAGTGATCAGTAATCATTTTTGTGATATTTACCGTTTTTCAAATTATTGTCGTCTTGCCGGCGACACGCAGTTAACCACAGTTCACAAAGTTCATCATTTTTTGAGAACCTAAAATATCTAATGTCTGTTCCCTTAGTTTTCCTATTGTAATTTGCACATCCATAAATAGCGCAACTGGGCACTCTAACTACTGACCGTTCTAAATAAATTGAACAGCAAATTAGAGTATTTAAAAGTTCGTAATTATAATAAAACCGCAAACATTCAAAACACACATTCCATCGTTCACGTCGACTAATTGTAAGAGTGAAACCCTGTGGGCCTTTGTGGGGTTAAATCGACGAAAAAACACTCTGTATATTGGTCCGTGTTCTGCGATCTATGCATGCATCGCAAATACGTCATCTGCGCGCAGAGGACGAATTTTCGTTTCCAATCGATCATACCGTTGTGAGTGTATCATCTTCATCTCTATCACAGTCTAATGAACACACAGCCCAGACTCTTAACGTCGGCACTTTGATATTATTTATTGAAAATCTGTGACCTTGAGGATGCCATTTGGGTGTAAATGTCAGAGTTGGCTGTAACTTTATTATGGTACCGCTGGCAGGAGCGTCCCTAGAAATGTAAAGTAAACATGAGAGTATCATGTTTATTTAAATTTATATAGATAATTATAAAAATAGGATATAGGTAAGCTGTTCAAGTGACGTGAAATATTTATTATTTAGCTATATTCCCGCGTTGGGAAGTAGGTAGTTCGATTTGTTTGTAACGAAGCGAATTTTTATATCTATCCATTAAAAGACTCCCAACTACGTACGACTATGGTTACGACTAGCTACTTCTGCATTCTCGTCACTGATCTGAGACGCTTTACACCGGAGGGCGTGTATGCGCGAATAGCTGCGTATTCTGTTCCCGCCAAGTAAGAGTCTCTGCTGTGTGTTTTATATGCTGTGTCTCTATCGCAAGCCTAGTGCTGACATGGGCAAGTCCAATGCTATTGCACGAGGGGGTGTACTGTGCAGCGAAAACTCTACTAGCGCTGAAGGGCTAAAGCTACCCCCCTTAGTACCCAGTACTAGACTCGCCCGAAGAGACTATCCCATCGCGTATAGTCACGGTTGGCTAAAAAAGACCAAACGATGATATTATTTACTAGAAAACCATCACTCTTCTATAGTTTAGAATTAAATGATGATATGATTATCCTTAATAATCCTACACAATTAATTGTTCTAGACTTTTTTGGTCATCTAAAAAATCAAATTCAATATTTTCCGGGACGTGAAGGAAACCGGCCGGTCAAACCGGAACGTCTGGCAAGCTTAATTATATGTATACCTGATAGTACACAAAAAACTATACGTTACATTAAATTATTTTGTCATTCTTATGAAACTCTCATTTATAGAGAAGAAATGTCATTTTGGCAATGTGTATTCCTGGATTGCAAATTCGTTAAAAGTAATTTAAAAAATTTCAAAAAAGGAAAATATCATCTATAACTCAAATGTGACTGACAGTAATTTTTCTGAATAAAACTCAAAGTCAATGTCACAGCATTTTAATAATTGACAACAGTGCAGCTACTAGTTTCGGCCTACATAAGGGCCATCTTCAGGCTGCAAATTATCATTTTATTATAATTAAAGGAAACAATTACAAAAGTCTCCAACCGTATCTGATCTAAAAAACTACTTCCGTGGGTAACACACGTCGATCATCATAAATGGTGTGAAGCTGGAAGATTAAAATTTTTGAAATTTCAAAAACTTGAAAAAATCGTTTTCTCGTCATAAATTGAAATGTAAGCCACTTAATGGTTATACTATCTTATAAAAAATGATGTGACAAATGTAAAAATTAATTATTAGTTGAAATTGGAATGGAGTGATAGAGTTGAGCTCAAAGGGAGCAATTAACCATGAAAAAATATCTTATGGGGGGTAAGAGTCAAACTGCTTAAATTTATGTGTATGAGGAATCTTGTCTATATGACCGTCAATATCCTCAATTCTCAGAGGGAAGAGTGCAACAAATTCAGGATCAATTCCTAGAAAGAAGAGTCTGGGAAAGTCATCCTCAATTCCCATCGGGAAGAGTCTATACTGGCCATTTATAGTTGGAGGGAAGAAATTAAAGGTGAAAACCTCTGTAACAAAATTACTTCTTTATGTAGGAAATTCTTATAAACGAAAATAAGAAATGAGCACAATGTTGTGAACAGGAAACTGAAGCACAAGGGATCCATATATAATACTTCGGTAAATAGTCCATTACAAGCAATAAGGCACACTAAACCAGACAGAAAGGCACTTCACTCTCAACATGTGACTTGTAATAATAGGGAACAACATGGAAGCATATCATAGTGGAAGCTGTCAATGGCAGAAATGTTATACTTCAAAATGACAAGAGAAAGAATTGAAGTGTAATCGAATTAGAAGAAAATGAATGTTCTCCTTGGAAGTGGTTACTGACAAACTTTGAAAATTAATTGAATTATTAAATTGGTTGGGAAACCAATAAATAGCCATGACAAGAACATGTGTCGCCCTCGAACAAATAATAGTACATGAACAACATTAAAGCAAATTGACTGAAAAAATAAATAACAACAATATAATCAAATTAGTACTTTGAAGTTATTCACCATTAATTAAAGTTAAAAGGTAATACAAAGTTATACATATCAGAATGGGCGTATAAAATTCATAGATAAAATTATAGCTGTAAATGTCAATATTAGTACAAATCCTCTTAAAAAATAAGAATAGTTGTTGTTGTCAAAAACTAAAATTAATTAATAACAATAAACTGATATTGAGTAGTAATTAAATAATGTAAATATAACAAGTCCATGGATAGCATTAATGCTATCCATGGACTTGTTATGTGATATTTTTTCATGGTTGATTGCGCCCTTTGAGCGCAACTCCCCTCCATTCCAATTTCAACTAATAATTAATTTTTTCTTTTGTCACATCTTTTTTTATAAGATAGTATAACCATTAAGTGGTTTACATTTCAATTTATGACGAGAGAAAGATTTTTTCAAGTTTTTAAAATTTAAATATTTTAATCTTTTCAACTTCACACCGCATTTTCCTTTAACATTTATGATGACGTGTGTTACCCACGGAAGTAGTTTTTTAGATCAGGTAAGGTTGGAAACTTTTGTAATTGTTTTCTGTAATTATAACAATATAATAATTTGCAGCCTGAAGATGGCCGTTATGTATGCCGAAACTAATAGCTACACTGTTCTCAACTATTAAAATGCTGTGACATTGACTTTGAGTTTTATTTAGAAAAATGTAAAAATTTCGTTGACTTCAGTTATGTCAACAATTTCGTTGTAGTTGTGTTTTCTGTATTCCTATAATTTCATAGTATTGTTATTTATGCTTTACTAATTATAATTATAAGAACTTGCTCAGCATATTGGTCTCTAATTTTCAGTTTGAGTTTCCCCTTTCTTGTACATCGAAACTAGCAGGTTCTCCTATTCTTTTTTGTTCCAAAATATTTTACCATTTCTGGATGTATCTTATTTTGGAAATGAATTTCCAATCTACAATAATTATATATATTTGATTGCGTTGACAAAATGATTCTCAAGTTTAGTTATGAAACAAATGTTTGTTGTTTATATATCGTTTGAATGTCCAATCTCTAACACCAACTAATTGAAAATTATTCCTTTTTAGGTCTTAAGCACCAAATATTTGGGAAAACGACCGAATCTGAAACTAAAATCAGTCACAATAATTCATAAGTCACCAACGGAAGCGGTACGCCTGCCTTCTGACGGCGAAGGCGTAACAATTCATCCAGGAGTCCGTTCCAAACTTCCCTTGAAACGTAAAGTCAGAGACGTTAAACTGAAGAGAAAAAGAAAGAGCAAAGTCGAATCAATAAACAACAATCTCAACAGTCCAAATAAACCTTCAAAAGTTTCACCCAAAAAGAAGAAGAGAGTATCGGCAGCAGTAGTAGCCGAAGAAGTGAAAACAAAACCAGTAGATACAAAAGTATTCGAAGTGCCAAGTAATAAAGTGAAGAAGTCATCTCAAGCCAAACCGGCCAAGAAGAAAAGGAAGAAAAACGAGATTATAGATTACAGTAACATCCAAGCCGACCAAGAGGGTAAGAAAGGACTTATTAGATCGGAAGCCATTCATACCTCCTTAACTCCAGAATCGGACCCAGTGGGAAAAGTTCAAAATTGGTTGCTCAAGTCACAGTACGCATTGCCAAAATCAAAATCCACTCCAGTAGGTTTAACAGACAAGACCAGGAGGAGTCCCCACAAACGTCCAACTATACGCCCCCGAACAGACAAAAGTAAATCGCATAGTGTTGGCAATCTGCCGAACGAAAAAGAAAAAGTTCGTCTACAAGTAGTGTACAAACCGCCGTTTAAGTTTAGTGTTAAGTTGCGCAAACCAGAGAAAACTAGTGTTATAATCGAACGTATTCCCGACGCGCACAAGGCTCCGAGAACAGGCGTGCTAGTGCGTACAGTTAAAGAGGCAGAAAGCAAACCGCTCCCTACGCCGCCTAAAATACCTCTTCCGCCTATACCCGTGGCGGCGGCTAGGGAACAGAATGCTACTACTAGTGCGGATGTCGTGGATAGCGTTAATTCCATTACCAACATTAATTCCAAT
Source organism: Galeruca laticollis (assembly GCA_963921935.1). Taxonomy (NCBI): domain Eukaryota; kingdom Metazoa; phylum Arthropoda; class Insecta; order Coleoptera; family Chrysomelidae; genus Galeruca; species Galeruca laticollis. The sequence continues at coordinate 141,640,810 of OY998179.1, read as the reverse complement.
ATCCATACCGTCCAATCTGATCTAGAGGTACTATTATCCGAAAGTGAATTTCTTTTTTCAGATGACTGATACAATTTTACTTATTTTTATTATTATTCTAGGATGTTGATAATATCCCATTGTGAAGGCTGTGGAAAATCATTCCGCATTCTCTGAGATGCTGTTTTTATTATTATTTAATTTTTAATATTTTATTAATCAATATTTGTTCATTCATAATCGCCCATTTGTTTTCATCAAATAAATACACAGATTATCTATTTTCTTCTATTAAAAAAACTCAAATATTCATGGATATACTGTGTAACATAGTGATAAAAACCAACGGACGCCGATGACTGAATGAACTTTATCAAGTATTTGTTAACCTTTGGATTTGGGAGAGGCTTTTTATTTTATTTTTTTAATGTGGTGAACCTTTTTCTGACATATTGATGTAAAAATGGTGAAATTGAATTGTATAATTGGTATATCATTCACGAATATTAATTACGTTTTTTTAAATCAGCTCCAATTTCTGACAAAATAGAAATATTTTCAGATGGTAAATGACACCTTGAAGGGAAAACTTTTTTGTGCAAAAAACAGCTAGAATATACCTATAAAAATTTCTGAAAGTAATCTGGAATTTATTTAACTGTTAAGGTTTTGGAACGAATGACTACTTTATCATGGTTATACAAGATTCTTAGCTAACCACTCAATATTGAGCCAGAAAGTTTTAAGTTTCTCAAATATGGGAATATGTTGGATAATGAATATATTGAGCATATATTGTATTAAAAAACCTATTTATTCAAAATAAAATACGTTACAACTAAAGTAGGAATAATGTGTGCCTCTTTTGTCAAACACAAACTTTTTTTTTATGCCTCGGATGTGCGATCATCCGAGTGGAATGGCACTGTTGTCGGTTTGTAACAAAAGTTTATAAAGTCTCAATATAGCGCCCACCTTGAAAGAGTAATCGTTTCAAACTGGCTGGTGGCAACACTATCATGGACTAGGGGTAAGACACAGGACCCATAATACTACTAAGTCATCAACTTTGGGCTTAGATTCTTGACTTCTCCACTTAAAAGTGTATTAAAATGGCCACTCTTCTTTCTTCCCTGGAGTCCTTTTTTTGATTCGATAATAAAGCCAGCTTAAGCAGTGTTGTCTCGACGTACACCATTTTAATACTGTTGAAGTGTCTGATTTCGTTTAAGACGCATTATCGTGCGTCATTTTCATGTCGTCGGCGTGTTAAAAATAGGTCGTGTGCATAGGCCCTTAAATTGCTACAACAGACGAAAAAATAGCAAATGCAATGTTTGAGTTTTAAAATAAAAATGCATCTTGACCAAACTATTCCAATCATTGAAGATACCAATTAAAAATCATTACTGATATATATATATAATATTTAGGAAGGGGGGCAAATTTTATTGACTGATATGATCTAGAAATTTGTCAGAACTATTGAATATAAAATTACCTTTTTAGATGGTTATTTATTACAATAACTTTGAAACATCTTTATAAAATAAAGGATCAATGTTGATAGATATATAGGTATAGGTTGCCTGGTAACTTTCGACCAATCAGAGTGTCGCATTTTTGGCGGGTTGGGACGTCACACAGAATGCTCATTTAAATTTAATGTTTTATTTTATTTTATTATTTGGTAAGGAATCTAAGAAAATTGGTAAATAGCTATTGCAAATTTGCATATACTCGTATGTATGAATAAAACAAAACAAACATATTTAGTAGAATTTGAATTGTGATTAAACAGTTATTAGACATTTAAACATAAATATTCACAATCTAACCATTTATGTTTTTACTATTTTAAATGAAACTTACTGTTTCTAGTTAATTCCACAACAAAAATTATGTCACTTATGTGTAATAGGTACTCACACAAAAGTTTACAATGATAAAGACTTAAGGTACAATTTCACGTGACGCTCGAAGCTCAGATTTTGACGCTCAAACCGGTGGTCACATGACTGAATGTGCAGCTTTAGCATCATTTTAGGAAGTTCGTTTTAACCAACTTTCAGCATCAATTTCCAGCTTGAACCAATGTTGTTAGGTGAATAATATTTATATTCTCAACCATCTTATTAAAACCGTGCCAACTGTGGTTTAAAAATTCGCAACATATTAAATTAAATGTAACAAAACTTCTACAAATAAACTTTTTATTGTAAAATACAGAATATTATGTAAAATCAAAATAAAATCTTTTCAATGCACATAACTACAAAATAAAAACGGTCTTCTGTACAATGGTATAACTACGGGGGGATGAGGGGGATAGAACCCCCCAGAAACCTAAAAATGAAAAAAATCTAATACATAATCACAGCAATCTTATACTGTATTGAAATGTACTAAAAGATAGGAACTGTAAGCTACAATTTTATAAGAAAAAAAAAGCTAAAATGCAGTTTTAGAGGTTCAAAATTTGAAAAAAATTCCGATGACCTGATCTCCTGCTTCTATATCTCATCACAAATAAACAGAAGATCATTTTGTACCTTACTTAGTAAAAAGTAAGCAAATTTACTAGGTTTTCACTTTCCATCAACAAAATTAGTTACAATCTAGTAAATTTGCTTACTTTTTGCAATTTCATTGTTTAGAAAGGTACAAAATTGACTACCTAAATTGAATTATAAGTTTAAATGCCATTAGGTGTACATTATGTTATAAAGCCCGATTCAGACTAGAGATTAGAATTTTGAGATTGCGCATTCAAGATTGTAATTTGACTAATCATTACAAGAAATCTTATAATTTTTGTATTGGATTGGCCAAATTACAATCTCAAGAACCATAACAGCGCAAGCGTTCCCCACTTTTTTAAAATCCCCAATAATTTGGTCACTGCCTTAAAATATCCCAAATTTGAGGAAAAATTGCCACCCCTGGCAACACTGGATGAACTGTGTTCTCGTTTTCTCGACTTCTGCTATTTAGCTCTAGTTTATTCCATAGACTTTATGGTTTATTCATTGTGACTGCTCTGTTAAACTGTTTGTTATTAACAATAAAGAGTATATAAATGTTGAGTAAAATGAAGAATTGGAACATGTAATTTATATTTAATCCCTTTCACTTGTGCTAAAAAATAATGTGTTTAGTGAGTATACCATTCAGTATATTTCTGATGATTTTCGGCAACATATTTTCCAAAGGAAATTTTTACACTTGTTTATCGATATTATTAACAGTAGTGCATTCTTGATTAAATTTAAGTTGTATATGCATTTTATTTGCATGACGCTGGAATACCTTTTTCATGGACGCTATAAATTTGAGCGTTGCATCAGTCACGTGACTGATTTTGACGCTCGTTTTTTGACCTTCCAGCGTCTCGTGAAAATGTACCTTTTTATAATACTTGAAGTGAACTTACAAGTTAAATTATTTCAGTGAAGCTCCTGGAACACGACAGTTTTTATTACATTGTTTTTATCTTTTTATAATGTCGAAATGTCGTTAAGATAAAAATAATGTAATAAAAATTACAGGAGTCTTACTGAAAAAATTTGCAGTACCTACCTACATTCAGAAACACAATTTTTTTTTAATTTACAATTTTTTTAATTTCTTTTTATACAGCTCTGGATTATACAGAGAGGCTTTTCTTTTTTGCTTTTTCTCCTCATGTTTTAAATTTAGGTATATTATTCGCAAAAAAATTCTTTGACGAGAAAACGGCTTTGCTAGTTCCCATGGAACATCTTTGATTTTTTCACATAAGTAATTTGTTGTATTTATGACAATTTGTTTTTTACAGCTAAATATATCTTTGTGCATTTTAACAAAATATTTGTCCATCTTAATGACTTGGTTACTCCATTCTTCTGAAGGCTGAACTAACCAACCAAATGCGAAAGGTTGAATCCATGAAGAAATGTTATAGTTATGAATGGAAATTGTTTCCCCAGTTTTATAAGTAGGTATACATTCCTAAGTTGGGATATTTCTCTGTGTGTTTCTTAGCTAAATACCCAGCAATATACACTAAACTGTCCCTTTCTGACTGTTTTATCTCTGACAATTGACAACTCCTACTGAATGACGATGTACTGTTAGTTTTGGCATCATTGTAAGATAGTTGCTGCTCTTTTCCTGGATGTGGTAATCTATAGTGCCAAGCCTGGCTTGTTTTCCAGCACTTGACAATATAAACTGCTCATCATCAGTTTCTTTAGATACATTTACATTAGTGTGATACTGAACTAGACCAGGGTTTTTAACAAAAACATTCAAACTCTATAGATTGCATTTAATGGAGATGGAGGATCATGTAAACATCCTCGTGTATAATTTTAAATTAAGTTAAAATAAAGTAACCTAGCAATTGTGGATGTATATACATGTAATATTAAAAAATAACACATATATGTTAATGAGTTTCGGTAACATTATTTACCTGTGAAAAACAGTTTTCCAGACAATGATGATTTAGTTTATGAGTTATTATATGTATTCAACTGTAAATTCTTCCTTCATTATTGTAGCATAAAAAATTTTCAAATAGTTTGTTGATATAATAATTCCTTTCTGTAATACCTGAAGACTGTTTCTACCAACACATCTCATGTCCTTAACGGTAGCTAACACATTTCATCTAAAACATCATTTTGACACTGCGTATGAGTTCATAAGTCGAACCAACTGTTAACCAGATCAATGAAATTTCCCACCTCTTTTGCTGCTACCTTGCCTTCACCTGGTAAATACGGTTTCAACGCAGTTTATGTTGTGTTAGAAAACAGTTCACCTGCCAATCTAACATTTTGCCTTCGTGTTTTTTCTACATTTATGTGTAAAGGTGTAAGTTTGTGGCAAGAGCTAACTTCTGTACTGGTCATATTTAGTAAATGTTTAACTGGTTCTTTATTTATTTCATTATAAATGAACCCAGTGTCTAAAAACCAGTTTCTCAATCATTTTAGGAGGTGAGGAACATCAGCAAAAAAATATAGGTTTTTTGGTTACACAGTGTTCAATGTAAGTTTTTCCACTGCAATAGCCCTCTCCACAGTCGTTGATTGCTACTGCCACAAGCAGCAACATCACAGTGAATTGTATTTAAGCAACAAATAATTTTTTGAGCAATTCTCTTGTCATTTTTTTATCAAACCCCAAAAATACAGGTTGCTTCCATTTGTCAAACAAACCTCTTGCCATTACGACTTGCATATTTGAATGTGGTCCAATAATCTCATCGTCTCTTTCACAGAACTCGTACAACTTGGACGCTTTAACTTCGTCAAATGACAAAACAGTAATTCGAGACATTTTGCTTCTAATTTCGTCAACCAAATTCATAATCTGCAATACATCCTCAAGTATTCCGCTAGTCAAATTAATATTAACAGCTCACTGCTGCAATATTGATATACCTGGTAGAGGATAATGGTAAGTTGTTTCTTAGATATATGTAGGCACCGTAACTAAAACAGCGCAGGGTAAATGCTCTCGATGGTTCTTCCGTGGTCCAATGTACCTTAGCATTTTTTTCAGAACTATATCTACTTGATTTAAAGTCAAGAAATAATTAAATACGACTTTAGTTTCTGTCAGTGAAGTCCCTCTGATATTTTTTTGATTTTCTAGTTCAGAAAGGTACATTCCTTACATCCCTGGTTTGCATCATTGCTAGTGGATGAAATATTAGATATATCAACATTCTCGTAATTTTTGTCTGTTTCCATATATAAGACACACTAACGTTAAATAATTTATTAACCACAGTTTTTCTTTCTTTTTGCATTGCTACTAGTGAATTCAGCTGGTTTGGCATGTTCCGACGGAACCAAAACAGTGAAGGAATAGCTTAAAAAAACTTGAATAACTAAGAATATGGTGCTACATACTTAAAACATATTTTATCATCTTTATTAAGCTTCTTAGCAGTCAAGTTCATCAGCCTTGCTTGCACTTTGTCTTCATAATCTTCTGGCTTAAAATGTTTTGCTACAAATTCTTTTATTTTTAGAAGACCATTTATCCTTACATAGGCATTTTCTTTCCCATTCTTTTCAAACTCTGGGGTCTTTAGGGAATGTAAAAAATAATAAATTCTCCGCTGTTTCCTTTGCTTTCTTTGAATTAATTTTACATGTAGTCACGCTACAAACTATTCCTCCCAGCATAGCTGCCTATAAAGAATAAAATCGTATTACAGGAGTGATTAAAAAGAAAATAATTTGTACTACTTACCTTTACTTCGAAAACAAAATAGCGATTTGTCCTTTTCACGAACTACAATTATTATACAGCAACAAAGGTTAAGCTTACACTTACAACACAACATTCGTTTATAAATAGCTTAATAGGCGCATTAATAATTAATAAAACATGAAGAACCGTCAAAAATAATACAAAACACAACTAAACTGTTTAAACAACACAAAAACTCCATTAACTGTGATGACGATGCATCCGCCCCTGGCTTCGCTCCCTCCATAAGTTACCAGAAGCAACCTATACATCTATTAACCTTGGGTTTAGGCGGAGGTGACATCTTTTATCTAAAATGTTCTCTTCTTAAGTGAATATAAGAGAGGTTTGTTTGAAAAGTATCCAACCTGTAATAGTTTGTATTATAATAAATTGTGAAGACTTGGATTATTATTTATTATTTAACGCACATCCGTTCATAGTACATACATGAGTCTGAGTGTACTGGCTTGTGTGTGTCATATGATTGACATATGGCATATCAGTGCAGCCAATCTTCAACTGATTATTGATTTACCTAACACAACGTAATATTAAATGAACAACCTATTTTTTAAAAATTAAGTTTTATCTTTCAACATAGTCCCCTCTGAGTTGAGTTGAAATTTAACCTTATAGCTCAAGGACCATCTTACTACAACATAGGTAATTAGAAAGCGCTTGTAAGATATAATAACTTCCTCCAACTTTCAAAAAATTTCCAGTATTCAATTTTAGCTTTAAATGATTTTTATTGCAAATTAAATGTTTGTTTCTTAATTACGAAAAACACCGGCTGAAACTGATGAAAAGGCAAATAAAATCCGATAATAACGAGGTTACACACACCAGCGCTTCCAATTTAGAAATTTCGAACAGCTATTTGCTAAATGAAACGGGATTCAACGCTAAGGGTGAGACTCCAATTATATTAAGAAGAACTATTCATTATTTTCTACCCATAAGTTTGCTTCAGTACTAGGTTTCACATAATTCTAGTGAGATGAGGTAGCAATATATCAGTCAACATTGAGTGTTGGAAAAAGGTATTACCGGTATTAACTGCATATTATTTATTACTCACTTTTACTTAACTATTCTCCATACTTTTCATATAGGGTGTTCACAAAATTTACAGATTGTTAAAAATGGAATATGCCGAAAATCATATTTTCTTCATAATTCTTACCTTCATCCATTTTCTAAATTTATCCCGAACAAACATTCAGAAGGAACAAATTGAGTGAAGTATTGAATGTATTTTATCAAAAACACTATGGAAAATGGGATAATTATTTTGTCTTTTTCTCATTGACGCATTTTGTTTTAAAATTGAGTAATTTTACAAATATAACTTATATCTATGCATATTGATTAATCTACATAATGATTTCATCTAAACTGAACTCTGTCGTCTCCCTGCCAATAATATGAAGTTATCTGTTTTCAACAGACTGAACACTCACATATTCATGTAATTACCTTGGAATATCCTAAAGCGTCCCATCATTGAATAACATTTTAAATGAAAACGATTCGTTGTACCTATTTGCAATTTAAGAATACATAGAAGGTGTAGTCCAGTAACTCAAACTTGGAATAAGGACTATTTGTCATCACTTCAAGGTTGAAAAATGTTTGAATCATGATGTCTTTGATCTGATTTAGAGATACTGGATTGCTGTAGTAAAGAGTTACAATTACAATAAAATCATGTGGAATAATAGGTAGGTACTCCCAGTAGTTTTTTATATTATTTATCTCTGGTCAAACGGGATTCCTTAACCTACTCAACTCCTCCATGAAAGATATGAGTGATATATTCCAATTTAGGCATTGAAAATTCCAGCCAAGAAACAATATCTGAAAAGAATGATGTGAATACCCTGTATATATAGTGAGATGTAACCAAATGAAACTGTAATTTATTTTTTTATTGAGTATCATTTGAAGTGCGTCAATTAATATTGAATAACTTTTTCAGCTCAATATGTCAAAATAATTACAATAATGGTGTCTCTGTTCTAAAGGAGTTCATTTATTAAAAAAAACTAATTCCAATTGATTATATTATTATTATGTTATACCTAATATAGAGTCTTACAAAGCATGGGAATAGAACATATATAAAAAACAAATTTACTAATGGGGAGAAGGATAGGAAAAGGTGGAGTAGAGACTTTTCCTGACTTCGGTGATCTTAAAGCTCTTCAAGAAGATTCCAAAGAACAGTCACGGTAGTAGTCAATAACGATATCCACGGTACTTATTCCATCAACAAAGTCCATCAAATCAGGAATTCAAACAACAGGAACCTGGCAAAATATATAAAACAGGAATCCAAGCCAAACATGATGAAACACAACAGCAATCCAATCCCGATAACCAAAAGTAACCAAACAGTCAAAAAAATTTTAGCCTGCCTTATAAACATTCTTATTAAAAACAAACATCAACAGTATAGCTGTTCTCAAAACTTCAACAACAAAAAGAATAAGTAGATAGGTACATACTAATGAAATTGTATCTTCTTCCAATTCATAAATCAGTTTTACCAACTTAAAAATTAGGTACCACTTGAAATTATTTTAAGAAATGCTAGGCAACGCAATATAGGGGAGACCGGGGGAATAGTTGCCCCCTAAGCTTTTTCAATTCCATTTTTAGTGAATTTTAAAGTATTTTTGATCAAATAGGGGATATAATGAAAGAGGAGACCTTCTATTTTAATATTTGTTCAAAAGTAACGAAAAAAATAAAATACTCAGTTTACAACAAAAACGTGGCTATTACCCTATCTAGTTGGGGTAATGGTGGCATATGGCATATATATGTTTTTTTTTAGTATCGGACTTGCCTTATGAACCCAGTGTCCACATGAATTACCTCTCCAATTTTGCCGAACTCCTCGCACTCTAAATATATATCAGCCCCATTCGCGTCTCTTGAAGTTATGTACCTACACGTTTTCTTATGTATCTTATTCCTAGGTAACTTCTCTCTCTTATCAACTTCATGGCTTCCTTGATGATCCTCAATAACGTCGTGAGAAAAAACTTTCTTTTATAGCCCTGTTTCGCATTTTATTGTTGTACTAATAATTTTATATCAGTATGTTCTTGATGAACATATTTGTATGGGGTGGATGTAATTATTTGAGAATGCCATTTAACGGCCACCCTTTTACTCCCACCAGTTTTGGATTTTTATGATCCCGGTAGAGATAAAATTTTGTGGAATGACCCTTCAATATCTGATTGTTGCGCTTCGTATGGTTCTACTATTTCCAGACGTTTCTCACTTTTTGGGGGTTGAGAAACTGAAACTTTCTATTTTTCTGGTGTTACTTGATGTTCATGAATATCAGAGACGTCGTTAACAAGATTATCATTGCTATTTGCTCAAAGTATTCTTCAATGAAAACGTCTGCATTATAGGCACAGGTTGCTGTAGCTTGAAATCTTTTTATAGCTTTTTCTGGAGTAGTTACCCTAATAAATGCATTATTTAAAAGTTCTTCAACTTCAAAAGGAGTTCTTTTTTTATGCAGGAGCTTTCTTAAATACTTGCAGCATTCTCAATTGAATACTGTCTTCAGTGGGCCATAAAAGCTGACATCTAGTGGCAGGATTCTATGCGAGGTATGTGGAGGAATGGTCAAAAGTATAATGCCATGACAAAATTCATAAGCTTGTAGAGTGGAGTGAGTCGAATGTTTATCCATTAGGAGGACTGGATCTTCCACGCTCGCTTTCACAAATTTTTGGAATTAGTCTAAATACTGCAAGAATAGTTCTTGTGTGATCCATCATTTGAAGAACAAATGTGAAGAGCCTCCTTGTTGAAATTGCGGATTCTTTCGTTTTCTTGCATAAATAAACATTGGTGGTACATAAATTCCGCTTGTGCTGAAAGCACACACCACTGTAATATTTCTCCCTTTTTCCCAACTTGTGGCAAATCCCACTTGCTTTAGTCCCCATCTTGACTAACATTTTTCCGAGTATCTGAACTGTAGGTAGTGATTATTATCTCATCAATGTTGAAAATTCTACGGGCCTTAAAATTATACTTTGATTGCACTTGTTCTAGATTATTGAAAAATATGGCGACTGATTTCTTATAAAAAACTGTTATTCGATTTTGGATGTCGGTTCTGGATTATAGAGAGCGATTAATTGGTTTCTTTTCATAAAACTCCAAATCCAATCATCGCCTGCACTTCTTTTATCTTTATTAAAAGGGCACTGCATGTGAATTATTAAGACATAATTATATGCGCATTCTTTAATTTCTTGTCTTGAAATTTCGTAGAAAAGTTTCGAAAGACGTATAACATGCTTGGCTATTTCCTCCTTCTACTGAAAACGCAGGAATGCAGCCAAGAGAAGGTCTAATATCGCTGTTTTCCTTTAATCGCTTCTGCAAGGTACTTCGTGGAATGTTAAATGTTCTGGACACGTCCCTAACGCTCCATTCCTAACGGCACTTATGGCTGTCGTCAACTGTTCACCATTCTAAGTTGCTTTTCAGTTTGCCAAAGATAGGTCCTTGGCATCTGAAAAATGTATTATTTCAAGGAAGCATCCTTTATCACGTTTGAAATTGTAAGTTGATGCTAAGCGCCGCGACAAATGACGTAATCTACGCGCATTCTCATCACGTGATCAATTGAGCACTTGTATTGGTTGTTTATAATATCTATCACACTTGGCGTCAAAATCACCTCAAAGTCATATGTTAATTAATAGACTTACAGCACGGAAAAATGAAGGTTAAAATGTCAATAGCGATTGTTTTATTTTTAAATAAAAAATTATGTTGGCCGGTTTCCATTACCCCACAGTAGCTGGCCACTATAAGCCTAAAAAAACAAATGTTTTATTAACATTAATATTGTTTGACGCCTTAATTTGCGGAATCGCCGTTAACTAGTTAAGCTACCCATTAGCAGATGACGCAACTGGTTGCTTTCGTTAAATAAAGTATACTGTGATATATTTATGTGTCACTTTCAAGTAGACAAACACAATTAACCCTTTCACTGTACTTAGTGTAAAGCGTTTGAAATAAAATTCAAAATTATGTGATATTACCTCAGAAGATGAATTATAAATATTTAAAAATGTTAAAAAAATACTCTGCCCCCTCCACTACATTCACAAACACAGTCAGAGGAATATGGTGATATATAAATAACATATTTCAAAATAATTCTGTATTAACAAAATAAAAAATAGTACACGTATAAATACACCTATTAAAGTATAACGTGAATGAAATTTGTGAAAACAATTTCCGTCTTTCATCAGACACAAATGTACCTTACATTTAGTACAAGATACGTGTGTTTTTAGAGTACAGCCTTTCATTTTAGAGCGTGAGTTATCTTTTTTCGAGTCAACTTTAGGGAAGTGGTTGTAGCCATCATATCATGATTCCATGTAAGGTCTTGGTTCGTTGCACATTTTCTTCGAATATTTTGGAGAATCCATGCTTGTGGGCTTTTATGCAGATTCAGATGAATTATATTGTTCTTCTCCATTCCAAGAATAGTATCTTGTTTTTTATACTCCAACCAGGAAAATTAACCAGTGCAAGATCTATGGCATGTGCTAACATTCTGATAGTCCATTTCTTGGATCTTACTTATGATCTGTAGATGCTAAGTAGAAAATCATGTTTATCTACAGCTCCCATATTAGTATTGTAGAGTTGTATTGCCTCTGGGTCTAGGAACCTGTACATATTCCTTTACGACTTTGTCCCATCGTCGGCAGCTGTCTTGCTTGTCAATACCTAACAATAAAATTTGACCCCACTATAACACTTTTATTGTCATACCACTTCGTAAGCACTATACCATCTTTACTAACAGCAACATGTGAAGTGCCTTGATCTCTCTTTTTCATGTCTTTGTCACTTGGAAGTGGCGGCTTAGCAAAACGATCTATTCTGATTGTTCCTACAGCAAAAATTCACTTGGTCCAGAAAAATTGAAACAGTTGATCTGTACTGAAAAAATTGTCAAAGAATAATCCATGGTCTGGTTCAGTTATCCTTTCTGAAAGCTGCCTTACAGTGGCAGCTGCGGTACCACAAAATAAGTACTTTGGCTTGATTTCAGTTGTTGCCCGTTGGTATATAATAAAGTCATATATGAGCCAACTTTGCCCTGCCAACACGGATGTCTTGATTCCCCATTTCTTAGGTTTATTCTTGGTATATTGTTTGACGTTTATGGTACCTTTAAAAAGGACTATTTGTTCGTCAACACAAAGATTTTGTTTCAATGGGAGTTCATGATAAGTCATATAAGCAGCGAACTTTCCATGGTCGGTCGGTATTATTATCTTCTCGACTGGTTACATCCACTAAATGAATCGTTTGTCTCAATTTGTAGAATCTCCCTAGAGCCATATTTTCATGGACTATCCGAATGCCAGTTGAATAATTCCAATACGTATCAACTCGAGGGAACTTCAAACTCCCATAATAATATGAATTCCTGTACATTTTTTTAATTCTTCAATTGTAGTTGGTGTAAATCGATTTATCTGTTTTTGAACAGTATATAAATTAGTTATGTTCATAATTTTTTCAAAAATGTGTTCTGGAATGTATTTGTAAAAAAATCTATAGGCGACGGTAAGTCAAACACTTGTGAAATCGGTTGTTGGTGCCACGTAACTTCGGAAGTCGCATATTATTAATCAATATCATTCAGCCAAACAATATTTTCCTTCTCAGTCAAACCATTTTCATCAAAAAATGATTTAATCTCCCTTTTTTTCTCTTGTGCATTATTTTTCTTTTCATTTACCTCTTGATTTTCCATATCATTTGGCTTATGATTTTCATTATTGAACTCATTATGGTCCTTCCTTTTCATTTTGTCTATCAAAACTCAATTCATACTCTAGTCCTACCTCTTCATTTTATTCTTCTAGAATCTCTACCAAATCGACTGATCTTTCATTTTTCACATCTAAATCATCCCCTACGAAATCATCAGAATCGTAATCATTTTCTAAGTACTTCACCATTTCTTCATGAGTAATGGTCTTTTTGTTACGTCTAGACATTTTCTGAAAAAAATATGGCTATTTTCAAACAAACAAGATATAGAATATCAAAAGTAAAAAATATGAAAAATCTTGCTTACGATAAACTTTCAAAAATATAAAAAAAGAAATGTAGACTTATACTGAGACAAAATACAATATAGTAATCACCAATTTTATCAATAAAACTAGAATTTTCACTAATATTAACGTAGATTCACGAACAAACTTGCACATATGCAATTCAACAGTAACCTCAATCACGAAAATGGTGATGCTAGTGATGTCCGTTGTAACCACGTGACTACTACCAACCAATCAGAGTGCTGCATCCAGCACTCTGATTGGTTGGTAGTAGTCACGTGGTTACAACGGATCCGTGATCACGCACTCATGTGGATGCATAGTTAGACTGACTTTGATAGTTTTATAATCGTATCATTTCTGTCACCACTCGTTAAGGTGCGTTCAGTAGTCGATCCTGTGTAGGGGAAAATACAGTTCATCGACGATTTATGCATTGCGTGAGCGGAGAGATAATTTGAAGCAAGCGATAAAAGACATTCAGAATGGAACGAGTATAAGACAAGCTTAAAAAAAATACGCAATTCCATTTTCAACGCTACAAGAAAGGGTCAAAAATGAAAAAGACTCAGCACCTATAATGGGAAGAAAATCTGTGTTTTCAACTGAACAGGAACTGGAAATTGCTAATCAAACTATAAACACTTGGCGTCCATGTTTTACGGTGTTACCACAAAAGAACTAAGAAGGTTTGTTTGCTGAGAGAAACCATATTATACATAATTTTAACGCAACGCAAAGGCTGGCTGGAAAAGACTGGCTGAGGAGTTTCATCAGACGCAATCCCACCATATCAGTGCGAAAAGCTGAGGCTACCAGTCTAAATCGTCTGACTGGTTTCAACAAGGATGAAATAGCTAGATTTTATAAACTGGTGCAAGAAGTGATGTCAAAATATAACTTTTCCCCTAACAAAATATATAACGCAGATGAAACGGGAATCACAACTGTCCAGGATCCAGGAAAGATACTCGCAACCAAAGGACTAAAAAGAGTTGGTGTGGTAACTAGCGGCGAAAGAGGCCGAAATATTACCGTCATGTGTGCTATGAATGCTGCAGGGGGATTTATTCCGCCCATGTTTATCTTCCCCAAAAAGAGACTAAGCCCTCTCATGGAAAAAGATGGACCTGCATAAGCTCTTTATAAATGTTCACTGAATGGCTGGATCGATGAAAATATTGTTTGTGACTGGTTAACGCATTTTAGAAATCAGGCTAAACTCACGAAAGACGTGCCGGTTTTATTAATTGTAGACAACCACTCCAGCCATATTTCTTTGAAGTCGTACGAGTTTTTCAAAGAAAATCATATTGTTATGGTATCAATTCCACCACACAGTTCACATAAAATACAGCCATTAGATGTGGTCTTCTGCGGGCACCTGAAAGCCGAATACAGTCATCAGTGCAATTTATTTATGAAGACGCAGTTGATGAAAAGTATCACTCCTTATGATGTAGCGTCTTTATTCAATAAAGCTTATTCAACTGTGGCTACAATTAGCAAAGAAGAAGCTGGTTTTAGAAGCGTTGGTATCTATCCTCTCAACTGCAACGTTTTTAATGAACAAGACTTTTTGCCTTCCGAGTTATTGAATCAGGACGTCATTGCCATACAATATAACGAAGCTGATATGTCTTTCAGCAATGAACCCCAAGCTGTAGCAAGCGATGATCTACCAAAGACTTCTACAAATAAAGAGCAACACGAAATTCCTTCAACTTCTTCAGGATTTCTCTCTTTTCAACAAATTCTTCCCGTTCCTAAACTAGCAGAGAAAAAGAAGAGAGCAGGCAGGCAAAAACAGCACGCGAAAATACTTACAGCTACACCATTGAAGCAAGAGTTGAAAGAAAAGGAAGCCAAGAAACAGCTAAAGGAAAAGAAGAAATTGAAGGTACAACCTTCTAAAATGAATCTTGATGAAAAAAGGAATAATTTAAGAAATAAGAGAGAATCCCATAAAAGAAAATTATTTGATAAAAACTCATCAGATTCTGATGTTGATGTTCAATATGATGATAATGAAGATGTCGATGAAGATATATGTTTGATATGTAATGATTATGGAAAGAATAATAAGCAGTGGTACAGATGTACCCTATGCGGAAGATGGGCACATTCTGAATGCAGTGGATGGGACACACCTGTAGGATACACATGTGATGAATTTCAGCCTTTTACTTAGATAGTTAGATTGTTTTTGTTTTATTTTCTTTTTATTTCAATAAACAACATTTTGGTAAAAAATGCTTATTTGAAGTTTACTTAATTATATTTAAAGCATTTTTCTGCTTGACCGGTATTGCCCCCATAAATGACCGGAATTCCCCTATCTGTATGACAATGCCAGTTAAATGCACATTTTCGTTTTTTTTTATTATCATAAAAGTATAGAAAACATTTTGAAAGATTTTCCGATCAAAAAAATTTTTAATTATTTGAAATTACGACTTATTTTTTTACTTAGAAAAAAAAATTTCCTAAGTGACCGCCATTTGCCCTCTTTACCCTAGATTCTACTTTCGAAGTCGTTTTTGTAATTTGAAATCGGACCATACCCGTAGTATTCAGGCCTGCTGCAAAATCGCATAGCAAAAAATTCAAATGGCCATAGATCAAAAACTATGCACCCGATCGTGCCTGCTTTTTGCACATATGCAGTTTATATAAAAAATTAATACTGGCCGGAAGATCTACACTATAACTCCAAAAATAATGTTCCGATCAAGTTGTTCAACCTCCCATTTTCTTCGTGTTTTTATTTTTTACAATTTCCTCTTGACGCCATCGCGATTACCCTGACAGTATTAATTTTATTCAATTTTTTGCATAAAATTGTTAACAACAAAGTTATGAATAACAAAGTCGAGTGAAAAACATCTCATTACATAATATGAAACTATTCACCAAACAATGGCGCAGCTGGTTTTATTCTAACACTTTCTACGTGAAAAAATCACTGTAGCTTGGTCTATTTAGAAATAGTTTCATCTATAACTGTAAGAAAAATCATGAATTTTCTTTTTTGAACTTTATTGATAATGATTGGTAACGAAACATCGATTTCCATTGTTTTCAATTCAAAGCAGCTTTTGTTAAATTAATACAATTTATATTCTTTTTACCTATCCTTATTGCCCAATATATTGTTGCCTGATTAAAATTTTGATCTTTGAGAAATTTACGGTTCCACTTCTGGGCAACTACTCGTATCTAGCCACGGTAAAGATCCTCTTACTAATTCGTTGAATAAACTTATCATTTGTCAAAAAGCAGTTCCGAGGAAATTTTTTGCTAGCAAAAAATTTAATACGACCAAATCATCTTTTTTGTCTTATCCCATTTTCTCTTGGTTTGCAGTGTAGTAGTCTGATGCTATTTTTTTGTTTCTTCATCTCTTTCTATGGTATGCGAAGAAGTGACATTTTTAATTACCAGACTAAACGAAAACCATGGATGCGAAATTGGAAATAGAAAGTATTTAAACTTTAGAAAAAAGTAAAGAGGATATTTTTCGACATATCCGAAGAATCCACAGTTGTAACCATTTGTAATATGACCATGTTCAACAATTTTATCCAAGACAATATGTAGCTGAAAATTGTTACTTTGTTGTTAAATATATGTTTGGTGCACTTCAAACGATTTTGTAAACGTCTTTTGTATTCTTTGAGGGAATTAAAATAGAAAAACTTGAGCATAAATATGTGCCAAAAAGTACGCAATTATATTTATTGTATAATAAAAAGATGAAGCAAAAAAATGACAATGTCAATATTAAATCGTTCATATTTAAGAATTAACAAAATACTCGTTTCTATAATTATTTTTATAAAATTGCAGAGACATATCTTCCTATCATTATTACTAAACTTTTCAAGAAAATTTATAACATCAGAATTGCAGTCTTATATATGTCTCTACAATTATTCCAAACATATTTATTATGCGAATAAATAAAAAAATACTATTTTGTGTACCCGAATATGTGAAAAATTAAAAATGTGACTAGAATTCTGCAACACACAAATGATCGCAAAATTTTAAATACTAATAATCTCAAATAAAAAGGTGATAATAAAATTTTTTCAATTGTCCACATTTGTTGTAAACATCATTGTTGGATATCTCGGAAACAAAACGAGGTTATAAATTTAGTCAAGATGTTATTATTGTTTCTACGGAGATATTTTAAATAATTAAATAAATTGTATATTATGATCTTCTGTATATTTGGGCTTTGTTAATTTTATGTCTATATATATTTTTCTGAACATACATGTCCATATTTCAACAATCATAGTTAGAGAGTGAGTTTATATTTTATTATTAAGTATATAGGGTCTCACATGTTTTTTCATTCTATTGGTAATAACTTGATTGCTTCATATATAATATAAGTAATGGTATAAGCGGTATACAGAATGGAACACAAAATCAATAACAGTAGCAGTAGTGAGAAAAAACATGAAAGGTTGGAACTTATTCAACTGACTAATAACATTGAAAAGTGCCATACCTGAAATAAAAGAAGGAAACACTTATTAAATGTTAAAAAACAAATAACTATGATAGCTGGGTTTTACATCAATACAATTTTCAGTAATTTCGTAATCAGAGGTTATTTCTATTTTCCTCGAAACAAAACGTAAAGAGAATAGTGACTTATGTCGATATTGAGTGATGTTTTCCAGAATTCTAGTCGCGCTATCCAAATAAATGCAATCATTTGTAATAATGTGAAGATTTGTATATCCCACAAGTATCGATTTAACATGTTATGTACCTAAAAAGTTATTTCAAAATAATTTCTTAACATCAATAAATTTTGTACAGTTAAATTGTGTTGTATCATTTATCATCTAGAACAAACTGACAGTCTCTCTGATAACCCCAAAGTAGATACTGTAAGACGGGTCTACTTGACAGGTTTAAGATTTTTTTGCTTTTTTCTTGATCCTATTTTTTCAAATTCAACCAGTTTTTTTGTAAGTTCCTACATCCTTCCTCTACGACTTCATATCGTTCTCTTCTTAAAGGAACTCGATTGAACATCTCAAAAATATCAATTCCTGCGATATAACTCTGAGCAGGAACACCTGGAAAGCGAAAGTAACGTAAATGTACAAAATTCCGACACCTTAAGCGAAACCGAACTTTATGATGGAAAAATAAGGTAAGGGCCCCGTCAAATCAAATGGTATAAAGCAAAATTGGTGACCAATGCTCTATTTAAATGCCATTTAAAATATTTATAAACATATTTATACATTTTGGCATTATATCGCTAAATAAAAGTTGCAGAACGTCACGAAATGGTTATTGTACAGAATTACAAGCAAATATTGCCATTTAAGTTAATTTCGACTTTTGCAGTGCCTAATTCCGCCCTCATTATTTAATTGCGATCAGAATGAACCATTTTTCATATTAATAAGTAGACATTATGAATCTTATTACGTTTGGATTACCTAGTTCATTGAAAAATTGACACTGGTATTAAAAAATGCATTTAATAACTAAACAAACAATAAACAAACATTTAAATTAATGAAATAAAAGGATTTACAGGTAATTTAAGTTTTTAAAGAAGTGATTTCGGGAACATTGTACTGGCCCCGTTTATTAATCGAAATAGGTTCTGCAATTTTGCATACAATGTCACTTTCCTGGTATACAAGGATATCTTATTATTCTGACCATTTTCAATATGATCCACACATTGCCATAGTCTTAACTTTTGGTATGATAGATGTTGATTTTCTTTTTCATCATTTATAGTTTCAGAAAAATGAGATCCTTCTATTACGTTAGAAATGTTAACATTATTTTTACTGACAGGCTTTTTTATTTTTGTTGTAGTCTCAACATCCGATAACTTCCCCTTTACTTTGCTCATTTTACGTTCTGCATTTTTCTTTTTCTCGTCTTCCATCCTTCGAACTTTACAGCGCCCTTCAGATGGAGTCTCCCGAGAGGAAGCCCGAGACCGCGCCCGCAAAGCAGATGCAGGTGGAGGTAGCGGTGAGGGCCCAAGCGATGCCGGGAACAACTGCCCCAACACCAGAGGGACCGAAAAAGCATCGTAACTCTATTTGCGGTGCCGAGAAAAGAAGGCGAAGGGCAACAGATGGGACACCGAAAGGCGGCCCTACTGGCCCTTGCAAGGGGGTGGCAGCAGCGGGACCGGGACGGGCCGAGTACTAGAGTGCGAGTCCCGGTGGGACCAAGCCCGATGCCGCCAAAGGGGGGACCAAGAGGCCTCAGATGGCTGATACGCCGCCAGAGGCTAGACCGATCCCCAAGAAGGCGTGTCCTGCACAGGGTGGGCACAAATCCTATGAGAAAGCTGCAAGCAGCCACCTCAAGGTGGCCATCATCTGTGATGACTACCCTGCGCACCAAGGAGCAGTTCGCGCATATCCTCACGCACCTGCATGAGGATATGTACAAGCCTGGCGCCACGGTGCTAAGCTTTGAGGGACACTCGTTTGCACGGGGAGCTGTTATGGTGACCTGCCCTGGCTTAAAAAGGCCGTGGGCGCGATTAAGATGGAGGGACATACGCTCAAGAATATTGAGCAGTCGGCTCTCCAGCGTCTAAAGAGGGCGATGGTATGGATAACAGCGCCGATCGAGACGTCTCCCCAAGAGGTCTTCAGGAGAATCTGGATTGGTAATCCGGCTCTGAGGACTGATGCAAAGCATCGTATTGGGGCTCGATCCTAGGTCGATTGGGTTAATTAACCGAACGCAGGGAGAAATACGGTATGGGCTCGGTAAGATAATACTTATCTCCTCGGGAACTCCGGAGAGTACCCCGGAGTAATGAAAAAAAACGGGTGAACGAGGCACCCCATCATACTTATGTCTGTTCGTAGTGGCCTTAAATTTACCCTGCAACATTGCCGGGCTGCTGCGGGAGTAATCGCGCAGCAGATGGCAAAACTCTAGACGTGCAACACACTTTTATCGGACAACGGTATTAACTTCCACGGAGCCAGTAATGAATTAAAAGAAATTTCAGATTTGTTGAAAACGTATCAAAGAAACTAAGGTAGAACATTATTTGACTCAAAACTCTATTAAGTGGATATTTATTCCTGCAAATGCTCCTCATTTTGGCGATAGTTGGGAGACATCTGGCAAGCTTGCTGAGTATCACCTGAAAAGGATCGTTGGCAAAGCACACACCTTTCGTTTGACGATTTAAATACTATATTTGTACAAATCGAAGCCGTTCTCAATTCCAGACCACTTACTCCCATATCCGACAGTCCAACAAATGATTTATCCACACTCACTCTAAGTAATTTCCTCATTGGAGACATTTTGAATAATATACCACAGCAAGACCTGACCCAAATACAGCCAGGAAGAATGTCTCACTATCAATAACTTCAGCAGATCATCCAACATTTTTGGAACCGTTGGAAATAAGAATATCTGTCCATGCTATAAGCCAGGACAAAATTGAAGTTCATCTCAGCACCTACTAAAATAGAAGTAGGAGCTATGATAGTGTTGAAAAACGACAATGTTCCAACCCTCAACTGGCCCATGGGAAGAATAGTGCAACTGCATCCAGTGATGATGGAAACTTTGGGGTTGTGAGTGTAAAACTTTGAGGGCCGGTTGTACAATTCGAGCTCAACGAGGGCTTAAGCTTGAACCACCTTTGAGCCAACAGTTATTGCTTCGAATATCAGTTGTACAAATGCGGTTCAGGGGTGGATCTGTCGTTCAACTGTCGCTCAAGTTGAGCTCGTCAATTTGTTGGTTTAAGCTCCGGCTTAAGGATTTCGCACCTTTTCCCGGGATAATTTGACATTTTAACATAACCTTACTTTCATTATTTCATTTTTTAACTTGTTTTTGTTTTACTAAATTTTTGAAGTTGAGTAGTGAGTTAAATTTGTCAAAATATGGAAGAATATTTAAATATATTAACAGATGATGGAGATATGTTGCAGCTAATAGATGTTGTGGAACGGCAGCGAAAACGTAAAATATTTCGAGCTCGTGAAAATAATTTCGACAAATGGGATGACTCCAGGATACACTCACAACGGTATGCTTAGGCGCATCGCACGTTTAGCGTGTGACGTCACTGCGATGCAATATTAATTTCTATATTATGGCTACGAATGCCACTCTCGGTAGCATCAATAGGTATTTATGGCGATATTTGTTTGACGGGATGATTATACAAATCTTTATTGTTCATACTAAGAGATAATTTATATTATAATAATTAAAATAAACTTAAACTTTACTGAAACACAAAAATAATTGAACCTTTTTGAGCCACATTTTAGGACAAGTCCAAGTATGGGGTTTTCAAGGGTAATCTGGATGCCTTAAAGCATACAAAGACATTGAATAAGATGCAACAAAACGGATTTTCGTTTTCAAATATTCACTGTTCCGATCTCACTTTCTTTTTAACGTTCGTAAATTTTGAAAGTTTTTTTTTCCATTTTCGCTTTCAAATTTTGCAAACTTATTTCTCTGTGTTTTTGTTCTCTGTAAAAATTGCCGCAAAGTTTTTACCTAATATATACCACCTCAAACGATACATAAAATCTACCCACTAAGCAAGAAACATCTTTAAGACGTTATTTTCAAGTAACTTACAATATGTTCTCCTTGATTTATAAACTTGTTTGAATCCCAAATATTATAAATACACCAAAATTTTCACGTAAAGCAATTGTCTTGTCTAATCTTTTTTTAAATATATTGTACAAGTTTTTCAACCTGACAAAACCACCATGTATTGCACTTTAATCACTAAATAAAGCACACCCGGAACGCGCCCTTAAAACCGTATCATTGCGAATACGTGACAGGTAACGTCGGAGATCAAGTGCCGCCACCGCCAACCATACCCAGCAAACATGAATGATCGGTAAATAGACAGGCCATAGCTGTTATCTGCGGTTAGATGTCGGCAACTGCACAGCGATGTCGGTAAATAATTGGAATGATATCAGTTTTGCCGCCTTGGCTGAACATACGCATATTTATGGTGGATGTTTGTAATTTAGCCACAAATTACCCGTTGAAAATTTGCGATAGTCGCGCCGATGTTGTTTTGACACAGTATGCATGCCAGCATGCGACCTGTATAATATCTCAAAGAGCACAAGTCAAAAACAGCGTCTTGCGAAAAATGCTGTTAAGGATATAGTCTCCACTGTAGAGGCTGAGGTTACAATAGACAATATATATCGTAGAAGTAATAATATTTCTGTTGATAGTGAGCCCGGACCCAGTAAAGCTATTGGTGAACATATTTTATATATATATATATATATATATATATATATATATATATATATATTATATAGAATATATTTTTATTTTTCATTATATTTCTGTTTTAGTCATCATGCTTAATTTTTAAAGCCATATATATAGCCTGTAGATTTGCATAAATAATTGATTAAGCCCCAACAGTGGGATGCCGGCGGTTGATTAGTGGGATACCCGCAATCGCGCCATAATCTGTACAATGCAATATCAGTTCACCCTAACTTAGTCAATCCGCTAAAGTCCCGCTATGTAACGAAGCGGGTGGTAGTCTGGAGGCCTACTGGTGGCCATCGCGACACAGGCTAGCCGGGCCGGCGACGTATCATGATTGTGGCCCACTTTTATGTTGTC
Organism: Galeruca laticollis; assembly: GCA_963921935.1. Lineage (NCBI taxonomy): Eukaryota > Metazoa > Arthropoda > Insecta > Coleoptera > Chrysomelidae > Galeruca > Galeruca laticollis. Next base: position 141,617,756 of record OY998179.1, on the reverse strand, counting down.
CGTCGGTTGTTTTTAAAGTGCCTCTAGATGCCTACGTGTAACATGTTTGCTGGTCAACGTATGATACATAAGTATTCCCCCGCGTCCCTTTTAATTCACTTTATATCATTCGTTCGTTTTAAAAAGCATGTGTTTTAGGAGAATAAATCGTAAAGTAAGTACCCAATTATAGCATCTGCTGCTTTTACCTCTACTTATAATAAGGCTGCAATTATAAATAATAAATAGGTGTGATCTAAAATGTATTTATGTTATATAGTCCTTTTCAAACACTTTTTCGGCGCATATAATACAAAACAAATACTCGCTTTCAAAATTTTGGAATAAATATCGAAGTATTAGACTTTGACAACCTTGTGAATAGCTGTAATGTCACAGCTAAACAGATAGTGAGTAAATGTTATCAGAGAAAGAATAGCAGTAACATATATGTTTGGATGAGATTAGTCAATATTTTCATTTAGAAGTTATCGATCTTTCAACAACATGTAAAATTCGAGATTAATATTTAGTAGACCCTTGTTATACCAACATGTCTCTTAAAATTTTTTCCATGTAACAAAATTGCAGGATACTAAAGCAAAACATTTTTTAAATTTCACTTTAAGTGTAGTTCTATACACTGGAAAATTATGTAACTGGACTGAATGGTCTAATGTATTGTTCGTGTTTCTAAAACAAAATTCTTTTTCAGTATAATAAATATCACAAGTGGCCGAGTGGAATGGACTGGAGTTCATAAGGAGGGGCTAGGCTGCAACTTTTCATAATAAATTGGCAATACATTGCTCCTGGACGGGCCAAAAAAATAATTTTAAAATAAAAGACTGCAAGATAATCAATATTTTAAAGGTTTTATATTGGACAATTTTTATTCAATATTCATACGTAATCATTGATATTCATCTTTAGATGCAGCACAACACTGTAACTGATAAGGAATTCGAGATCATAACTATGGATTGGTTTCGACCAGCCAACCATAAATATTTTTTAACATTATTAGTAAACATTTACATGGATATTATTATAATTCTAATATTTAATTCATTTTTCAGAGGTACGTGTGTGCAGTAGATGCTTTACATAAATCTCTATATGAACATATTTATGTACATAAGTGAAATAGAATATATTATTTATTTCAATCTACATAAGTATATTATTAAAACTACCCAGAAAGTATTTAAATTGATGTTTGGAGCATGTATTTGATTGGGGTGCGTTTAGGTTAGAGTGGTGAAAATAATAAAAACTCAATACTAGTGAAACAAAATGAATAATTAGCAAAATATAAACGCCTCCATCACATAAATACATTGTTTGATAAATATGGTTACAGTTGCATTACTTTATGTATGCACCAAGCTATTCTGATACATATAGACATATAAGATGTGAAGGATGTCATATAATAACTACTGAATTTTTAGTGGTATCGGCCAAATCAAAATAATTATACGAGTACTTTCTTTTATCAAAAGTTCCATAAGAATTCAAATCAATAGAAAAAACTGTTGCTACAAAGACAGTTCTTTCTGTCGGTATGAACTTTTTGCTAGAGAAAGTATAGGTAATTTTTTTTGACCGATTTCCCACTAAAAATAGGTTTGCTTTAGTTTCGATTAAGAAATGTTACATTAATGTAACATCTCAAAAACGAAACTAGTATGTTATAGAATCGAAACGGAAATGTAACTTTAGTCACATAATCGTAACGTTAAAATTACTAGGTAACTGGAACATTCCAAGAACGGAAATAATATGTTATAGTTTTGTAACAAAAACGTTTATTTGTAAACGTGACTGGAATTTTGTACCTAATGTTTGCGGACATTTTACGTAACTATGAACAAGAAAAGGTCGTAACAAATCCTTTTTGAATAACGTAACAATGTAACTTTCAACGTATTGGTAACGAAACTGCGATGTTTTTTGCTTAGTGGGAGAGGTTCTGGATGGTCTTTTGTAGCTCCCTTGCCTCTCATATAAGAGAAGAAGATTTCAACAGCGTCTTGATTTAGACGCGAGGTCAAGATGTAATCGACTCCTTTATAGTTTTCCTGCAAATATGAAAACAATTCTCCCAGTGACATATTTGACAACAGAATTCCTTTTTGAAACGGAATAAGACTTATGTTTGCCTACGGTCATATTCCCAATAGTTTCGGTCACCTCTTTTAACACTTTTTTCTGCTTACCTAAATCTACTACATACGCATTTTTAGTTGTAGAATTTGCGACAATTTTTTGTATGGGAATTAACAAGATCAAACCAATCATTTATTAACTGTACAAAATCCGAAAATTCCTTCCTCGGTAAAACAGATGGCAGTAGCCTATTTTGTCCACAAAACCGAATACTTTTTGCAACAGAATTAGATAATAGTTGAACGACTGGTTTAACTTTTTGTCTTTCGGAACCTTTTAAAACTAAGTGGTATCTGTTAATTTTATATGCGATGGTTAATTCGAACGTAGACAGTTGCAACAAATTCTCAAAACAATCCCTATTAATTAATGTGTTCTTTACCTAAAAACCCTGATCCAATATGTGGTTTCTTAATAATTTAATAAGATGAGGAACGTCACCAAACACATATAGGTTTAACAAACTATTGTTAGGGTGTGGAAAACAATAGTTTTGATCATGTCCAATATTCAGTTGTGACCAAACTTTAACGTTACGATTTTTTTTTTGTATAATTTATTATTAAGTTTGACAGTCGAGCCTTTCAAGGGGCCCGATATGTTAAGTTCATTTACACATTATTTGTTTGGGCAGCGCCTATAGTGGATGTCAGGTGGCCGGCCGGCCGACCGAATCTTTTGCAGTGTTTTAGTTTAATTTTAGTTGTTATTTCAAATCACCGCAAACAAAGCAGTCATAGATTGAAAGTGTAAAAGTAGAGACGTACAATAAACCATTTATTTAAATCTCGTCAGTTTTATTAATCGACAAAATCAATCAATCATAATTCATACTTATAATCTTTAAATTACACATTTAACTAGAAAGTCCATTTTAAAACAATCACAGTCAGATACGTTATTGCGGCATCTCACTGCTTCTGCCGTTCCTCAGAACTAGTCATATATTACCTCCAGCGCTTTTCCTCAGTTAGCACTCCAATAGGCAGGATTCCGACAATAAGAAACTCCGCTTCAGAGCACTCAGCCAATATACTGATGCGACTTTACTCCGTGATTCGTGAGTTCCAAGAGAGTCAGTTCTCTTAAATATGTTGCAAGTGATGCAGTATCTAGAAGTCCGGACGTTAAAAGTATTTTTCTGCTTGTGATTTCAATAAATAAAAAAATGAGTTTTCAAAAAGTATATTTTTGTGACTCATAACCAAAAAGTATATTTTTGTGACTCATAACTGAAGGTGATTTATCAGAAATAATAGATTGGAGAATATGGAAAATGTCTCAGTAATACTTACAATAAAAGATACATTTTAGAAATATGACTTGTAACTGATCGATTTTCGACATGTTGCATGAGTGAGAATGTTGAAAGCAGCATTCAAATTAAGATGACATTTCATGGTGTCACGTTTAGAATTAACACCCAGTATATGGAAGGCTTTGCAAAAGTAGGTCAATATTTTGGTAATTACAAAGAAAAACGTATTGTTTCTCGGAGTAAGAGGAAACAAAAAACAACGAACTCAGCATTTTTCGAGCGAACACTTTCTTGGTTTGAAAAATATATTTTTTTTCGGGCACTTGGTATTCGGACCAGCGAGGCGAACGCGGTGGTTCCTGGAACCAGCAAAGCGAATAGTTGGGGAAGTTATAATCGAGCGAATTCAGTAAAGCCTACCCGAGGAGTGTTCAGCGCGATTGAAGACAAAGTGCCCTTCAAAAAGAGAAGACATGCCCTGGCAGAATGTTGGTGTAAGTACAAGGTTTATTATAATTTTTATTGAAGTATCGTTGAGATGATTTTGTATTATATTCTCTGTGTCTAGTATTATCGAGTTTCGAGTATGTGTCTATAGTTGCTGGAAAATTGGTAATTTAATAATAAATAGTTTTATGCAAGCGTTACCAATTCGGAAGTGTATATATATTATTGTAGGTGAATTATTGAAGGTATGTTCCATGGGGCTCAATGTATTTTTTTTAAGGCAAATTTTGTTAATTTGGAACTGTAATA